>WOXC01004074.1:0-315292 GCA_011680675.1 Gymnobelideus leadbeateri
GAAATGAACAATTATACAATATTTCAGCTTTTAATTATGAATTTTTTAAAAAATCTGTTTTATTCATCAAATAATAATGCTCATGCTCCTAAAAATTTCAAACCAAGGTAGAGTATGGGTGGTGCAGATTGAGTGTTAGAAGTTCTGCAAAAATTGCAGAACATTTCTTCTGAATCATCAAAACATAACACAATGATAGCAAAATCAAAGCTGACCTTTTGTATAAAATATACCACTGAGAATAACTGAAGAGTCTTCAAGGAAGCACAGTCCTCTACAGCTACTTTCCTAGAAAGATCTCTTCCATGTACCTAATTTTCAGAGGATATCATGCCAGCATTGAACAAGCGTGAGCCAAAAGTATCATCCATTTTTAATACAGGTTGAGAAAGAATGCTGCCAATGATCACATTATTTCTAATTCACTAAAAGCCACTTAGAAATCCAAGAGCACCAGATTCAGATGCTGAATTTCTGGTTTGGATTTATACAGTGCTTTACAATTAGCCAAAAAGACTAACACATTCTGGCCTGTACCTCAGTGAGACTTTGGCTGGGGTACAAATTTGGAGTGAGGCTATAAAAACAAGAAACTCTATCCCAGATCTGGATACTTTTCATTAAAATCAGGACTCTTCATTGTTTGCTCTTATTTCGCTTTTGCTTAGCTTTGCCATGATCATTAAAGGCTTATCTGGGAAATTTTATGTATTTCCCTTCTTTCTCTGCTTCTTTCCTTTTGTGAATTCATACCTCTGAGTTGTGAACCTTAAGAGAATCTTTTATATTCTTTGGTATGTTTCTGAAGTCTGCCCCCTTTTTCCCTTAATGCTTCTCTTCTTCGTGTAGTGAGAGAAAGTATTCTTCAATAAAAATGTAAAAACTGACCAGATTTTAATTTCTGGAAAGAAAGAAAATATTTTTGAAAGTGTAATATATATATATATACATATATATATATGTATATATATATATATGATGTTTTATGGTATTCTAGAGGAGCTAATAAGCCTTACAAACAACAAGTACTTTAGTCACCAGGCAGGACATGACCTGGGGGTCAGTTTGGGGAAAATATAATTTAACAATAGAAAGAATATAAATAAGGCATTTGTGCAATGTCTCAATAATCTTTTCAAATATAAACTAAAAACTAATATAAATACAACTAAACTTACTTTTAAGTACATTAAAATACATTCATTTCAATGTACAAGATATAATTTTAGTTACTCTACTATCTTTATAAACATTATTTACTTGTCTAATAATTCTCATTAACTTTTTGTTTTATATGGTTATAATTGAGGTACAACCTTGTTCTTTTGGCTCATGTTACTGTTTTTCATAAAGATTTTCTAGTTTTCTTTATATTTCTCATGCTCATCAGTCTTAATTTCATTGTGGTATTCCATCATATCAGTGTACCACAATATATTTAATCATTCTCTTACTATGTAATTCTGCTATGAAAACCATTGAATCCAGAGACTAGAGTACAATTTAGAGCAGATCTTCAGAGATCATCTAATTCAACCTCCTCATCTTCCATGAGGAGACTAAGACTTGGACTGGTTAACTGACTTCCTCTCGGTCACACAGTAAGTCAGTGAATTTTCAATCCTCCATTACATCCTCCAACTCCAAACCTAGTGCTCTTTCCATTGCATCAACATTTGAATAGATAACAATGGAATTAGTAGGTCAAGGAGATGATTATGTTTGTAACTTTTACTATATAAAGCTAGACTGCTGTCTAAAAATGATTTTCTACATTTGTAATTCCACCAACAATGAATGAGTGTATGCATTTCCCCACTTCACCAGGATCAAGTTTTGTTGTTATTGTATACAATCGTAATAGATATGTGTATGTCAAAGATCTAATTTCCATCCCTTTGATTAACTAGTAAAGTAGAATTTTTTCTTAATAATCTGTGTTTCCTCCTTTGAAAATATGCATTCACGGGGCGGAGCCAAGATGGCGGAGTAGAAACAGCTCATCCAAGCCTCTCTGCCCCCAGATTCCCCACAAACTATGTAAAAAAGGACTGTGAACAACTTCTGGAGCCCCAGCACCCACAGAACGACACAGAGAAGCTAACCTCCCGCTGAGGACAGCCCAGCAGCCCTGCAGTAAGGACCAGAGCAGCGGTCTGGGAGCCGGCAGTGCGCAGAGCGCAGGAGCCAAGCCGAGCCCAGGTCCCCATGAGCCGAGGTTTTAGCCCCAGGGCAGCAGGACCAGCAGCCAGCTGGAGGAACCCCAGAACACCAGGAGCTGTGGCGATTCCAGAATTATCAACATAGACATGCCTAGGACAAAGTAAGAGGTTAGTGTCCTATGGACTTTGGGGCCTGTATTTGGGAATGCGTCAGCTCCCTCCCCTGGGAGCTAGAAGCCACTTAGGACATACGCCATTTGTAGTTTTCAGAGGCAGGTCTGGCTCCCAGCCTACAAATCGTGGGGAGATCCAGTGATCAGTCTTGGGGGGTAATCGCTCTTGCTTTAACCTCCTGGATCTGGATTGTGATCTGGGGTGGATTCGGACGAAAATTCCTCTATCTGGCCTTAAAGCCATAGTGTGGCAACAAGCCCAAAAGTCAAGCAATTAAGTGGCAACATGCCAAGGCAAAGGAAACAGAGAAATGCAACCCTAGACTCCTATTTTGGGGGCATAGAGCAGGAAAAGGACTGTGAGGTCAGAAGTCCTGCTCCAAAAGCCCCAGGGGAAAATATGAGTGGGTTGCAGGCCATAGAGGACCTTTAAGAAGGACTTTAAAAATCAAATAAGAGAAGTGGAGGAAAAATTGGAAAGAGAAATGAGAAGGATGCAGGAAAAGTATGAAATGAGGGTCAACAGCCTGACTGAGGAAAACAACACCTTAAAAAATAGACTAGCTCAAATGGCAAAGGAGGCCCAAAAGGGCAATGAGGAGAAGAATGCCTTAAAAAGTCGAATTTGCCAGATGGAAAAAGAATCTCAAAAGTTCACTGAGGAGATTCATTCCTTCAGAGTTAGACTGGAGCAAATGGAAGCTAGTGACTTTATGAGAAATCAAGATGCTGTTAAGCAGATCCAAACAAATGAAAGATTAGAAGGCAATGTGAAATATCTCATGGGAAAAACCACTGACCTGGAAAATAGATCCAGGAGAGACAATTTAAAAATTATTGGACTACCTGAAAGCCATGATCAAGGAAAGAACCTAGAAATCACCCTTCAAGAAATTCTCAAGGAAAACTGCCCTGATGTTTTAGATCCAGAGGGCAAAATAGAGGTTGAAAGAATCCACCGATCACCTCCTGAAAAAGATCCCAAAAGAAAACTCCCAGGAATATTATAGCCAGGTTCCAGAATCCCCAGATCAAGGAGAAAATACTACAAGCAGCCAGGAAGAAACAATTTCAATATTGTGGAAACACAATCAGAATAGCACAGGACCTGGCAGCTTCTACACTGAGGGATCAAAGGGCATGGAATATGATATTTCAGAGGGCAAAAGAGCTGAGAATGAACCCAAGGGTCACCTACCCAGCAAAACTGAGTATTTTGTTTCAGGGGAAAATATGGTCATTCAGTGGAATAGAGGACTTTCAAGCATTCTTGAGGAAAAACCAGAATTGAATAGAAAATTTGACATCCAGACACAAGAAGGAAGAGATGCCTGAGAAGGTAATCAGGGAAAAGAAATCAAAAGGAACTTATCAAAGTTGAACTATTTACATTCCTATATGGAAAAGCAATAACTGTGACTGATGATATCTTTCTCACTATGAAAATAATGGAAGAAGGGTGTGTGGTCATATGAATACATATGTGAATGTGTGTGTATATGGTTACCGTTATATATGGATAGAGGGCATAGGTTGAATTTGTTGGGAAGGGAGAATACTCAAGGGATGAAATTATGAGGTGAGAGAGGAAAGTGGCAAGAGGAGATGGGGAGAGACATGGTAGGGTAAACTATCCCATGTAGAAGAAGCAAGGGGAAGTGGTTGCAAAGGAGGGGGAGAATAAGGAAGGCTAAAAAGACAAAACCACATTCCCATTGAATTTGGTTCAGGGAGAAAATGACATACATACTAAATGGGATATCTCAACCTGCAGCAGGATAGGGGGAAGGGGGATGAGAGGAGGGATGATGGATGGGAGGGCATCCTTGGGGTGAGGGGAGGTTGGAAGTACCCACTATAGAAGAGGGACAGGATTATGTAGGGAATGGACCAGGTGGGGGGTGGGATGAGTGGGAGGGAATTATAAGCAGCCTTGTACAATATATCTACTATGATAATGTTTTGCATAGCTAGACATGTACAACATATACTGAATTGCTTATCTCCCAAGAAGGAATGGGTGACAAGGGAGGAAGGAAATGGATCTGAAATTTGCGGTCGTAACATTAAATGTTTCAAATATATATATAAAAAAAAGAAAATATGCATTCACTTTGAACATTTATCCAATGTGGACTGGCATGAGCCTTTGTAAATTTTAAACAATTTCTTATATAATTCAGATGTCAAGTTTTTAACTGTGATATTAGGGGCAAAGTTGGAACAAGAAACCAGGTCTCCTGACATGTAGTCCACCTCCTTCTCCTCCTATTATTCCATGTTGCCTTTTCTGTGTTTTCTCTCCAACAACATTTCTTAAATTTAATTGCAATAAGATAAATATATCTAGAGTTCCTTCTTTCTTCCTCTTACCTTACTTGAATACTAAAAACTAACTGTGCTTGTGGCACTCTGAAAGGTCACTGGTTTTAATGATACTGTGTCTACAAGTTTTGAAAACCTGCAGTATGCCAAAAAGCCAAGATTTAATCAGCTCAGGGGGCCACAAAGTGATCTGTTTTACTGTGAATGAATAGAAAATGTAAGCAGTCACCTGAATCCAAAATCCTAATAATGTCTGAGTCCATATCTAAGTATCTTACAGTATCCACTGAAACTATTATTTTAGGTTACAGTTGAAGATGTTAATCTTTGTAAGACCCTTTTTAAAAAATTTTATCTAAAAGACACATTTAAAAATTATTTTCACACCTAAGTGAAATGTTTTTTGTAAAAGATTAGGTATTTACTAGATTCAGAAATGAGCCACTTTTACCATCTGGAATATCACATTTGTTTCTAAAGGCACATATTTTAAGACTTATTTCTTATCCTCATTTTGACAATCCTCACTACCCCTAAGGTCAAGAAAGGAGCTTCCAAAACAGCAATTGTATGCTTTGTCAGAAATGCAACAATCTAAACTTACTTTTTAAACTGGAGTGCCCAATAATCTGGTTAGAAGGAACCATCTCATAAAAATCAATAATGCTGCTTGGTTTGTTTACCTAACCAAATAGAACGTTGCCTTTTTTCGAAGAGTATTTCATTTTTTCTCGATTACATTTAGCATTCATTTTTATAAGATTTTGAGTTCCAAAGTTTTCTTTCTCTCTCCCCTCCTTCCTAAAATGGCATGGAATTTAATATAAGTCATACATGGGCTATCATGTAGAACATATTTTCATATCAGTCACAGTTGAGAAAGAAAAAAATGAAAGAGAATAAAAAAGTAAGTGAAAAAAGTATGTTTTGAACTTCATTGAGAGTTTATCAGTTCTTTATCTGGATGTGGATAGCATCTTCTCTCATGAGTCCTTTGTACTTGGATCATTGTGTTACTAAGAAGAGCTGAGTTATTCATAGTTGATCATCACACAATATTATTGATACTGTGTACAATATTTTCCTGGTTCTGTTCATTTCACTTTGTGTCAGTTCATGAAGTCTTTCTAGGTTTTTCTGAGATCTGCCTGTTTAGCATTTCTTATTGCACAATAGTATGCCATTACATTAAAATGTCACCGCTTATTCAGCCAGTCCCCAATTGATGGGTATCCTGTCAATTTCCAACATTTTACCACCATGAATAGGGCTGCTATAAACATTTTTTCACATGTAGGTTTTTTCCCCTTTTTTGTGATCTCTGAGATACAGACTTCATAGTGGTATCATTGGATCAAAGGATATGCACAGTTTGGTTATCCTTTGGGCATAATTCCAAATTGCTCTCTAGAATGGCTGGATCAGTTCACAACTCCACCAACAGTGCCTCAGTGTCCCAATTTTCCCATATCCTCTCCATCATTTATCATTTTCCTCTTTTTGTCACATTGGCCAATCTGATAGGTGTGCAATGATACCTCAAAGTTGTTTTAATTTGCATTTCTCTAATCAAAAGTGATTTAGAGCATTTCTTCACATGCCTATAAATAGCTTTGATTTCTTCATCTAAAAACTTCCTGTTCATATCCTTTGACCATTTTTCATTTGGGGAATTGCTTGTATTCTTATAAATTTGATTCAGTTCTCTATATATTTGAGAAATGAGGCATTTGCCAGAGACACTTGCTGGAAAGATTATTTCTCAGCTTTTTGCTTTCCTTCTAATCTTGGTTGCACTGGTGGGGGGAGGGGGGAGGGTTGGTGCAAAAGCTTTTTAATTTAATACAAACAAAATTATCTATTTTAAATTTTGTAATGCTCTCTATCTCTTGTTTGGTCATGAACCTGTAACGCAATTAACTTCTCCTTTAAGAATTCAGATGGGGGAAGATAGGTGGCACAGTGAATACAGCACTGGCCCTAGAGTGAGGAGGACCTGAGTTCAATTACAACCTCAGACACTTTATACACTTCCTACCTGTGTGATATTTGACAAGTCACTTAACCTCAATTGCATTGCCTTCCCCCCTCCAGAAAAAATTGTATGCTACACCACTTGCTGCATATATACTTAATATTGGTATTACTTCATTGTCTATGGCACCTTTTAGTAAGATAAAGTTTTTTCCTTATCTTTTTTAATCAGGTCTATTTTTACTTTTGCTTTGTCTGAGATCAGGATTACTACCCCTGCTTTTTCTACTTTAGCTGAAGCATAATAGATCCTCCTCCAGTCCCTTACATTTATTCTGTGTGTATCTCTGCTTCAAGAGCGTTCCTTGTAAACAATATTTTGTAGGATTATGATTTTTGATCCACTCTACTCTCTGCTTCTGTTTTATGGGAGAGTTCATCCTATTCGCATTCATAGTTATGATTATTAACTGTGTGTTTTCCTGCATCCTGTTTATCCTATCTCTCCTTTCACCCTTTCCCTCCTCACTAGCATTTTGCTCTGTCTACCACCTTCCCCAATCTGTTCTCCCTTCTGTTAGTCCCCCCACCCTTTATTTAATCTCCTCCTTTACTATTTCCCTTTGGGTTAAATAGACTTCTATATTCTACTGATTGTATATATTATTCTCTCTTTGAGTCAATACTGATGAGAATTCAAATGATGCCCTCTGCCCCACCTCCCATCTTCCCCTCTGCTGTAACAGGCTTTTTGCACCTCGTCACGTGAAATAATTTAGCCCATTCTACCTCTCCCTTCCTTATTCACCCAGTGTGTTCCTCTTTCTTATCCCTTAGTTATTTTTTTATGTCATTCCTACAAATTCACCTTATACCTGTACCCTTTGTCTATGTATATTCCTTTTAGCTATATTATTAGCAGTACAATTTTTAAGAATTACAAATATCATCTTCCCATTTAGGGATGTAAACAATTCAGCTTCATTGAATCCCTTATGTTTTCTTTTCCCTTTTTTAATCTTTTTAGGCTTCTCTTGGGTCTTGGTATTAGAGATCAAATTTTTTGTTCAATTCTGGTCTTGTTGCATGACCTCTGATCCTTTAATGTTGCCGTTACTAAGTCTTGTGGCTCCCTGATATTTGAATTGTTTCTTCCCAGCCACTTGCACTATTTTGTCCTTGATCTGATAGGTCTATAATTTGGCTATAATATTCATTGGAGTTTTTATTTTGGGATCTCTTTCCTGAGGTGATCAGTGGATTCTTTCAATGCCTGTTTTGCCCTCTGGTTCCAGGATATCAGGACAGTTATCCTTGATAATTTCTTGAAAGATGCTGTTCAGGTCCTCCTTTTGATTATTGCTTTCAAGTAGTCCAGTGATTCTGATATTTTCTCTCCTGAATCTATTTTCCAGTTCAGTTGTTTCCTTCCCATGAGGTATTTTACAATTTCTTCTATTTTTTCATTCTTTTCAATTTGTTTTATTCTCAATGTCTCATAGCTTCCACTTGCCCAATTCTAACTTTTAAGCAGTTGTTTTCTTCAGTTAGCTTTTGTACTTCCTTTTCATTTGGTCAATCCTATTTTTTAAGCAGTTGTTTTATTTTTCCAAGCTTTTGACTTTTTTCATAATTCTCTTACACCTGTCTCATTTCTTTTCCCAATTTTTCTCCTACTTCTCTTGATTTTTAACTCCTTTTTCAGCTCTTTCATGTGTTCTTTCTGGGCTTGAGACCACTTTCCATTTTTCTTTGGGATTTTGCCCATAGGTGTTTTGACATTGTTGTCCTCTTCTTGATCTTCCCTGTTACCATAACTTTTTATGGTCAGATTCTTATTTTTTTGTTTTTTACTCATCTTTTTAGGCCTTTTTCCTATCTTTTGAACTTGAGCTCTACTACCAGGGTGGAAGGGGCTCTGTCTCAGGCTTCTTGTGCCAGGGCTGGAGGCCCTGGTGTTTACCTGGTACTGTACTGATGCTGTCCCTAGGCATGTGAGGGACCCTTGTGTCTGATGCTAAGGAGTAGGGTGGGGGGTAGCTGGTACTGCTGGAGGTCATACAGGTCTGGCAGCTTACCTGGTGCTGAGCCAGGGTCCTACTGCTGGTATCTGGGGTGTGCTGAGGCCTGGTAGAGTATTTCTTTATTTCCTCAAAGCTGACTGCTAAAGGTTGCCTGTTTGCTCAAGGCACATGGCAGTTCTTAGAGCTGTAGCCTGCCTGTTCCCTTGGCTATGCTGAAGCAGATGGGGGTGGGGGCTCCTATTGTTGGGGTTTGCTTGCTTCTCTGCACTGGGGCTCAGGATCCCCTGCTGGTTTGCTGAGGTGGGGCTTGCTGCTGGCTTACAGGGATGCTTCCTGTCCTGGACTGCTTTCCCTTTTTGTCGGAGTGAGACAGACCTTTTTTGGCGATCTTACAAAATTCTTGGGCTAAAAGATTGTTTTACTCTGTTTTTTTGCTGGTTCTGCTGTTCCAGGATTTTTTTCAGGGTGCTATTTTATGGTTGAATATGGGAGGTGAATATGGGAGAGTTACAGCAATTTACTGCTTATTCCACCACCTTGGCTCCCGGAAGGTGACCTCAGCTGCTTTGTAAGAGCACTGTTTTTACTGTTAGGCCTAGAGCAGGAACTTCTTAATAATAATAATAACTAATAATAACTCACATTTGCAGAATGCTTTAGAGTTTACCCTATAAGGTAGAATGTATGGTTTCTATCATTCCTATCTTACAGATGATAAAACTGAGGTTCAAAGAAATTCAGTGAATTGCCCAAGCTGACTCAGCTAGTGTCAAAACAGAGCCCAGTACTCTGACCACTACATCTGGTTGTTAAACATATGAGTGATTAGAATTTTTTTTTAAATCCTCTTGAAATATCACTAAGCAAATGAAAATGCACAGAAAAAGCCTTCAGTCAGTCTTCAACTTTCTATGAACCCTTGTTGAACTAACATTTCCTTTTTTTTATTTTAAAGGCTTATTCAGCACTCAAAGATAGACATGATTCGTCTGTTTACTGCTTCCAAGACTGTCCTCTTTTCCATTTTTGGGTATCTTAACAGATATTCTCTAATGCCACCCACTGTGCCAGTGCTATTTCTGTAAGACCAGGAAGCAAAAGTCAGAGTTCATGATACATAAAATGTTGTCATTTTAATGAAATATTAAATATTTTTCTAAAAAATATTTTGCTTTTTCCATGTACCATTAAGACTACAATTGTTTCTAAACTGCTACACCATGGATAATTGCAAATCAACTTGTTCTTCCCTGGGATTAGGCTAATTCAAAGCAGATTTTTTTCAATAATTCCCCATAGATCATGCTTAAGATGTGCTAATTTTCAGTAGAAAGTAAAGATGTTTTATGCAAAATGGGGAGTCATAGAATAAGAATTATGAACTAAAATGAAACCTCAAAGATCAGGGGATCATAGATTTATAACTGGAAGGAATTTCAGAGGAGGTGCTCTAGTGCAATGGTTCTCAAAGTGTGTGGGGACTGCTGGGAGTCCCCAAGGCCCTTTCAGGGAATTAGTAGTCAAAACTACTTGCATAATAATACTAAGACTTTTAAATTTCTAATATGGCAAACATAAGTGAAATGACCCACATAAACAAAAACTTTGGGGGTGTCCTCAATAATTTTAAGAGTATAAAGGATCCTGAAACCAAAAAGGTTGATCACCTTTTCTCTAGTCCAAAATCCTTAGGTGAGAGATGAGAGCAACGAGGACTAAAAATGCCCCACAGTAAGGTATTAGTAAGCCAAAACCTAAAGCTCAAATGAGAAGCAAACCACGTTGGGTTTTGTCACTACCAAGTAGACATGGGGATGCATTTATATAAATTCCAAAGAATCCAGAACTATTATGAATCAGAGCACCTTCTCTAAGATCCATTAACATAGAAGAAAAGTATAAGCATCTCCTATACAGACATTGTACAGTCCCAGCTAATGCATTAAGTTAGTAAAAAGGCTTCATAGAATTAACAAAATTTCAGTTCAACCCACATTTAATCCAAATTAAATAGGTCCTACTTGGGTTGGGAAGTGTAGAGGTAGGAGTGGAAGGGGGAGAAGAGAGGTAGCTCAGTTATAAGTGCCATAGTACATGAAGTTCAAGCAAAAAAAGATTGACACCATCGTCAGATTACGGCCCAGAGCTGCTACTCTCAGGCTTTCCCATACCCTCTACCCAGCAACTAAGGAGCCCCTTTACCATGACAAGGGGACAACTTCATCTCCCCAAGACCCATTCTTGTTGGAAGTAGCTCCACTTTCCTTCCCTTGGGGGCCTCACTGAATCAAAAGAAAAGTATAGGCACACTCAAGTTATGCCTTCTCTGAAGCAATGATATAAAATGGGAATTAAGTATAAAAATTAGCTGACAGAAGAGACAGGACTGTAGAAAATATTCATGCTATCATGCTAGAACAGAGATAAGGCTGTGCTTATAAAGAAGGAACACCCAAAAAGACAAAGAAAATCCCCTAAAATTATAGGTCTCAAAGGAGGGTCTAATGCCATCAGCATGGTGCTATTTTCTTAAAGGGTGCTTGAACACTTTTTTTCCATCTGGCACAAAAAGCAGACGTGTGGAGGGAAATGACTTATTGCATTTTATAAACTTTAAATTCTGCTTTTCTGAATAAATAAAGGAGTACAAGGGAGGAAACCACAGCCACCTGAGGATTAAACAGGCATTTGGAGCTGCTCAGACTGCCAGGCCACAAGTATATACCTTGGTTTTCTCTTGAGGTAGTCGAATCTTGCAACACAGTCAGTGAAAATTTAGAGCAACTGAAAACAAAATTATATTTTGCAACTGCTTTTACTCTAAGACTCTGGAAGAAAAGTTGAAGATGCTCTAATTGAAAATGGGAAGTTTTCCCAAATGTCAAGATAACTCACAGATTTTAAAAAGAGACAACAGAAAGAGTAACTAGAAGAAAGTCTGGGACACCAATTAATGGTATGGAAACTTATAAGCTATTCAAAATTGCAGAATCAAGGAAATGAAGCACGTAAAAAACTGATGTCATTAACTTCCTCTCTTGACCAACACACATGCAAACCACTCTGTAGCCCAATTTTAAATTACTCAATCAATAGACTCAACTATTCCATTTGGGAGACTACTGCCAAATCTATACTCATCCCATCATTAGAAAATTTTTAGGTCTAAATTGTCTTTTTCTTTATTTCATTCTATCCTACACAGTTATATGCCCTTGAACATGCTGACCAAAATCACAAAGACAATTAACCACCAGTTAAAAAAATAATTACTATATACTATAATGCTCTTTGCAAGTCTTCCAGCTGTTAGCTAATTCTTTTTAAAATCAGTCATTATTTTGTTCTTTTCCTTTTTTCTTTTCCAAGATAGTGATCAGAATACCATAGAATTCCAGAGTTAAAAAGGATCTTGAAGGTCAAGTCCAACTCTAAACTGAAAAATCAATCCTCACTATAATGTCATCAAAAAAATCATGCACTGACCTTTGCTCGAACAGAATTTTGGAATTGAAGGTACCTTCTTCAATAAATATTCTCTGAAAAGAATAAAGTTCTCTTCCTTTGTTGTTGCTGTCATTATAATTCCTTGCATTACAAGTCTATCAACATAACATATCTTTAGTTTCCCTGACATCTTATTATTTTTCAATTTAACTTCCTTGAGAGCTCCCATAAGACCAATAAATCAGCAAATGGAAGGAATAACATAATATTACCTCTCAATCTCTTTCTGGATCTAGTTCCTCATCTGTAAAATGGGGACAGTAACTTATACAAACCACCTCACATGAGGTGACAGTTATAAAAAAAGCATTTCTCAGAGCTATTCACATGGGAGCTACACTTGGGGCAAGATCTTTACTATCACTATACAGATATGATGCCAGTGGCAATTGTGAAGAAGTAAACTACACTAACAGACTAGTGGGTTAATTTTCAGTATTTATTGAAATTCTCATTTAGCAGAAGTCTTTTATACCCTAAACTTGTGTGGCCAAATTAGTTTTTGAGGTAAGTATCATCTTCATGTAGGTGTTTCAAAGAAGAAGGAATAGTCTAGTTGACAATGATAATGTTTAGTGTGTCTCTATTTCTTTCTTTCTTTTTTTTTTTTTTGCTTTTTGGAGGGCAGTTGGGGTTAAGTGACTTGCCCAAGGTCACACAGCTAGTTTTTGTGTTAAATGCCTGAGGCCAGATTTGAACTCAGGTCCTCCTGACTCCAGGACTGGTGCTCTATTCACTGTGCCAGCTAGCCGCCCTGAGTGTGTCTCTATTTGTAAAGCAAAATGTTTTCTCTGCTAAACCAAGGCTTATGAATACAATTCTTTCAGTTACTCAGAGATCGTAGAATTTTAGGGCTTAACAGGGACTTTTAGAGGTCGTCTAATCCAATATTCCCTGCACTCCATCTCACAGATGAGGAAATTAAGGGTCACATCTGAAACTAGATTCATGTCTACTGAAATAAATGATCCAGTGCGCTTTCCACCACATCATGTTGCCTGACCCCTTTTCCATGACCATAAGCATGATTTTTGATGTGGCATCGCTTTGGTCTAGCTATGCAAGAAAGAAAAAGAAAATTTCTCTAAACAAACACCTAATAGTGTACATGGCACTCAGCAATTGTAAAAATACCCATACAGAGGGAAAAAATGCACTTCTTCAATTCTGTCCAGATAACTTCAAGTATTATATGCATGCATTCTGACCCATAATTCTAAAGAGAGAGGGAAAAAAGACACTCTAACCAGCTCTGTGCTCCAAAAATATCACATATGATGAAAGGCAATTGATCCAGCACAACTTTGTGCTCATTTTCTAGACTGTCCTAGGCAGAGCAAAGTTTCTTTTTCTTCTCCTTTAAATGGGTAATGACACACATACACACACTTTTTTTTTTGCCTTTCGGAGGGCAATTGGGGTTAAGTAACTTGCCCAGGATTACACGGCTAGGTTTTTGTTTGTGTGTGTGTTAAGTGTCTGAGGCCGGATCTGAACTCAGGTCCTTCTGACTCCAGGGCCAACGCTCTACTCACTGCGCCACCTAGCCGCCCCCACACATACACACTCTTAATGCCTTGCTTAATTTCTGATAACAGGAAAACCAAGGCCTTTTTTGGTCTTCTAATATAAAGCCCACCGCCACGTCAGTCTAAGGACTGAAGTGCTGTTATATTCCAACAGAAAAGTGAAATATTTTTTCTTAAATAGAGAATTCTTCTTTGCAGTAAAATTTGGAGCTTAAGTTACCATTATAATAAGATAGCCATAGAGCCACCCGCCCACCTCCAGGCAACCATGTGAATTAGCTCAGCTTTGAGCACTCTGGCAATGAAACACCTTTGCTGCTTCTGTTCACTCAGTGCTGAAGGTCTCAGTTGATTGGGGGGTTATTAAGCAATCAGTTTTCTTACCAAGCAGGAAGTGTAGCTGACTCAGTGGATCTTTAAAGAATGAGTGACCTCACCCCTGAGTGACTTTACTTTTCTTCAACTCTTAAGCTGAACATCAATTTTGATATGGATATGACCAAGGTTGGAAACAACCTTGTAAGTTCAAGAGTTCTGGAGATCCTGAATCTTCAGTTAATGTTAAATGCACTTTAAGAGACTGTGGCAGTTATTCTAGCACTCTTAGAGAAGAGGACCACCAAGCAACTGATGAGCCCAATCCCTAGCCTGGATTGATAGAAAACATCTATCTTGAGAAGATCAGTGCAGAGGCAAAATGACATATAAAATGCCTATTTTATATGTTATAGTTCTAGAAAATGTTATATTTTGGTACTTCTATGTCTCAGTCTCCTAGAAGAGAATGAAAAGAATAACAGTATTTATCACTGCAGTTTAACTTAAGTTCCCCCTCCTAATCAGCCCTTGTGAGACCCTTTTGGGTGAAACATTTCTTTTAGGTTTAGGAAATAAATACTTGTCCTAATTTATATTGCATACTGAGGTACCTCTCTTCCCCTCCTCTCTGGGAGATCCTTTACATCAGCCAAAACCTAAGCTTAAATAAATCTTCCCTGGGACTCTGGTATGGGAATATACAGAGCCAAAGAGTGCAAGAAAAGGGACTTAATGTCTCTTAATTCCCCTAGGACTGGACCTGATCTGCAACATATGTAAGTGTTTGGGGGGAGGGGAAAGAGTGGCAGGCTGGTTCAAACACCATGAACCCATTAAAGGAGAGGAGTATCGTCCCTGTAGTCCCCTTGGCCTAGAAGCAGTTTGTAACAGACAAGAAAATAGAGCATAGAATTTTAGGGTAGAAAGGCCACCTCAAGGGTGGCCTTCAACCTTCATATCCTTCAACCCATAACGAAAAGAGAGCCTGACTATAACATATCTAACAAGTGTTTGTCCAGTCTTTGCTTGAAGATCACTAAGAGAGAATGGCAGACCACCTCTTGAGGAAGCCCAGTCTCCTTCTGAATCCAGTTCTAATCGTTAGGAAGTTTTTCCTGATACAAAACCTGTTGGCCTATTTGCCTGTTTGCAACTTCCACCCATTGTTCCTGGTTGTGCCCTCTGGATATGAATGAAACAAGTCCAAACCATCTTCCATATCACAATCCTTCAAATACTTAAAGCTACTTGTCATGCATCTTCTAAGTCATCCCTTTTCTAGGCTAAATATTCCTAGTTACTTTAAGTAGTCTTCAAATAACATGGCCTTAAGATCCTTTAATCATTCCTGTTGTTGGCCTCTGGCTGGTATCCAGTTTATCAATGTCCATATTAAACTGCAACACTCAGAACTGACCAGGATACTCCAGATGCAGAATATCTTGGCAGGGTGCAGAAGGATTATCATCTCCTTAATCCTGGAAGTCTCTTAATACAGCCCAAGATCACATTAGATTTTTTGGCTACCACATGTGATTCTGTGATTCACAGGACACACACTGGGACAGCACAAGGCAGAACTTGTGTTTTCCCTTCTTGTCCCACAAATTTATAAATTCTGACATCTTGTAGCCACATGCCTTGTTCGTGTCAAAAAAAAAAAAACAAACCCTCAAATCCTCAGTTTTCTCACCTGTAAAGTGAAGATAATACTCGTCCTCCCTATTTCACAGCGTTGTTTGCAGATTAAATGAATACACTGTATGTACTGTAGCCAAAGTACTACATGAGCTACCAAACTCTACAAAAATATAAGGTGATATCACTCAACATGATCAAAACTGACCAAAACTGAACTCATCTTCCCCCAAGAGTCATCCCATTTTCCAAACTTCCCTATTACTGTCAAGGAGCATCTGGAGTGTTAAGGCAAGACTAGCATATCTGGTATAAGGGTTTGCTGGGCCTTTTTCAGGGCTGCTCATTCACCTTTGGTGTCCACCTGTTACTTAATTCTCACTGTGATTCCAAGAAGGTGTAACATGCACAGTAGCCATACTCCAACAAAACCATCTCAGCAGGCAGGCTAAACCAGATTAAGGGTAGCTGACAGATCTCAAACCCATTGGTGAGTTGGAGGAGTCTACCTCAAGCATGGGAAAACTTTCCCTGGCAGAATAGGTGAATGAGAACTATTTGTTCCAAACAGCTATGAAGGGGGCTAAAGCAAGTGCTATGGAGCACTTAGAGCTTGGTCAGACATAAAACAAGCCAAGGTCATCCACTGTATCCTAGGCCATTATCAGTCATCCTGACTTTTGTCTTGCCACTGGACTACAATGATTCTGGAAAAGAGAAGGAGGCTGACAGTTTTATTCAACTCTGCCTGATTTAAATCCAGTTCATATACAAGCCAAGACATCACCCCATGATGCCATTGGTCCCCTTTCAAAATGAAAGATGAACAACAAAGTTAAAAAATATATTCCTGTTCTCATAGCAGCAATACAACCTAAAAGACAAAGGGTAAACTTTGCTCCCACATGATCCTACAGGGAGAATGTAGACACTCTTCTAAATATGGGAAGTTTTATTATCAAAGGCCCTTTGCAAATTTATGCTTAGAATAATGGTTAAAATCTTTGCAATAAAGTTAAACTTCAGTACTAGTCCTAATTGAGACCTATTTCTATATAGAATTAATTAGATGTGATTTAAGTATCCTTTTTAGAAGGGATAGCATTTCCAATTGTCCAAGACTATTGCTCATTGAAAATATGCAGGCTATCCCTAAAATTTTAATGCAATTGTAAGCTTTAGTAAATAATATTGTCATATTGCATAATAAATCATATTGCATAATAATTCAATAATTTACATAATATTATGCGAGTAATTCTTAGTAAAATAGGCAACCCTCAAGTGAGAGTAAATCTGTATTTAGAATGTGAAATACCTCTAATGCAAGCTCTTGCTGGTTCTAACATGAAATACTGAACACAGAAATAAAGTCAGCACATTTTAAAGCTTCTACCCTCTAGTTCTAAGTTTGTCCTAAAATATCATAATAATATCATAATGACAGCCAAATAGGACTAATTCTATTTTTCACTAAGGAAGATTTTTCTTCAAAAAAAATTTTCAAAATAATGTTTTTGGTTACTAAACTCTCTTCTGATTTGAGAAAAACAAAATGAAGAATATGTTTTTAACGCAATAAAGTGATAATATGATATATAATGGCAATAACATATCATCTGTGCTGGACATCAAAGGCCTCAGTGAAAATAACATTTTCAACTAGTGGAGACAAGTGAAACATACCTTCAAAAACCCTACCACCTGGCTATCAGGGAAAAGAGTATCCTTTCAGAGCTGGACTGGACCTCCACAGTCATCTGGTTCAACTATATATATAACAGCTCAGGAATATCCTAGACAACCTATGTGACAAGTGGTTTTTACCAGGTGAAGAGGAACCCATCACCCTCTCCACACAGCCTACTCTGCTTTTAGATAACTAACTAGAAAAAAGAAGTGGGTTAAGGGTATAGCCAAATCACTAACGAGAAATGCAAATAAAAACAACTGAGGTTTCATTTCACACCTAACAAATTGCCAAAGATGACAAAAAAACATAGTCAGTGTTGGAGGGGCTGACTACAGCAATACAGACACACTAATAACATACACTTAGTGGAGAAACAAATTGGTCCAAACATTCTGGAAGACAATATGGAATAAGGCAATAAAAGTAAAGAAGCAGTTTACACACACTGACTCAGAAATACCACTACCGGGCATATGCTCAAAAGAGATCAAAGGAAAAGGCACCATATATACCAAAATATTCATAGCAGTACTTTCTGTGGTAACAAAGAACTGGAAACAAGTGACCATTGATTGGGCATAACTGAACAAGTTGTGGTATATAGAGTTATTGCTGCATAAGAAATATAAAATATTTTTTGCTTCATAAGAAATAATGACTCTCAGGAACTCAGAGAAACATAGAAAGAATTGTAAGAACTGAGAAAAGAGGGAAGAAAGCAGAATCATTAAGACAAAATACACAACAACTACAGTTAAGGAGCACTAAGCCAAATATTATCTAATTAAAATTACCAAGTTGGACCCAGATGGGAAAAATTTACCACTTTCTTTTCATTGAATATCCAGAAATAAAACTATGGTATAAAAATAAAATTCATCATTAAAATTTTTAAAAGGGGAGTATTTAAGCAGCCCTTCACCCAACCCCACTAGTAAATTGGCCTCTTACATTGAGTGATCAAGGAATACATAGGAGGAAAAGGGAAGTATTTTCTCACCTTTGGGAAACTGTATTTTCTTAAGTCAGAATCACCTGCTACATTCTCCAAGAAGAGGGAAAAGGGAATAAGCATTTATAAAGTGCCTTCTATATGCTTGGTATTATCCTAATAAGCACATTACAAATATTATTTCATTTGTTCCTCACAACAACCTCGTGCCATAGGTTAAAATTCAGTATTATTCAGTATATTATTGTTCAAATTCAGTAAAACTCCACTCAAATACCTTGATATATAATGGATTTGTTTATTTCCAGGCTTCATAATACTTTTTCATGTATACAGTCCTACAAACTATCATTCTATAATTCTCCTCTAGTTTCTAGAAAATGTTATCTATTCTCATTCTTTCTATATCCTTTTGACTCACTCACTTCTCAGCCCTTTTCAATCTGGTTTCTAACCTCATCAGTTAACTTAAACTGCTCACTCTGAAATTATCTATCATCTCTTAAATGTCAAACCTTTTTGCTTTTTCTCAATTCTCATCCTTCTAAACCTCTGAAGGACTTAACTCTCTTTACCATTATATTATTCTCCTGGCACTCTCTATGGTCTCTGATAATTCCACACCAACTTTGTTACCCCTATATGGGTGTGCCCCACCATTTCCAGCTAAAGACCTCTGCCTAAAACTCTAAGATGATTCTACCCTGAGACAAACTCAATTATTGATCTAGAATGGAATTGGTCTCAATGATTCACTTGCCTGGAATCTCTATATTATGAGATGGCCCATCCACACTGTTTACTCTCTAGCCTGCCCCACCTCCACACCTGGTCTTTAAGGGATAATGAATTTTTTCCTCAATGATTAACAAACTATTACCCCTATCAAACCCTCCACATCCCAGTGATTATTAATACCTGGCTATAAATGCACAAACCTGTTCTCTATCTCCCAATTGCACACTCTCTTATTTCCATATCTCTCAAACCAACCCAGTTTCCCCTCCACCATCCCACCCTAACACTACTAATCCTTTAGACTGTGCTCTCTGGAATGTCTTTTTATAGGTAACATCTCCTTTAATATTAAACCTTTCCTTTTCTCACTAGTTCCATCTTTTTGCAATCACTGAGACATGGCATCCTCCTTATGATACCGCTTCCCTGGCCTCCTTTACCAGCACTGCTTCCATTTTCATTCATACCCCCAAGTCACTGGTAAAGGTAGGGGAATTGAAATACTCCTTGTTTCTCAATGCCACTTCCAGACTCCCTCTACCATCAGAACTCAGTATTCTCTCCTTATTTATCATCTATCAAGATTCTGGTAGCTGTTATCTACGAACTTCCAGTATATTCTCCTTCCTTCCTTGAGTTCAGTGACTGGCTCACTGGCTTTTTCTCCTTCTCAACTCCTGCTATTGTGCTAGGGATTTCAACATATGTAATGATACTCCCTCAAACACCCTAACTTTCCAGTTCCTCAACTTACTCATTTTCCATAACTTACTCCTCCACACCACCTCAACTACACACAGAGATATGATCATAACCTTGATCTTACCATCATCCATTAGTGTTTCATTTCCATCTTCATTAACTTTGAATTTATTTTATCTATCTTATTATAATTTATTGTTATTCCCCCTCTCCCTCTGTCTTTCAGCCCCAAATCCTGATTATCACCCTCACTACAACCTTGTGTCCCCCCCACTCTCAATTCTTTCCCAGAACCTCACTCCTTTACTGGATATACACCCCGTTCTTACCTTCCCCATACTGACCCTTTGGTGAATCTGTTCAGTTATATATTGTCCTACTGTTTCAAGTCCTTTGCCACTTTATCCTAACACGAATTATGTATTATCAAACTTTAGACTTGGATTACTTCCTCCAATTGTTGCCTTTGCTCCTATTCACCTGCTGTTAAAGCCAGAGAAAATAGCAAACCCTGTTGACTTGGTCCACTACAATTTATGTTACATAATCTCAAATCCTATCACTTCACTATGGCAAGGCAATCCTCTTACACTCACCTAATTAACTTACTATCCCACTCAGCACAGTATCATTTCCAAACCTTTTCATTCTTCCTCAAATCTCCTATGTCTCCCTTTTCCATTGTCTTCTCAGCTAAGAACTTTGCCTTACATTTCACTGAAGAAATTGAGGTCATTCAAATCACTCAAATGCCTTCTTCCACTATCTCCTCCTTCACTCCTGTCTCATATACAGAGATGGCCCTTCTTTTTCATCCAGGTAAACCTTTCTACTTGTACAAGTGATCTCATTCCATCAGGTCTTCTCTAGCAGAATGCCCCTTCTCTCACAACCCCATCCCCCCACAATTTATCTTCACTTTTTCTCTATTAGTTGCTTCCCTACTGCCTACAAACATGTTTGTGTCTCCCTCATATTAAAAAATCTATCATTTGGGGGCGGCTAGGTGGCGCAGTGAGTAGAGTGCCAGCCCTGGAGTCAGAAGGACCTGAGTTCGGATCCGGCCTCAGACACTTAATGCACACACAAACAAAAACCTAGCCGTGTAACCTTGGGCAAGTTACTTAACCCCAATTGCCCTCTAAAAAAAAAAGCAAAAAAAAATCTATCATTTGATCCATCCATTCCCACTAACAACAGTCTTTAGCTTTTCTCCCTCTCACAGCTAAACTCCTTGAGAAGTCTCTCAGAACTGTCTCTACTTCTTTTCCTCTCATTCTCTTCTTAACTCTCTATATTCTGGCTTCTGGCTCCACCATTCAACTAAAACTGGTCTCTCCAAAGCTACCAGTGATCTCATAATTGTCAAATAGGATGCCAAATATAACATAATTTTTTCTCAATTTCTATCCTTCTTGAACTCTCTGCAGCCTTTGCACTGTTATCTTCTTCTTGATATTCTTTTATCTTTAGGTATTTGTGACACTGCTCTCTCCTGCTTTCTCTTCCTACCTATATGATTGCTCCATTTCAGCCTCCTTTGAGCTGGTCCTTCACATAAGTCATGTCAATTAACCATAGGCATCCCCAAGGCTCTTTCCTATTCCCCTCTTCTCTATATTATTTCATTTGATGATCTCATTAGCTCTCACAAAGTGATTTATCATCTTTATGCAGATGATTCTCAGTTATATTTATCTAGTATTAACTTCTCTCCTTCTAACATCTCTTGTATATGCACTCCTTGTCATCTCCTTAGTGTAATTCCTCATCTCCCCCACCTAGACTACTACAAAAGCCTGCTGGTTGGTCTGCTCACCACAGGTCTCTTCCCACTTGAGTTCATCTTCCATTCAACTGTCAAATTAATCTTCCTGAAGCTCAAGTGTGACCATATTAGCCCCTTTCCCCAGTCAATTAACTCCAATGGTAATATATGATATCCAGAATAAAATATAAAATCCTATATTTGGTTTTGAAAGTCCTTCTTAACTTGGCCCTTCCCCTACCTTTCCAGTTTTCTTATATTTTACTCCCCCACCAAGTACTTTAAGATGTAATGACACTGTCCTCCTTGCTGGTCCTTGAATACAATACTCCATCTCTTGGCTCTGAATATTTTTCCTTGGCTCAACCTCATCCCCAAAATGGTCTTTCTCCTCATCTCCACCTCCTGTCTTCACTGACTTCTTTCAAGTTTCAGCTAAAATCTCAACTTCTACATAAAGCCCTTCACAACCTCCCTTAATGCCAGTGCTTTCCCCTTGAGCTTAACTCCAATTTATCCTGTATATATCTTGTTTGTACATAGTTGTTTGAATGCTGTCTTCACAACTAGAATGTATGCTCCTTGAGGATAGACACTGTCTTTTGCCTTTCTTTGCATCCCTGGTGTTTAGTACGGTTCCCAGCATATGGTTAGAGCTTAACAAATGCTTGACTTAACCACCATCTCCCCCCAGTTTCTCTCCCCTCTCTATTTCCATAACACTGTCTTTTCTTGGCTCTCTTCCTCCCTGTTTGACCTTCCCTTCCCAACCTCCTTTGCTGGATCATAGTCCACATCTAATCTCCTAACTATAGGGGTAGCTCCAAAGTTCTGTTAGAAGTCTCCTATGCTCTCTACACTCACCAACCTGGGTGACCTCATCAGCTTCCATGGGCTTAATTTTCATCACTATTCAGATATCTCTTAGGTCTACATATCCAGGCCTAGTCTCTCTTCTGAATTACAGCCCTATAGCACCCACTACTTATTGGATATCTCAAACTGGATGTCCAATTTAGGACATAGGCATCTTAAACTGTTTAGCATTTAAAGCCCTTATCAAGCTGGCTTTAAACTTTCTTTCTAAAATTACACATTACTCTCTTGAAGTCCCCTGCATTTCAGGTCAAACTGACCTTCTTACTCGCCATGTTTTTATACTGGCTGTCCTCCATTACTGAAATGTACTCCATCTCTGCCTCTTAAAATCTTTAGTTTCCTTCCTCAACACAAACATTACCTCCCACATGAGACCTTTAATGATTCCTTCTCTTCCTATTAACTTGTATTTATTTTCTATATAACAATATAACATATTGTTACATAGGTACATGCTGTCTCTTTCAATAAAATGCAATATCCTTTAGGACAAAGGCTGTTTCACTTTTGTCATTGTATCCTTAGGGCTTTCCATATAGTAGGTACTTAGTCATTCTGGCTGATTGATAGCTTGATGACTATCATCATAGCTTACATAAAGTGAAAAGGAGAAAAGAAACTTAAACAAGAAGAATTATACTCTACTCTCACATGTTCACGTTCTGTTTTATCTGTGGCAAATTTTTCATCCAAAGTATCCTACTGCCACCCAGCACATATCTGGGAACCTTTTCTATCCATCTGATGTATATTAGGAGATTCACAGGTGAGGCTAGGGTCTGAACTCATAACTGCATTCGTATAGAGAACTCCCAGGTAAGCACATATCAACTTTAATATTTTCCTAAGACATATTGAGGTCACCTAAAAGGCAATGGAGAGAGATATGGTTTATATGCATAGGATGCTATATAATTCTAATGATAACCAACATATTTTTTGAAATTGCATATGGGATGTCAACAGATAAACCTCTGATCAAAAAGGGAAATAGAAAAATCTTGTCATAAAAGCAAGAGGTAATAGGATAGAAAACCCGAGTGCTGCACCAATATCCAGGGAACTACAGTGGTCTAAAAGGATGGTTTCCAGCAAAGTCAGCACAGATGATGTATGGAAGAACACAAACAAGGACTGCATAGGAAGAGCCCAACAGGATGGATTGCTATTGTACTGAAAGGAACTACAAACACTACATTGATGAGATTTTTGATTCCTTGCAGTAAATGTCAAACATGTAAAATTCCAATCCATTATAAGGTAGCCATGAAATGTACTCTAAGCTCAATATCAATAATTCTTTGTTTACTATTTCAGACTATATCCCTTCTCCATTTACCAGCAGACATAATCAGGAAATGACTATCCAGTTAAGGGTCTCACAAACCAGATTCTGTACAAGGCCTATACTAGTTATTCTTCACTACCTCATAACAAGCATTTAATAAACACCTATTATATATGCTAGACACTATGCTAGATATTGGAGATGCAAACACAAACATGAAATAGCCCCTGTCTGCTAAGAGTTTACTTCCTTTTGGGGAAGGAAGGACATGTGTACAGACAAGCAAATACGATATAACTGGGCACTAGCAACTGGGGTGATCAGGATAGGCTTCACAAATGAGTTAGAACTTGATCAGAGCTTGCTGTCTGATGAGAGGAGTAGTAACAGAGTCAAACTTATAACACATACACATGCAGATGCAGATGCACGCACATGCACACACACACACACACACACACACACACGCCTATATACTTACCACAAGTACTGTTTTTATGCATCAAGGCAGTAGGCCACTGCCCAAAATACCTCTCCAGCCTATAACTTTTGATGAAACTCTTGTTATATTAGTAGCACACTGTTTTGTATTCAATTACCCAATAAACATTTATTAAGCATCTACTATATGCCAGGCAATCTGCTAAGCACTAGGGATACAAAAGGAGCCAAAAGACAGTCTCGTCCATCAAGGAGCTTACAATATACAAAGCAAATTATATGCAGGGTGAAATGCTAAGAATTAACAGAGACTAGAGACTACTATTAACAGGTACTAGAATAAGAGGGGCTGGGAAAGACTTCCAGGAAAAGAATGGCTTTTAGTTGTTCCTTAAAGGAAGCCAGATAGGTAGCATAGTAAATAGCATTCCAGGCCTGGAGTCAAGAAGACTCTTCTTATTGAGTTCAAATCTGGCCTCAGACACTTACTAGATGTGTGACTCTAGGCAAGTCACGTAAGCCTGTTTGCCTCTGTTCCTCATGTCTTAAATGAGCTGGAGAAGCAAATGCCAAACCATTGCTCATGAAGAGTCAGATACCACTGATAGGACTAAACAACAACAACCAAGGGAAGCCAGAGAAGTCAGTAGGAGGAGTTAAGGAGGGAGAGTATTCCAGGCCTGGGAGACAGCCAGAGAAAATGCCCAGAGCCAAGAGTTAAACTCCTTTCTCCTTCTATATAAATTCAATATTCCAGGGAAGGAAAACATTTCAAGTAACTAATATGACATTATAAATACATCACAGAATCCTAGAGCTGAAAGTGACCTGAGGCTGCAAGGACCACTTATTCCAACCTCTTCATTTTACAAACGAGCTGAGACAGAATGAGAGCACCTAGTGCCTAATGGGGAGAAGAAGGAAGAGAGCTTGTTAACAGAGGAAAAGGAGCCAGAAAAGGAGGGCTGAGTATACAAAAGACAAGCCGAACTATTTCCAAATTTTGCTGCAGGTTGACATGGACACCTTCCTAAATTGTCAGAATTTGACATCCATAATAATTTAGGTTCTTGTCCATCTAAGTGCACTGATTTAATACCAGAGGCTTCTGAGTAGTTATTTCAGGCTACAGAATAACTTTGAACCATCATAACACTTTAGAGGTTAAATACTGATGATGCAGTTTAGTTCTCTGCAAGTACACTTAATACCTCATTGCACCTCATTAACAAAAAGAAAATAAATCAAAACATAGTAGACACATTATACAAAAAGAATTCAAGTAATAAGAGTTATTCAGTTGCATGGCTAGGTAAGGGTTATAAAAATTTCTTGTCTCTGGTCAGTGGATATGGACAAAGAATTCTAAAAAAAATGCAAACTAAGATTAGACAAATTCACTAATAATAAAAGAAATGCAAATCAAAACAACTATGAATTTTCTACTTATACCTGGCAAGTCAATCAACAAGCATTTATTTAAGCCTTTACCAAGTAGACTATGTTAAGCACAGAAGATATAAGGAAAGGCAAAGACAAAGATTCAGAGATTACAAGAGATAGTCAATGTTGGAGCAGTTGTAAAAAGATAGGCACACTGTGAGACATTTGATTGAGCTATGAATTAGCCCCACTATCCTAGAAAACAATTTAGAATATTACTAATAAAGTGATTAAATACCCATACCTGCTCATTATATACTCCAAGGAGGTAAATGATAAAGAAATGGCCCCACATATATACCACTAACTCAATAAATATTTATTGACTGCTATGTTTCAGGCACTATGCTAAAATATATTAGCAACAGTGGTTTTTATAGTAGCAAATAACTGGAAACAAACACATACCTATTGATTGGAGAATGATCATTCAAATTGTGGTACATGAATGTATGATGGAATAGTATTGTATCATTAAAAAATTAATACAGAGAAACATAGGAAGTCCTATAAACTGATGCAAAACAAAGGAAGCAGAACCAGGGAAACAACACATACAATGACCAAAATAACATAAAAGAAAAAAAACAGCCAAAAAAAACCTGAAACTGAAATTATAATAAACAAACTTGGTCCCAAATAAGGAATATGAAAATGTATCTCCCTCCCTTCTTTGCAGGGATGGAAGACTGAAACACTGAAAATATGGTGGACTTGGTTGATATGTTGGTTAGTTTTGCTGACACTTTTTTTTTCCTCTTTGTTTTTTGTTATAAGAGACCAAGGGTGAGAAGGACATTTAGGAAAATGTAGGTGATATAAAACCAAAAGATAACTTTTTAAAATTTTGTCACCACTATATCAAGATGTTATATAGCATTGTTGAATTGTTTAAGTCATGTATGACTCTCCATAACCCAATTCAGGGTTTTTTGTTTGTTTGGGTTTTTTTTGTTGGTGGTGGTGGTGGTGGTGGTTTTTGGTTTTGTTTTTTTGTTTTTGTTTTTGTTTTGTTTTGTTTTTGGCAAAGATACTGGAGTGATTTGCCACTTTCTTTTCCAGCTCATTTTACAAATGAGGGAACAGGGTTAAGTGACTTGCCCAGGGTCACACAGATAAATGTCTGCGGCTGAATTTGAACTCAGGCCCTCCTGACTCCAAGGCCAGTGTTCTATCTACTATGCCACAGCTTTATTAAGAACATGATGCTAAAGTCCCCTAAAATATTTTATTTAAAATACATGATCTTGCCAACATCCAGAGAAATAACTAGAAAAAACTGAGTCTGAATCCTGATGGAAGCTAACTACTTGATCTTTTTCTTTTCATTGTTTGGTTTTATTTCCTCTTTACCATTTTTCATTCCATCTAGTACAATACTCTTTTGTAACCTAACTAATGTCTAATGTGAAAGTATTTGCAGATCCTATACTGGACTATATGTTGTCGTGGGAGGTGGGGGGAGGGAGGGAAGGGAAATTTGAAACTCAAGGAACTATGGAATTGAATCCTATAAACTAAAAATAAACAAATTAATAATAAAAAAATAAAATACATGATCTTTTTAAACTAGCTTTACCTACAATATAATAAGGAGTATTATCAATTAAAATGTCTGGAGTTGGCCAACTTGAGTTGCTAAAGACTAAGCTAAAATATAGGATAAAGAATGAAGTTATCACTGTCCCAGTAAAGTATATTTAAACAAGGAAAATACAAATCCTCTCCCACCCCCCAGAAAAAAGAAAAAATACTCAACTTATCTCACTTTTAATTTAGTGACTGAACAATGACTAAAACAATAATAATAATTGAGGATCATTATCATTAAATCCAAAATATTCTACTTTTACTCTGATTAGAGCTACCAGAATGGTTAGCACTTCTGAAATAATGAAGAAACTTTTACATAATTAAAAAGCCTTCACAACTAGGATGGAAAAAAAACATTCTGTAACATTTCAGAAATAAAACAGATGCTTAAACTTCACAAAACCATTTCAAGGAATTTCTACTATCTGAGTGGGTGGAAGAGATACAGTTTCTGCTGGATTCAATTCAAGCAGAATGTTGCAATCATGAGGTGCACCTGTATCCATCCAGCACTGTCCTTAAAAAGCAAAGGGTGGAAGCACCTCGTGTGGTCAAGCTCTCATTAGGAAAGAACATTTTATACCACACAAGAAGTCTGGAGGCCATAAACAGAATGAATCATAACCATCAACTTTCCTTTTCCTTGGCTACTTACTCAAGTACTGAGGGTCATGTTTTAACCATAAGCAAAATCTGGTAGTTTTGTTTTTTCATTGTACCACTGATTTGGAACCCTAATAATCTCTCATTGTTTATCTTAGCTCATAAAAAATATGAGTTATTTTCTTCTTAGAATCTACATGCAGAAGCCAGGGAATTTCAAGGTAAAATTAATGCTCAAAAGCATAACTTGTATGCATTTATTGGCATTTTAAGTTAAATTGCTGGATTTTTAATTTTAAAGGATTATGGGTTTGTTTGTTTTTTAAGATGACTGGTATTGGAAGATAATTGCTATAAATATAAGCAACTTGTTGAACATTTATGCTTACCTCAATAAGAAAAAATTCAGAAATAACACATTTCAACCAAGTCAATTCACTTAACATGTAGTAAACATCTATTGTGTCTAAAATGCTCTGCTAGATATGGAAGAGATACAATTAGATAATATGCAGTCATTCCCCTTGGATGGGGATATGATAAGTACATAAATACTAATATAACCCCTGGCTCAGAAATGAAGTTCTGGTTTTACATGAAGCAGGCTCAATTTTAAGGGGTTCTCACTAATCATCCTCTGGCTCATGTTCCCAACAAGGGCTTTCCCAGGGTACACCAGAATTTAGTTTATGTCTAGGTCTCCTCAAAAAGAGAATGGATTTTCAGATTCCATGGAAACATTCAGGCTAATAATCAAATACAGCACAGACTTTATTTAACCAGACGGAAAATTCAAAACACAAGGACTCATAATAAAGTCAATGAACAGTCAAAGCAACTTTGCTTCCTTTGAATAAGGTCTTCCACATCCTTAAGAAACATACATAATCTTTCATACTGAAAGCACTGCTTGTATAGAACCCCATGCAAAGTGAAAATAAAAACAAAAACCTGGGGTGAATAAAGTTGTTTGCTTTCCCTAGGACCTCCAGAATCCACATAGCACAAAATAACACTAAAAAAACAATATCCAGTATTGTTCTTCCATAAGTTGGCTCTATCCCTTGATGCTCATTGTCTACAGTTCCTGCTTAGTCTAAGAACTCTGCCACTTGTCAAGGAACTTCACTATTTTTGTCAGCAGCAGCAGCATTTTACCTACCTTTACATGTTTGAAACCTTGGTCTTAAAAAACAAAAACCAAAAAAAAAAAAACCTTCCTTCTTCCTTTCATCTCATATCCAAACAGATGCCAAATCTTACTGATTGCTATTATTCTAGTATAGGTCAAATTACAACCACCTACCTTGTCACAATAACCTCATAACAGGGTTTGTCTATACAATTCTTCCCAAAACAAGTCTATTCCTTCATAATACCACAATACTTAGAGATGTCACATCACTCCTCTGCTCATAAACTCATCAGCTTCCTACTGCCCATTCCTTTGATAAGCATTAAAGAGATTTCACAATTTGGTGCCACGTTTTATCTCAGACTAATCTCCTTTATGTAAGTCTATACTCCAGATAAAATATATAAAATATATAACTGTCTCCCCAAAACTACACTTTGCTTTCCCAACTCCAAACTTTTGCTCACATTATTCCCTTAACCTAGAATGTGATCCCTTCCCTTCTTTACCTGTTGAGTTTCTAATCATCCTTTAAAGTCTAACTCAAATGTCACCTTTACCATGAAGCTTTCCATCAAATCAAACAGCATAATCTTTGCTTGACACATTTACAACTCTCTCATGTTCTAATCATATAATATTGTATATTTTATGTATAATTTGTCTAATAGATTATAAGAACCATGAAGGCAGGGACCAAGTCATATCTTAACATTGTATTCACCCTAAACCTAATACAATGCTTTGTAACCCAGTAGAAATTTAATAAATAATTATATAATTACAAAGTGATATATAAATGTAAGTTTTTGGGTTGGGAAACCTACTAATTACATATATAAATGTAACCACTGAAGTGGTTTTAAAATTTTATATCCATCTCAATGAGCATAATTCTTGAGTAAAGGGTTATCTGCATATTTGGTGAATATATTCGATTCCTTCATTAAGAGTATTAATAAAAATATTAAAAACAAAAGGCCCCAGAGTTGAAACTTGTGAACCCACTGTCTATTTCCTTCCCAAGGCTCTGAATCCGACCTTGAGCCAGCTATTCATCTACTTAAATGTTGCTATGGTTTTAAACCATCCTTCCTGATCTTTCCTTTATTTTGTTTTTTTAATATATCTCACTGATTTCTTTCTTCTTTATATCATAGTCATGGGTATAGATGTGATATCACTCTCTCCCCTGATAGAGCTCTATCTTGTTACCAAAAAAAGTAACAAAGAAAAACATCTAAAGCAGTGACCATGAATCTGAAAAAGTATACAGTATTTTGGTCCCTGCCTTTCTGCCATGAAGACAGATGCATTCCTTAACTTCACCTGTCTGACCTTGGACAAATGATTTAATTTCTCTAGGCTCCACTTGTTTATCAGCAAAATGAGGTGACTGAACCAGGTGACTGAAGATGGCTTCTAAGACCCCTCTGAGGACTAAATATATGATTCTATGATTTAGAAAGCCATGTCATGTGCCTCATGTTATCCTATCTGGAAAATGGCTTCAAATTGAAGTCATTTCTGAGAATGTTGTTATATGTTAGCTGCTGTTTACCAGCGTTTTTTTTTTTTAATTAGCAGGCTTCCCTCTCAACCTAAAGAGATTTGGTACTTCTTTGGTCCTCAAAAACTTGCCAAAAACAACAATTAGTGGTACTACAAAAACTTCCACCAATGCCTTAAGATGTCTGAGAAGTTGACTTTTATTATATTCCATTTTTTTCTTAAACAGTTCAACCAGCCTAAAGAATTGTGAATAAGGAGTCATAAAAAGGGGAAGGTTATATATAGATAAAAAAATATTTATAGCAGCTCTTACAGTGGCAAAGAACTAGAAAGGAGGGGGAATGTCCATCAACTAAAGAATGAATGAATAAATTGTGAGAAATTCTCACAGTGCAGACACAGTGCAATTCTCAGACACAGTGCAATATTCAACCATGATTCCAAAGTGAGTAAGATGAAAAATGCTACCCACTTCTTGGCAAAGGAGTAAGATACTACAGAATAAGATACATGTTTTTGGACATGGCTAATGTGGAAATTTGTTTTGCTTAGTTATTTGTAAGAAGAGTTTTATTTTCCTTTTCTTTTATTTCCATTGAGGGTCAGTGGTGGGAGGGAGAAGAAAAATAAACATTCAATAACAGAAAAAAGAGGTCATAAAGCCTCTCCCTTTCCATCATTAGGATATCCTTAGTAAAATGTTCAAACAGAATCTTCTGTGAAGTACTGCTTTTGCTCACCACCCTCAAGCAGCCTGACTTAACACAGTGACAGGTACTTAATAAATGTTTATTGGCATGACTGACTGACTGATAGAGAAATAGAGACAGAGTTTCTAATTAGGTGAGACAACAAATTGGGTTCAGCAGCAAAGGAAGGGGAAAGGTCAAGGGATTCCTGGGGTGCATGCCTAGATCATATATCAACATTGAAAGGCCATAGCAATAGTGCAAATGGTAAGGCCCAGAGGACCTTACCTCAGGACACAGTGGGCATGACAGATGGATAGTAAGGCAATGCTAGTCATTCCATGATTCCACAGTTTAATATGGTGTACACTATCTGAGAATTCAGGAACAACAAAGGACATGGCCCAGATTGACAATCTCACATACCCCAATGCCAAGTCAACAATCATTCATTATGTACTTATTCTGTGCCAGGCACTGTGCTAAGCATTTGGACTATAATAAATACAAGCAGAAAGAAAAAGAGTTTCTGCTCTCAAGAAGCTTACATTCTAATGGAGGAAGAAAACAAATACAAAGGAACTGAAAATGGGGAGAGGAGTTACCCTGCAGGGGCATGGTAGAGAAAATATGGAGAGTCAGGAGCACAGCCTAGAGAGGAAGAAAGATATGGCAGGCCTGGGCATGCTGTACATGGAGGTTCTGGAAAGTACAGGTCAGTCAGAGGAAGAGGCCACAGGGATGTAAGGTACTTCCAGAGTGCAAAACCCAGTGGTGGAATGAACTTCCAGGGTGAAGAAGTGCCTGTGGCATGTGTGGTAGTGAAAGAATAGAGATTCAGCCTGGAGAGGAATGAAAGAACAAAAGGATGCTACACACTTGGCTTTTCCCCCCGGTTGTCTGTTATTAGCTTTCCTTTCATTTCTTTAATTCTCTCCTTTCAATGATACTATATACTGTTGTTTACTTATTTTTAAAATTCCTTTATGTCTCCTGGTAAAGTACCTCTTTAATTAATCAGCAAGCATTTGTTGAGTGCTTACAGTGTGTGTTTTAGGCATGAGACTGTCAAAATCATTTTATTAATTAAAATAATTCCAATATATGCTGTTTCCTTCTTGGAGGATTTCCAAACCAGCATTCATCTCATACCTTTGGAAATAGCTCTAATGTAAACTAAGAACTGAAATCTATAGTATTGCTCAACTAAAAAAATAATATAAAAAAATTTTTTTCAAAATAAAGTCAGTTAGATGGTGCAGTGGATAGAACACCAGGTCTGGAACCTGAGTTCAAATTCAGCCTCAGACACTTACTAGCTGTGTGACCTTGGACAAGTTCTCTGTGAACCTCTGCCTCAGTTTCCTCATCTTGTTATGAGGATCAAATGAGTTAATTGTAAAGTACTTAGCATAGCACCTGCACATATATAAAACATACTTTATCAATGTTAGCTATTAATGAGATTTTCAAACATTAAAGTGCTATATAAATGCTAGCTATTCACAATATGTTATAATAGAACATATTTCCAGAGCCCAAGGTAAAAGTTCAATTAATAGTATTCTAATAGAACAATCCTTCCCTAAAGTGTCCATTCATCCTTAAAAATCACTTCTCAAACCACTGACTGAATAATCAAGTGAAAATTCTCCCACTCTAAATCTGGTTATCTACTTCAATCTATATTCCCTGGTCTAAAAGCTCCTCCTAGACTTTTACAAGGTCTTCTGTCCAAAAATGGTTAGGTTTTTTAAGAGAGAAAAAAGATTTAGTAGAGGGCATTTTTCCCTAGCAGTTTTTTAAAACAAATGCTTTATTAACTTCTGTTTTACATCATTCATTTCTGCCAGATTTTGAGTTACAATCATTTTCCCCCCTGTTTCCCCCCCCACCCTCCCAGCAGCAGTCCCACAAGATATCGCTTCCTCCAATCTGCTCTCTCCCATACCTTCTCCCATATCCCCTTCGACTTTTCCATTAGAGAAAGGTGAATCTTTGTATCCCAATGCCTGCACATCTTATCTCCCAATGGCAAGCAAAAGAGTATTAATAATAGTATTTATATATATTTGAAACATTTAATCTTAAGACCTCGAATTTCAGATCCATTTCCTTCCTCCCTTGTTACCCATTCCCTCTGGGAAGATAAGTAATTCAGTATATGTTGTACATGTCTAGCTATGCAAAACATTATCATAGTAGATATATTGTACAAGGCTGCTTATAATTCCCTCCCACTCATCCCACCCCCCACCTGGTCCATTCCCTACATGATCCTGTCCCTCTTCTATAGTGGGTACTTCCAACCTCCCCTCCCCCCAAGGATGCCCTCCCATCCATCATCCCTCCTCTCATTCCCCTTCCCCCTATTCTGCTGTAGGTTGAGGTATCCCATTTAGTATGTATGTCATTCTCTCCCTGAACCAAATTCAATGAGAATGTGGTTTTGCCTTTTTGCCTTCCTATTCTCCCCCTCCTTTGCAATCACTTCCCCTTGCTTCTTCTACATGAGATGGTTTACCCTACCCTGTCTCTCCCCATCTCCTCTTGCCACTTTCCTTTCTCACCTCATAATTTCATCCCTTGAGTATCCTCCCTTCCCAACAAATTCAACCTATGCCCTCTATCCATATATAATTGTAACCATATACACACACATTCACATATGTATTCATATGACCACACACCCTTCCATTATTTTCATGGTGAGAAAGATTTCATCAGTCACAGTTATTATTTTTCCATATAGGAATGTAAATAGTTCAACTTTGATAAGTTCCTTTTGATTTCTTTTCCCGGATTACCTTCTCAGGCATCTCTTGCTTCTTGTGTCTGGATGTCAAATTTTCTATTCAATTCTGGTTTTTTCCTCAAGAATGCTTGAAAGTCCTCTATTTCACTGAATGACCATATTTTCCCCTGATTCCCTAGCAGTTTTAAAGTACTAAAGGGCTTTAAACTGGAGAAATAATTATTTCTTAATATATCTATGTATAGATATATTTAAGGAGCAATGATCTTAATAAGCTTCCATATGTACCAGACATAGTATTATCTTTTTATACTAAAACATGCTATTTAGCCCTCTAGTTTTCCACAGTTATGAACTTAGCTAATATGGTTTTCTATGATCTTTTTTGTCCTTATTATACCCTCATATAGTTTGTTCCTCAGTCTCTACTTGTATGACTGCCAGCATTCTTAAAGTATGAGGTGAGGATTACATCTCTGTGATAATGCTTCAACCTAAATCATTTCACTATCTTCCCCAATGGCATGAAATAAGTTTGAACAGGATGGGTGGGAAATTTGTGGCAAGCCACCAAAACAAAGGATAATGAAGATAAGAAACTTATTATCTTTATAGTCTTCTAAAATACAATCTTATCTACCACAGAACATGTCAATAAAGGCTTGAGAACAATGTTTCGAAAACAAAAATAATTGAAGGAGTTATACTAAATACTTCAAATTATACCATTTGGGGTTTTCTTTTTTAAATAGAAGAATAACTAAGAACATATCTTATTCTCTACACTAGAGGTTCTCAAACTTTTTTTTCTGTGGGGTCCTCAGAGTAAGCACAAAAACCACTTAGGAAGGAGCTGGTTTATCATATTAGAAATAGGAATTCAAGACTTTGAAACCATTAAAACAGCCTAAATACAAGGAATTCACAACATATTGCTCCAGATGTTTTCTAGAGAACTAGAAATGTCTATTCCATCTGGATCCAGCCATTGCATCAATTCACTTGAAAGCTAGAAAGGTATCTCTTGCTCTAAAGAAAAAATAAAATTCAAATATTTAATTACTTCACTGATCATTCATTCAATAAACATTATTAAGCATTTACTATGTATCAGGCATTGAGCTAGGCACCAAGGATCCAAAATAATCTATAAAAATAAAACAGAATATATAGACAGACATAGATAAATGAGTGATAGAGATAAATAAGGGCAAATATATGTAATCTATAAGTATACACAAATATATACTTATACATGTATATGCATAATATAAAACTTATTTAACATATATGCATGTGGGCATTTATGTATGTACATATATACACAAAGACTTACCATCTAGGATATATGAAACAACTTGGGGTGGGGAGAAGCACTAACACCTGGGGAGGTAGAAAAGGTCTTGAATAGGATAGATACAGCATCTGAGCTAAGCCCAGGAGGAAAGCAGAGGATTTCAAAGGAGAATGTGATGAGGCAGAGGATTCCATGTGTGGGGGATAGCTTAGGGGCTGGAATATTGCCTGCTGGGAACACAAAGAATGCCGGTTTGGCTGGAATGCTGAATGTGTAAGAGGATGAAATGTGAAATCAGTCTGGAAAAACAGGTTGGAGGCTGACTATAAAGGGTTTTATGTGCCAAACCGAAGGGTCTGTATTTTATTCTAAGTAATAAGGAGCCACTGAAGCTTCTAGAGAAGAAGAGTAATAATGGTCTGAAATATGACTTAGTATTACCAATTTGGCAGCTGTGGGGAGGAAAGCAATTGTTACTGAACAATGCACACAAACTCAGTGGGCTACAAAGTTAAGTGAGACTTTATGATGGAAAAATGAATAAAATGCTTAAGCATCACCTATATCCAGGCTCTGAAATCGTATCTTTAATATTCTTTATACGTGTAACATCTTTGTAAAAGTTGACCTGCGGCCTGATCATATTAACAACCTCCTAGTTGCTCCGTTTTCTAATCTATCCTTCAAAGTACTACCAATGTAATTTTCGTAATGCATAAGTATAATCATATCACTCTGCTGATTATGAACTTTGCCAACCCAATGACTAACAAATAAGATATAAACTCTTTAGCCTGGCATTCAAAGCCCTCTACAATCTGGTTCCAACCAACCTACGGTACCCTATTACCATCTTCCCCTTCATGTACTCTATGCATCCAAAGAGGACTAATCACTGTCTCCCAATTAATTCTTGCCCTCTTTTACCACCATGCATTTGTACACACTTCCCACTGTGCCTGGAATAGGTTCTCACTCTGTCTCCCATCTCTAGTCATTAATATCCTCTTTTAAAAAAAGCTTAGACAACTTAAAATTATACTTTAGAAATCATCAAACAATAAAACTCTCTGGGTCAGTAATACTACTACTAGCCAAACCATACCCCTCACCCAAATGAGGTAAAAACAAGAACAAAGGTCCCATTGACACAAAAATATTTATATTAGGACTTTTTGTAATAGCAAAAGAACCTGAAGGAAAGTGGGTGCTCATTTACTGAGAAATAACTGAACAAACTATAGTATGTGGATGTATTAGACGATTATTGTATAGCAAATAATGACAAATATGAAGAATTTGGAAAAAAATCTTGAGAAGACTTATAAATTGAAACAGATAACTGAGAAGAAACAGAAGGAAATTTTATATAACTAAGATGGTATAAGAGAAAACAAGAAAGATTTCAGTATTCTGTTCAATATAGTTGCAGTTCAGAGTACCTGAGGGCAAACATGCTTTTATTTGTCAGCAAAGAGGTGATGGACAATGTGTGGAATACTAGGACATATGTTTTGGGGTTTGGGTTTTTTTTTTGCTTTTTGGAGGGGGGAAGGTAGGGCAATTGGTTTTAAGTGGCTTTCCCAAGGTCACATGGCTAATTTTGTGTTAAGTGTCTGAAGCCACATTTGAACTCAGGTCCTCCTGACTCCAAGACTGGTGCTCTATTCACTGTGCCTCCTAGACACTCCTAGGACATATGTTTTGAGACATGGCCAATGTATCAACTTTTTTATTAACTATTCTTGTTTCTAAAAAATAATCTACTAGCAAGTGGGAAGAATCATTTGGAAAGTGACAATGATTTTTTTCTTAAGTACTAACTCATTAAAAAAAGTTAAATGCTAGTTTGTCAATGTTGCCATCCCTAATCCTCAAATCTAGAAGTAATCACCTGCCTCTAGATATAGGTATCTCTGTCCCCTTGAATGAAGCTCCCAGAGGGCAGGTACAATGCTGTTTTTATCTTCAGATGCCCAGAGCAAATCACAGAACATTCATTCTAAACAGTAGGTATTTAAGTGGATAAACCCTTGGTAAGAATTCAGCAGAAAAGATTCCCACTTTAGATATGTGTTGAGATTGAGTTTCTATGATTCTACAACTAGAATTCAACAAAGAAACACTTCAAAAGAAGGAAACATTTTTTCTGGACCCAAGAAATATAGAATATAAGTAAGATCCTTGAAGGAATGGAGTTTTTAGTTTTTACCTTTGTACATTTGATGGTTAGCAGAGTACCTTGTGGTCTATTTGACAGTTTTAATAAATTATTGTTGTATATAATGTGAAGGTACAAAAGTATGTGTATATACTTGTAGTACAACAGAGACAGTTTTGCAAAAGGGCTACAAACTTTCGTTTTCTTTCCACATCTCCTCCAAAAGCAAAAAAAAACAAAATAAAATCCTTGGAACAAATATGCATAGTCAAGCAAAACAAATTCCACATCAGGTATGTTCAAAAACATATGTCTCATACTGTGCTTGTCGATCACCTAGGGATTAAATGTGGGTAGCATGTTTTGTCACTAGTCCTCTTGAGATATGACTGGTCATTTCATTAATAGAAGCTCTTAAGAGTTTCAATGCTATTTTTCTTTACACTGTTGCTGTTATTGTACATATTGTTCCCCAGGTTTTGCTCACTTTACTCTGCATCAATTCATACAAGTCTTCCCAAAACTGTCACTTTTGTCATTTCTTACATATTTTAGTTTGTTCAGTCATTCTCCAAGTGGTGAGAAATATTTAGTTTTCAGTTCTTTGAAAGGCACTGACTCTAAAAGATCTAAAGGAAGAGTATTATAGAAACAAGGAAATATATTCTAGTGGATCTGTAATGTCATTGATTTGAGAGTTCTCTTCAATAATGAAGCTAATAACCCATTCACTCAAGCTTATTTTATATAACTCTTGGCCATGTCCTCCTATTAGTCTGCCACAGAAGATCCATCCAGTAATCGGAGGTCTTCCTTATTTTCTCTTGACATTGTGGAGTATTCAAGTTGTGCTTGCCTATCATCTCCATGACCAGTTCATCTTCTCTTCCTACCTCATTGTAATGGCAAGCAAACAAGTACTTAGCACCTTGTTTCAGTTGAGCCTTGGCTATGATTATATCAAGTCTTTGTTAGAAAACAGAACTTGTGAAACTCACAGTGGGAGGGACTTGTCAAAGACAGGAAAAGGAAGGACATAAGAGGTGGGCAAAACAGGGAAGAGCTAATGACCAGATAAAAATCTGCGTGCAAGCTGGGAGAGAGCAGAACTGAGAAGGAAACATTTGTAGTGGCAGAGTCGAGAAGGAGAAAACTTGTGGTATCCCGGCACTCTGTTTGTCTGTTCTGTCTGTGTTAATTTGTGTTTGTAATACTTTGTACAAAAGCCCTGAGACCTTACTGGAAGCCCTGAAAGAGGATTTTCTTGTTGTTTGCTTACAGAAATCCTGGAGAAGGGTTTCAGAGGTCCTAGGACTATACTGACAATTTGTGTTCAGTTCTTAGACTTTTTTGTGGATCTATGTTGATTTCACAGGCAGAAAGTGAATTGATGATGGTGTTGGCAATGTGCATGAATGTTGTTTTGGTTCTGTTAAGCTTTGTCTTCCCAGAAACAGAAACTGTGAAGAACTTGAGGTGGACTAGACACCATGAGCTTCAATATGGAATGGGAACTGGATGAGGAGTTGAGAGCTGCCTACCTGTGAATCTAGGTGATGATTGGGTAGATTCAGGCAGGAGCTGGACCAATGGAAGAGGAACCATGGAATCTGGGAGCCAACTTCCAGTCAAGATGAAAAGACCCCTCCTTGGGTACTTTGTGCTGACTGAGAAGATCATGATTTACTGTGGCCTAGGGGTGGGAGAACTTTGTACTCTGTACCTTGTACCTCTTAAGAATGATTGAGTTAAGGGTTATTGGAAACTAATCAAGAAGAAAGAAGACTTTTTGACTGAGAGATTAAGACAATGTGACCTAGGGGTAGAGAACTTTGACCTTTGTACTTTGTGTCCCTTAAGGAGGACTGCTCCTTAAGAATGATTGAGTTGAGGACTTATTAAATGATATCTTTTGTTTAAAACTATGTGGCAGGGGCGGCTAGGTGGCGCAGTGAATAGAGTGCCGGCCCTGGAGTCAGAAGGACCTGAGTTCAGAGCCGGCCTCCGACACTTAATCCACACAAACAAAAAAACCTAGCAGTGTAACCTTGGGCAAGTTACTTAACCCCAATTGCCCTAAAGGGGCGGCTAGGTGGCGCAGTGAGTAAGAGCGCCGGCCTTGGAGTTGGGATGACCTGAGATCAGATCCGGCCTCAGAAAATAAGCACCCACGCATAAATAATGACTAGCCGTGTAACCTTGAGCAAGTTACTTAACCCCAATTGCTTTAAAAAAAAAAAACTAGGTGGCCACTTTGGTGAAAACTATATAGCCACTTTAGTGATAAATTGTTATGTTATAACATTGTGAAAACTGTACTTTGGTTTCTGTAAATGTTTTGCTTTAGTTTACTGCTGAGTAAATAGAGAGTTCACTATACTATGTGATCAGAATCTTAAACCTGTTCATAGCAGCAGTCCTCTGGAAAGGTGTTTGCACTTGGCTTTACACACATACTTCCCTGATGACATTTTTATTCCCATTCTTCTTCAACATTCCAAGCTTATTAGTTACAAGTTATATAACCTGTTCATACCCACTATGCTCCTCTCTATTGCTTTCCACATCACATTTTATTTTAATTCTTCAGAGATTATTTCATTTCATATCTCATTGGCATAATGTAACACCAAAAGAATCGTAATAATGAAAAGATGGGTCTTTGTTTCCATGGGAAGCTTGGAGCTACTAAAATAGCCTTGTAATTTCCCTAAAGCAGTTCAACTTGTTCTCATCCTCCTGTTCAACTCTGGGTCAATTTATTGTCCATCTGGGTGTATATTCCATGTATATATACTTAAAGACAAACTTGACAAGTTTTCTACTCAAATGCATATGATGATCAGGGCAAAAGACATTTTTCATCCACCTAGTCTTTCCTGTATAAATAATCAGGCCAAACTTCTCAGAGAATTACAGATCTTTTCCAAGAGGTTTTACAGTTTTCCAGAGCTAGATATATCTAGCCACAAACAAGAACATCTGAATGACCTAATCATCAACTGAGACCCTCTTCAAATTGGATCTCTTTCATCCCAGGGGCAAACACATTTGTCAGGAATACATCTCAGTCTTTTATGTTTCATCTAATTTTTTTTAATCAGAGAGTAATTGGAGAGTGTTATTTCTGTTATGTCTTTCAAGAAATCTTGAATAATTTTGGCATATGAATGGGAGATATCTTGTTGGAAATACACTTTTAAGGTGGCCTTTTTCTCTACTGAATCAAAAGCATTTTATAATCAGCCAACTATAGCGGCAACCATCCTGGCATACCCAGGATGAATGCTAACAGGGGTTCCTGGATCTGTTTTACTAGGAAAGATAGCTGTTTAAGGAGTCAACAGCCTTTTTAAATTATATTCACTAGTTCATGTAAAAAGCCAGCACCCTGAACTTCAGAGAAAATACAAAGAAAATAAAGAGAAAATATAAGCAGATAAATAAAGAGCAACAGCCAGGGTTCTGACTGCCTGAATCAAAGCAATGGTTATCCATGTTACATACGTCCCTGGACTGAGAAAGCCTTTACATCTGAGCAGTTGGAGAGCTCTAAACATACAGCCACTAGAATACTGACCAGAGAATCACAAGACAAGATCCTTCTCATATGTGAGCACCCAAAGCAAAATACCAACTCAGAATATATATACACTTCTCAAAGCAAGAAGGCATCACCACCCTTGTGACTCAGTGACTAATTAGAAATTAGCAAAAGGTGTGAAAACCTTCCTATAAGCAAGCTTCCCTCTAAGCTCCTCCTTAGGCAAGTCCCTCCCCCAATGGGCTCCACATGAGGCCTATTAATGGGCAGGGAAGATTTTATTATCCCATTAACATTACACCAACAAAAAGAAAATGTCAACTCATATTCTCCATACACCTTTCATTCTGCAGAATGGTCAAGATGTGGTGCATTGTTAAATATTACTCATAAAAGTCTGTTTGTTCCTTAATATGCTAAGTGATCACACTCAAGATTTGTACATATATAAGTCATAAAAATTTTGTATAGTGGGCACAGTAGGTATATAGGTTGATAGTTAATGTTTCCTTAGTTGCTATAAAAAATTCAGACTATACACAAATAATATGCACATATATGTTATAATGTATATGTGTATGTATGTATATAGTCTGAAATTTTTTCCCATGACTTTTTTATCTTCCTTTTCTTCAAGTAACTCTTCATTCACACACTCTCTACACACACACACACACACACACACACACACACACACACACACACACACACACGTACATTCCAATCCAGATGTTTTTTTCTATTTCTATTCTTTTTGGTACTATAATAATAAAAGTAGCTAAAATTTATGTAATGGTTTAAGGTATACAAAGTACTTTTCATATGTTACAAAATACAATTTCATCTTTAACAAAAATCCTGTAAAAAGGGGTGCTATTTTTATCTGTTCTACTGATGAAGAAACTAAAGCCCAAAGAAAGGTTAAATGACTTGCATAGGTCCATATAGGAAGTACTATCTGAAGCAGAAGTTGAAATTAGTCTTCCTGACTCCCTAGTCTCGCATCCTATTTATTATACCACCTAGATGCCTCTCTAAGCCCCTTTGAAACAATGATGTTAGAACAAAGTGTGGCAGGTCAACAGGCCCTGGTGGTAAAAAAAATAGCTTATTACATTGGACTTTATTGGTCTTTTCCATTTTTTTCTTTTCTTTGTAGTCTTCCTTCCATTTTTATCCTTAAATTTCCATAAAATGACTTTGCTGACTTGGATACCTTGCCAAACTTTCTCTAAACTGGCTTCACTCTCCCATTCCTCTCCACATAACCAATGAGTCTCATTTGTTGAGTAAGGCAAAAGAGCACAGAAAACACTTTGGTCAATAAAATACAAAATTTTTATTAATGGATTGCTCCTATAATTGTATCCTGCAATGCTTCTCAAATCAGACTCTTTAAGAATTATATACAGCCATGGTGAAGATCTCTAAAACAATGTCTTTATACTTAACACATCATGGAAGATTAGGTGACAAATATATGCTGGACATTAAAGGCTATCCATAATTACTTCTAGTTCTTCATATCCAGGCTTCCTAAAACTTTCTTATCCCAATTTTGAGAAATATTCACTAGTTAACTGATAAAGTTGACAGAATGTGGTAATTTATAGAAATCATAATTGTTCACAACCAATTGTAGTGCATTGGTGTGACTCTACAGTCTTGTCATTGAATTATTATTCCACATTGCAACTTAAGAGATTTCCTAGAAGAAGTTAGGAATTAAAAAGCCTGTAGGAATTAAAACTCTTAAGCTTTACTTTTCAGGTTACATTAAGAAAAAGAATTTACTTACTTAACAAGTACACAGAGGTAGATAATGGTCAGTAAACACTTACCTAGGTAATACTTTATGACTCCTTTAGGCAGAGACATCAAGAATAATTTTCTCAAAAGATAAAACACTGACACTCAAACTAAATGTTGGTTGTTTTAGTTTAAACGGGGCTTCTAGGTGGCAAAATGAATAGAGCACCAGCCTTGAAGACAGGAAGACCCGAGTTCAAATGTCACTTCAGACACTTACTAGCAATGTGACCCTGGGCAAGTCACATAGCCTTGTTTGCCTCAGTTTCCTTATCTGTAAAATGAGCTGAAGAAGGAAATGGCAAACCACTCTAGTACATTTGCCAAGAAAACCCCAAAGGGGATCACAGAGAGTAGGACATGACTGAAATGACTCAACAACAAAAATTATTTTAAATTTTCATACACAGAGGGAAGAATAATTTTACATCCATTTCTGAATACTCCTTCCCTCCTCCCAAAAAAATTAGAAACCAAAACAAATTCAAAGTTTCTGAGTGCCAAATAGTAGTAAGAAGAAAATCTCTGCAAATCATGCTTTTCTCAGTGATGAAAGACAGTTTCTTTCAAACTCACAATTCACATTCTCTTTCATTACTTATGGTCCATGCAATCAGTCAAACTGGGGCAGATCAGGAAGTTATTGGAACTAGAACGTAGGCCTCAGGCTCTCCTGGTTGAACGGTCTACCATTTCTCTGAAGGAACATTTTCTGCAATGCCTGCCAGCAGACACTTGGTAATACCCAAACCACAAATCATCACATTCTCCACCCTCTGAGCCAGAGCTTGTCCTGGAGCTTCCCACATTGTAGGATATTCACCATGTTGGGCACTGAGACAATCGTTCTTTACAAATACAGAGTAAAACTGCACACCATTTCCTCAATCTACCAAAAATGTGCTGATAATTAACATATTAAAGGCAGGGAAATTTTTCAATTGAAGCAAACCTTTCTGAGTTATGCACGGAATTTTTAGACCTTACCCAGCAATGTGTTTTGGCTATTTTCTTGAAGATGCTATTTTGTCAATGTAAGCTAGTCTCAGAGACAACCAGACCCAACACCCACAACCAGTAAGCACTAGAGCTGTTCCACACTGAGAAGCATTTCTTAGAAGCAGAGGCATCACACAGAAATAGTCATATATCATTAAAGGTGAGTCAGGTTCAGTTATAGTCTGCCTTCCAAGGAAACTGCCTTGTCTTACAATAGGAAACCATGTTAAATTTCTGATGTTTTTAATACAAGAATTCACTTCAGAATTTTTTCTTACTTCTTTTTCATTTACTCTGGCCTGACACACTGGAGCCATAACACACCATCAAACCCTTCCACAACTTGACTCTCTCCTTTTGGAATATTGCTGGCAGTGTACTCACACTGAAAAGGTGATACAACGTGATCCTGCCTCATTCGTAGAGGTAATGAGCCTTCAGTGGACTGCTCTCCTGAAATCATTTTCTGAGCTGGAAAATACTTGGGCTTGAGCACATACTCCTGCATCTGACCATGATGAATCATCAAATTCTGTGAGGAAAGGGGTGTCACTCTGTTGGAAACCAAAAAGAAAAAAAAATGAGGACAAGGAAGTAAATAATGGATAAATGTTTTAACTAGGAAGAAAAGAATAAGAAATGAGTTAAACTTGGAGAGGAACATAAATTCCATTCCAGAATCATTTTTTCCTTGCATGTCCTAGCCTACAATTCATGACATTTAAGAAACTAACAGCTTACCCTAAAAACCTCATACACAAAAGCAAATATGCCAGCCTCTATAAAAAGGAGTATGGAGTAGACTATAATACCATTTGGTGGTTTATACAGAAGTTTCAGGGCATCATTACAAAAGGTCTTCACCTAAAACAAGAAATGTTATTTAAGAAAATAATAGTGAGAATTAAATCAAATGAGATACACATATATATGCACACACATAGTCAAACATAGTGCTCTAATAGAAATGGTGGGAGAGATGGAGAGATAATAGATATCCATGGATTGTGGGTTGAGGCTGATGTCATTGTGACCACATTCCCATTAGCATTCTGTTTTAAAGCAGATAGAATGGAAATTGACCTGCTTGAACCCCCAGCTAATGTCAGAGATATGTAGAGCCAGTCACCTGACTGAATATAACAAAGAAATTCTAGTTGAGAAGCTGAGTGCCCTCTCCCACCCAGACCCACAGGGTCTTGATCTCATGTAAGATGAATCCAGACTTAGGGCACTGGCTATCAAGTGTCTCTACAACCAATAAAGTCACACAGCACTGTAAGAAGGTCATATCTGTCAAGTTCTTAGAGGTCCCTGAATCCATGGGATGTTGAACCCACAGCAAGTGATTTTTGCAGAGCTATAGGTCTAGAGGAAGAAAAAGAAGATCATGGCACTTAGAAATTGCCCCTGTCCTTTTACTCATTTCATGTCACCTATAGGCATCCAAATCACTCAATAGAACCCTAGAAGACCAAAGAGTTGAAGTAGAAGAGAAAGGGAAGAAAAAAATAAATGGTTCATTGAAATTTTGTTTAGCATGAGGGCAGGCAGAACGAGGTGAAGTAATCAAAAAACTTGAAGCAGAGATTGAAACTGAGGTTAGAGAGGATGAAGCAGGACAAGTCCAAAGAATAGCATCTGTCAAGGCAAGAATAACTTCCTTGGAGCCTTTCCCTCAGAAGCATCCTCTTCAGCAGACAGGATGTGTGGGCCATGACCCCACCTTTCTTTCCTCTTCTGATGCAATACAGCTGTGAGCTCCAGGGAACCTGGCACAAGAAAGGGCTGGAACAGATTATTTCTAAGGACCCTTCTGATTGTGAGAGGATGCTTCTTTGAAGACAAATTTCATTAATATTTTCTTTGGGGTGTTTTTTTAAATACTTGACTACAAGTGACATATTATGTACACACTTGCAAGTAGTCTTGTTTCATTAAAACTTTTTAAGGGTTGACTAATGTCTAATGTGAAAGTATTTGCAGATCCTATACTGGACTATATGCTGTCATGGAGGATGGGGGGAGGGAGGGAAGGGAAATTTGAAACTCGAGGAACTATGGAATTGAATCCTGTAAACTAAAAATAAACAAATTAATAAATAATAATTAACAAATTATTAACAAATAATAAATTTAAAGGTTAATTATATCTTACAGAAATAAGGTAGGAGTCTCAAAAAACAATAGTTAAAATGGCTAGCCCTTAAAATAAACAAAATCTTAATCATCACCTCTGTAGATTTAAAAAAAACATGACTAGGACTTCTGTACATAACTGCTTCATTTTTTACCAATTTATTTAGTCCTGTATTCTCCTAGACAGTTTTTCTTCCTTTGATTTTCTACCATTATACCCTAGGATACATTTATGAGAATGGATTGTTAGATTTTTTTTCTCCTATCCTCAATCCATGATAGAATCAACTGAGTATAACTAAAAGTAGATGCTTAACAAACACTTGCTGATTTGTCTTGGCAAGTAGCTAGTTAATTCATTAAATCCAGATAATGGGACATGCACCTGCCTTCTTGGTATAAGTCAAACAAATAGCCCTAATGGCAGAAAGTTCAAGCCAAGCAGCAGAGGAAAGAGCACCCTGACAAGCCAGTAAGGAAGATTGGCTTCAAATAATTGGACACGGTCATTATAAACAGTATATAATCTCTCATCAAAAGCAGCCAGTAGAAAAAAGATTAAATCAATCTATTCTAGCTCATTCTTAGTTGTTTTGTTATTATTTCTTTTGGTACTGATGCAAAGACTTTTCAATGTGTGTTTGTTATTTGGTAAGGAAAAGGTATTTGTGTACAAACAGTAAGTAGGGTAATGTAGTATTGTTAGATATTCATATTGCTCATTAAATTCAATTCTCTTTAGTCAGACAAGATGGCCTCAGCATATGCCTAGAAAGAGCTGTCATATCCAATTTCAAAACAAACCCAGTAATGCTCCAAAAATTAGGTAAACTCTGGAATAGGGGAAAGAACAATCCCCATCCTGGATCAAGGAGCTGGGGTCTATGCTAGGACTATTTAAACTGCTTTTAAAAAAACAAGATAGGCTAGACTACTGCCACACTATCTGTGAAGGACTTCCTGATTTAAGAGGTACAGTGAACCAGAAGGTCAGAAGTGCCAGAGCAAAGGATCTGGGATTTTCATCAGTGCCATCCCATTAAATCATGACCTTCAGGTGTAAGGTGATATTCTGGAAAGATAGATGACATACAAGAACATGATTTGATAGAAACAGCTGAGTTGGAAGGCAATTTTTCAACTCCATCCATGGTCAAGAAGGGAGACTAGTGACAAGAAGATATAGGGAATGCAAGCAATTGAAATAAAAATGCTCAAGGTTTTGAGAACCCTTGAATTTTAACTTCCTTACAGATGCCAATGCCCCAAATCCTTTGCCTTGAATTGGATGACAGGGTCGGTGGGTCAGGGTGGACTAACTGAAGCAATTGATTGACTGATTGATTGATAGCCTTTAGATAAGAATAAAAGTAGATCATATGTATATACCACTTTAAGGTTTGCAATTGTTTTATAAATATATGTGTATGAGTATATGTATGTGTGTATATATGCATATGTGTATATATATACATATATATACATAATTTCATTTGACTTGATTCTTATAACAAGCCTCAGAGACAGATGTCATTATGCTCATTTTATAAATAAGGAAGCTGAGTCATAGAGAAAGGTAGAGGTTTAAGTGACAGGTTAAATGTAAGGTGGGAAGCTATCTGCACAGAAGAAGCAACTGAAGTCTTAATAAGCAACAAAATTGTCAAGGAAGTGAATAGAGAGAGAAAATTAGAATGCCACTAATAGAGGCTTCAATTAAGATCAAGAAAAAAGAGAATAAGGAAAGAGTAGTCAGGTATGAGAAACAAGATGTGTAGGATCAGGGAAGACAAAAGAAGCCTTCATTTCAAGCAGGAGGCAATGGACAATTGTATAAAAATGTCACAGAGAGGCCAAGGAGAATAAAGATGGATGAAAGGTCACTAGACTTTGCAATGAGGAAGTCATGATTCGTCCAGCAGAACAGTAGAAGTGATGAGTCCCCTGTAAAAGAGAAAAATGAGGAAAGAGGCAGTGGTTACAGACAGCTTCATTCAAGAGCTTTGGCAGAAGAGCAGGAGGATCCCATCAAGATTTCAGATAGTGGAAAGTCATGGATCTTTATAGTCAGCAGGAATGCAACGGTACAAAATTCCTTTCCTTAAAATAAAAAAGATGAGTCACAAACTGTTTGTGTTTCTACTTTCTTAAGTGGGAATTTTTAGCCAAAGGAAGGTCTAACATTTTCCATACTGCTACCAAAATCAGTATTTGATCTGTGAATGGAGTGGGAGATTTTGGCAGAAACATAGGTCCCTTTCTTGCTGAGAAAAGAGGGCCCCCTAGAACTCACAGACAGGAGCCCTCAGTAGACTACAGAAAATTTGCCACATATTTAGCATGCCAATGTTTATAAACAAGAGAAAGGAGAGGAAAGAGACAAAAAGATGCAGGAGAAAGGGGAATGGTGAGATTCAAATCACCTAAGTTTTCTAAGGCTCTTTCCAGCAATATGTGTTTCTTATGGCTATGGAGAAGAGCAGATGGAAATGAGACATGAGTCTCAGGAGCAGGCTATTAAAGAGTAGAAAACAATCTACTGATGAAAACTAGGAGTATCATAGACTCTCAGAGACGCAAGATCATTTAGTCCAATCCACACTTGAGCAAGATTTTCCTAAATGGCATTCCAAACAACCTGTCATTTCTGTTTGAGTACTTCTAGTCAGAGAAAATTTCACCACCTACCAAGGAAGCCCATTTCACTTTGGGAAATTTCTAGTTATAAGAAAAAAATTAGAGTCTAAACTATCTCTTCAACTTCCATTTATTATAACGAGTTCTACCCTCTAGGTCCAGACAGAATGAGTCTAATCTCTTTTACACGTAATAGTCATATAAATACTTAATGGCATTTATCATACCTTTCCTATGCCTTCTTTTCTCTCAGCTAAACATCCCTTCTTCCTTCCAGTGATTCTCCCAATAACATGATAATCTCACCATCCTGGGTACTTTCTTCTGGGAGAATTCCAATTTAACAATGTCCTTCCTAAAATCTGGTACTCAGAACTGAACACGACATTCAAAACAGGATACAGTACAGATCATCTTGATCTGGACCCTATGCCTCTCTTAAAGCTTAATGTTGACTCGATTTTTTGGACAGTCACTGCTGACACATATTGAGCTTGTATTCTGCTAAACTTCCCAACTCTTTCCACCAAAATTATTTTCTAACTACAACTCCACTAACTTGTACTTACATAATTGATTTTCTTGAATCTAAGTATACATCTTTACATTTATCCTTATTTGATTTCGACTTACTATATTTAGACCATGATTCTAAGCTAAAAAAAAACTTTTTTTGTATACTAAATCTAACCCACAGTATTAGCTATTCTTTCTAGTTTAGGGTCAACTACAAATTAGATAAGCATACCTTCATTTTAGCCATCAGTAAAAATGTTAAGAACAGCCAAAAACAGATGAGCTACAAACTATTCATGTTCCTGGAGCATTCTAATAGAGACCTCCTCCCACCATGCTGACATTAATCAGTTTATGAATTTGAATCTGGTCTGCACACACTTATACTCTATCTAGTCCTCTACTCTCCATAAGTCCACAAAGAGAACACAAGAGACTTGTTCAAATATTTTGCTAAAGTTCAAGTAGAATAAGTTTATAGCATCCCCTATTACCATGTGACAACCTGTCAAAGAAGGAAATAATATTAATATGGCACAACCTGTTCTTGAAGAAATCATGCTGGTTTTTACTGTTCATTGAGCTTCTTTTTAAAAATTCTTTTTAAAATATTCCACTAATAACTTATGCTAGAATGTTATTAGAAACTGAATTTATGTATATACATATATATGTAGAATATATATTACATATATAATATATATAGGATGTTACTATAAACTGAATTTATGTATATATGTATATATGTATATGTGTATATATATGTACGTATGTAATGGCCATGAAGGCAACTGAAGTAGGTGCTGTGGAGTACTTAGAGTTTGGTCAGATATCAAAGATGCCAAGGTCATCTAGTGCATCCCTGGCCATCATCAGTCTTCCTGACTTTTGTTCTGCCATAGGACTTTAATGACTCTGGAAGAGAAAGTGAGGCTGATGACTTCCTGCAACTCTGCCTCACTTAAATCCAATCCATGCACAAGTCAAGATACCACCCTGGGATGTCACTGGCCCACTTTGAAAACAAAGGATGCACAACAATTATCACTGTCCTATCCACAATCCTTCTTTGATTTTTCTTTGGCCTACAATATGGCTTTTTTCATTAAGTTCTTCCCTATGCTTAGCATTCACTACTCATTTTGAGCTTTATAACTCAATGATATCACTTCTGAAAGTCACTTACTTTGGTTAATGAGTTCCCTGTTAATCTATTCATTTATTCACTAACTCAACATTTATAAAGTACCCACCCTTGAGAGCCCTGTCAGGCACCAAGGATACAATGATAGAGACTATGCCCTGCACTTAAACATTTTACATATACAAGGAACATGATATGATGTGGGCATGGACTTTATAGTTTAGTGTCAATTATCAATGTAAGGAGTTATGGCAGTAAAGGGAGAGCTAGACAAAGTGTTCAATCAAGTTTTGAAAAGGAAGACTGCATTAGTGACTGGGATAAAGGCATACAGGAAGGCCACATAGAAGCTGTACCTCAACTGAACCTTAAAGTTGGATAAGTAGCCTGAAAAGGCAGAGATGAGGTGGGAAGCAGTGCAGTGGTGAGGAAAAAATTCTGGATTTTGAGCCAGAGAATGTGGATTCAAGACCTGGCCCTGACACTCCCCTGTGTGGTTGTACTAGGTGACCCCTAAAGTCCCTTCTTGCAGCTCTGAGATATGTGATCTTGTGAATACATTCCAAATATGTGGACATGACTTGTACAGGCAAGTGTTCAGAAAGGGGTGATAGCATGTGAGGTTTGGCAGCAAATACTTCTATTTGTCATGAATAAAGAGAGCATAAGTTACTATTTTCATGTTGAATGTCTATGGCTGTCCTTGTCCAGAGAGTCAGCAACTACTACCAGATTTTTTTTCTTTTTAGAATCAGTGTGGGATAACTGTCTCCTATAGGAGCACAAGACACTTCTTCCTCAGGGGCTCTACTTCTGCCTTTGATGGGGGGAGCTTTAAATCTATTACCTAACTCCAAATAGTCAGTGGTCCTTTCCTTCCTTTTCTGTTTAAGTTTTCAACATAATGACATAGGTTGAGATTTTCTTCTTCTTTATACTGTTTTCTTTCTATTTTCACTTTAAATCTCTTCTTTAATTCTTTAAAAGACTATATTCTCCCTGATATCTTGTAGAGGACAGAGGCTTTACTTCCTTTCTACCACTTTGTCACCCAGGAGGGGGATCCATCTGCACTCTATACAAAAAGAATGAAGTACAGTTTATTGTTACGTTTATAACCAGTGACCTCATTCATAAGGACATCCATCTCAAATTTAATATGAAAAGGGCTAAGCCCAAGTCATAGCATAGATAGAGAATAGAGACTGAAAGCTACAGTAGAAAGAGCAAGGTCTCTGTAATCAGAGGACATGGGTTCACATACCATATCTAGGGCTTACTGCCTGTTCGATTTTGGTGAAGTGACATTACCTTCAAATGCCTCAATTTCCTTATCCGTAATATGCAAGAGTGGCCTATGTGACCTCCAAGGTCTTTATTAATTCTTGATCTCTGAATCTAAAATAAGTTGTGACTGCTGAGGCTTGCATGAGACTTCATGAGGCAGCAATGTATAGTGCTAAGAATGCTAGATTTGAAAGCAGATGTGGTTCAAATCCAAGATCTGTCATTTCCTCTCTTTATAACTGGTCAAGCCACTTAAACTCTTTAGGCAGAAGTTTCTTCTTCTATAAAATAAGAGACTTAAACTAGGTAAACTCTGTTCTGGCTCTAAATTTATAATCCCATGAGAATGTCACAATGGAAATAACCAAACAAGAAAGGAAGAAAAGCTTTATAATATATAATGGGTATGACAGAGAAGCTGGAGTCAAAAGAATAAAGCATAAAGCCATGAGTGGGAGGAAAGGGGAGAAATGATAACACTGATAATACAGCAGTAAGTGTATAGGACATTTCAGTGAGAATTATTGGCATAAACTTTGGAAAGAAAGAGGAACAAAGGAATTAGGAAATGATTTTTAAAAGCAAGTAAAAAAATGAAAAGGTGGTAAATTTAGAAGTTATTACCAGAATACTGAGTAACACTATACAAGTGTTACTCAGTAACAAGAGTTACTTAACTCTTAGTGCCAATTTTCCTATGTGTAAGTTATACAAAACTTATATTAACAGCGCTTATATTGCCAATGATGCAGAATTTTTTGGTGGAATTCTAGATTACAATCAGGAGACATCTCACATACCTTTTACAAGTAAAAAAGAATGATCAATGCAAAACCAACTAATGTTTTTATGCTTTGGTAAGAAGAAACATGAGGTGACAACCCTCAAGAAAAGGCAGACAAATTTTAAATTGCAATTGTGTATACTAAAAGATTAATGGGTAAACTTCAAATTCTGTTTATACTGAAAGGCTGATGGGAAGAAAATTCTTGGCTAAGGAGAATAGCTATTCCCAAATGTTATGTAATTATTATAATGACCAATCTTTGCCTAACAGAAGAGATAAAATCTACCTCCCTCCTTTCCTTGATATGAGGGAACAATGCATGGGTAATGTTGCATAGAATGGCAAACACTGTCGCTATGTCAGTTGATTTTGCTTAACTGCTTTCTTTGTTACAAGAGAAAGCTAGGCAGTGAGGAGGATGCAGATGAAGACAGGAAAGGGAGGATAACATATCTATATACCAAAAAATTACCATGATTTTTAAAAAAGCATTAAAATTTTTTTGAGAAAAAGAGAAGGGAAAATCTATTCAAAAAGGGGGGGAGCACCTAGGATGAAGACCATGATGAAGAAATGTTAACAGTAAAATGCAAAAGGCCAAGGTCCGAAAAAGGAGAATCAGGAAAACTGTATGGAAACCTATTTCAGGAGAGTTTAATTCTAAAGAATTAAAATTGATGTCCCCCAAGAATAGAACATTTTTAAAAACTTTAAGAACCTACAGCAAATGAAAAATTTAGGACAAAGCAGAGATGCTGTGTGGAACACTTTACATAACAATCTACTGGTGAGAGAGAGGGCTCCAGGACCAGAGAGACAACATCTCACCAAGATAAGAGGATGTACGGGAAGAGGAACGGCAACAGCCGGTCTCTGAATGTGCCACAGTGAAGATCTTAATTCAGCTGGTCAAGATTAAGAGAAAGGCAGAGTACACAAACTAGAGCTACAAATAAGGAGTGTGTGGTGCATTGTTGTTGTTACTGTTTTTGCTGCTGTTGTTATTTTTAAAGACCAGAGAGAAAGAACAAAGGAGTGTGGTTTGGGGCATAAAAATTCCTTGAGACAGCACAAATGTTTAGTATTATGTCACATTGTCTTTTGCACCTATACATTTCTTTTTCACCACAAGAAACTTAAATACAATCCTTTTCTCCTTTTTCTGTTTTCTCTCCTATTTGTTAAAGTTCAATTGATCCTTCTAGCTACTTCTTCTAACTAAATGTGTGATTATATACTAAATAATCAAAACCTTGAGCTGAATTAATTACTTAACAGGAAGCCAGGAAGGGAAATTCTAAAATAAAACTGTAGAACAATGAAAAGAACAGTGAACTTGAACCAGAAGACCTTGGTTCCAATCCCTGCTTTCCCATTTACTATTCATGTCACCTTGAACAATCCATGTCACTTCTCTGGGATTCCATTTCCTCATCTATAAGGTAAGAGAGGTTGGACTAGTTAACCTCTATGATTCTTTTGAGTTCTAAATTCATGATCTTGTGTGATATCAACTATTTCTAATAAACGATCTCCTCTATTTTCTATCTTTGTGTAGCTTCCTGAAACAAGAAATAAAAAAATAATAAAAAGTGCAGTTTATATGCTAACATATGCTGGATCAAGGATGGATCCTTCCCTGCCACACACCCCCAAATGCAAGGGTTAAATAGGGCTCTGGATTAAGAAAGAAAAAAAGGTTGGAGACTTTTAAATTACTCCTTAATCTCCTTTAAATCATAAATACATTCCTCAAGAAGAGGCTTAGGAGTTAGACATAGCAAATGCCTTAGAACATTACAAAAAATAAAATTGATTATATTTTCATTTTAATGCTTCAAGCACTTGTCATTTTGTCAGTTTGGTTATAACTTCCATCAACCTCACAATTCTCCTAACAACTAAGTATGATGGTCTTCAAAAACTGCCAAAAATGCATCACTGTTCCTTCCTCTCTCCTGTCTCTATTCCATCTTCCAAACTGCCTTAGCACTAGCTGTTAGGGAGGTAGTATAAACATTATTACCTCCATTGTAGAGTAAGACATCAACTCTACAGTGATGCAGTAGCCAGCTCAATATTTCTATCCCCAAGACAATGATTTTCTTCCCTTCTTCTTGCTTTATATAGTGCTTCAAGTATTGGACTTTCTACAAACCATATCATATAAATTTTATCTCTACAATAGGGGTTCTTGGGGTCTAAGAACTTTTTTTTCCATTTAGAAAACTGTTTCTCAATAAAATTGGTTTTCTTTAAAATCCTATTTTATCTTGTGCATTTAAAAGCATTATTCTAAAAGTTTCACCATATTGCCAAAAGAGTTCACAATGCAGAAAATGTAAAGAACCCCTGATCTAGAGAAACATCTGCCAGCATGCTGGGTCGGTCCCCTGCAGAGAATTCAAGAGATGGCACTGATGAACGTCACACAAGATGAGCACACATGGATAGGTCACAATCTACATTAATGGAAGTATCATAGCTATAGGACCCCTAGTACAGCCCCTCCATTTTATATCTGGGTAAAAATTAGGCCAACGGAGGTGATGACTCAAATGACATAAGAATTAAGAATGGATGGAATTTGAACCTTGGTCCCCAGATTCCAGAGCCATTGCTCTTTCCATTGGAGCACCTTCAATTAAACAAATCAAATTCACTGAAATACCATAGAAGATCTCTACATTGGGACAAATTATGTTAGCCACCAACCATCTTAATTGGGGGATTCCTAATGGAATAGTATTTTCTTTCTCTAAAATTCCTAATGGCATATGGTTTCCAACACCATTCTTCCCAAGGACTCCCTGCCGTAACTCATAGTCTGTGTCTACTCTGATATTAAAGCTACCCAGAATTATAAGCTTGTCCTCTTTCTGCACATTGATGATGAGGGGCTACAGGTCTTTATAAATTTTTTCTTTTACCTTATCAGGGTATATCATGGTGGGACCATAATATTGATGATGGTGGCATGGCACTTTCCTTCAAGTGGTAATTGCATTGTCATGAGTCTGTCATTAACTCCTTTTGGGAAACATACAAGTTTGTTGACTAGATTAGTTTGATTACAAAACCTACACCAGGTTCCTAGTGCTCCCCATCACTATGGCCACTTCAGAAAAAGTGTATCCAACTCCAATTTTCATTAAGTAAATGTCCTTCATTTACCAGCCTTGTTTCATTCAGGGCCAGTATTTTGGATGTAATACCTGCTGAGTTCTCTCCAAACAAGAACTGTTCATCTTTCAAGTCTACTGGATTTCATGTTATCCATAAGCACAGGCAAATTCCATGTATCAATGGTGAGTAGAATCATCTGTGAAAAGTTTTTGTACATTCTTCTGTGTTTCAACCACAGGGTAGGATCCCCAGGGAAGCAGATCAGGAATGGCTTAGGTGAACCAGACAATTTTTAGGGCATCTTTTTTAGCCCCTTCCTTACCCCAGGACATGACCAGTGTAGTCCTTTTAAAAGACTGCTCAGATAACCAGAGGCTGCCAAATCCTGCTCTTGCTTCAGTTCAGTGAGAAGATGACCCTATGGCCTGGGCTTCCTCCATGCAGGACTGACTACAGCTGCCAGTGCATGTGCACCTGCTGCCTTGCATCATCACCACAGGACTTTGAGGTAGGTAAAATGGTATGGGTGATGTCTTCTCACTCACATATAATTTGGATTTAAGTGAGGCAGAGATGTACTTCACTCTTTCTTCCAGTCATTAAAGTCCAATGGAAAGACAAAAGTCAAGACAACTGGTGGTGGCTTAGGATGCAATGAATGAACTTGACGTCTTTCATGTCTAACCAAGCTCTCAACACTCCACAGTGCCTGCTTCTACCACCATCATGGCTATTGGAACACATTGTACTCATCTGCCTATTCTGTCAAGGGAAGTCTTCATATATCTGAAGGAGATACCCCCCACCTCATCAACAGGTTTGAGACCTCAACCTGATTTAGCTCATCTGCTGAAACAGTTTACTGGGCTGTGGCTTTGGTACATGCTACAGCTTCTTGGAGTCACAGGTGAGAGTTGGGTGACAGATGGACACCAAGGTGGAAAGCAGCCCTGAAAAGGGCTCAACAAGCTCTTTTACCAGAGGTACTAGCCTTCCCTTAATGCCATGTACCCCATTAATTGGCTTAGTGATACAACAAAAGATACATCATAAAACATTTGATAATTATGTGGTTAGAAGAAGTGAAGGGCCACAAAAAAGGAGAGGTGGAAGCATATTAGAAATAATTTTTTCCAACTCCTCAGCTGTTTCCAACTTGTCCTATCCAAGGCTGCTATTTCTTTTCCATTTGGTGCCATCATTAAATGCTGTCAGAAAAGTCAAGAAAAAATTTGTTTCAGGTGGATATTCCTCCAGAGCAAGGAGGCCTAGTAAATGGATGATCATTCTGTACACACATAAAAATGCACATTTCTGTAATACTGAGGTCAAAAGAATACAAAAATTATATTTTAAAAAGTAATGTGGAAAAACACCATTTTAAAATGTAGCATAGCTAATATTTATAGAGCACCTAATATGTGCCAAGCCCTGTGCTAAGTGCTTTACAATATTATCCCATTTGATCCTCACAAAAACCTATGGAAGTAGGTATTCCTAAAATTAATTCACTAAAATTCCCATTTTACAGGTGAAGAAACTAAGAAAGACAGAAGCTAAGTGACTTTCCCAGGGTCACAGAACTAGGAAGTATCCGAGGCCAGATTTGAACTTAGGCCTTCCTGGATCCAGGCTCAGAGATCTATCAGCTGGGTCACCTAGCTGCCCACAGAATAGTCAGTGAATTTCTTGTGGTTGTGCTTTCCCTGTCTTTAGGGTGATAGTGATCAAACCAAATCAAAGCCCTAAATACAAACTCTGTAAAGACAAATTTTGAAATCTTAAGGTGAGTTCAATAAGCTCTGTTTTTTCCAAATGGCCTTTGTTGTTTTTTCTCTTATAAATGCTGCTAAACTAGGTCACCTAAGTAATAAATACTGAAAGCACTTAACCAAATTCTAACATCTGTTTCAATCCTACTTCGGGTCTTGATCCAGCCGAAACAAAACATCCCCAGCCCTACAGGGCCTGCAAGGTCTACTAAGGCTGGAGATGCCGATTTCTTCTCAAGCCAATATATCCAGTGGAAAATCTGGCCTGCTCTGACACATTGGAAGCAAACTGAAGAATTACTCTATACAAAACTGCCTGAGATGGGGGAGGAATTCAAGACATCTAGCTGTCTATTCTGGATCCACTACCCATTTCCTACTGGATTACAAATCCTGAAGTAAAAATGTCCACATTATAAAGTCCAATTGCAGCTTGAAATGTATATATCTATTCAGAGAATTTAGTAAATGTTGTAGTAATACTTTCCTATCTTGCTTTCTATAACAAAAAAGTTTAATTCTGCAATTACTCTGTCCTATTTCTACTACCGAATTCCTGGAAATTTGTTCAGATGTGTATGTGCAAAGAAAGAATCACTTGATGTGATAAAAATGCTCTTAAAAAGCTGTGTACAAATTATTTTTAAAAAGTAAATCATTTATATGCATTTTGAACTTAATATTTAAAAGTGTAAGAGATTCACTAAATGAGAATAGAAGGCCAGCCTTAGAATTAGGAAGACCTGGTTTCAAGTCCTCCCTCTGACTCATACTAATTATATGACAGGACAAGTCACTTAACCTCAGAGCTCCTCAGGCAAGTTTTTAAGCCTTTAAGTCAAATCTTCACAACCTGATTCCAATCTTCCTTTCCAACCTTATTTTCCATTATTCCCTTTCACATTCTCTACATTCCATACAAATTTCCCTTCTTGGAGGCACCATTAGACTCAACACTCTATCCCTGTCTTGGTAACAACTGTCGTACACTGCTTCTCCCACCCCCAAAGTTACTCCCCCTTCCCCAGAACCTCTTAGAATTTCTAGTTCCCTTTAAACGCTCAGTCTAAGTGTCACCTCATACACCAAGTCCACCCTGTTTCTTCCACCCACAAGTGCCTTCTCCACTCCAAACTTATATATTTAGTACCAGAAACCTGTGGTTTCATTGGCATAGGTAACTCCTAGGTGAGGAAACTCCTACCAATGCAAACAAACACTTTATCTCCAACTTATAGTCATAAAGACTTGCTAGAGCACTGAGAGATTAAATAACTAAAATAAATAAAATAATATAACAAAAATAAATAAATGAATAAACAAATAAATAATAAAATAAAATAAATAAATAATAAATCATTATATGTCAGAGGAGGAACCTGAACCCAAATTCTTCATGGTTTCCAGGACATCTTCTCTGTACTATACCATACACACACACACACACACACACACACACACACACACACACACACAAGTGTCTTCCTTGATAAATATAAACTCCTCGAGGTCAGAGACTGATTCTTTTTTTGGCTTTGTACCTAGAACAATGCCTAGCACATAGTAGACATTTAATAAATACTTGTTGATTGATTAAATTTCAGACATACATCTTTTCATAATGGTAGATCCTCATGCTGATAGAATAACCCTAAACTCATCCACGAACTCCTCCCTCCAAAAAAAAGGAACTTTACAATAATTCCTTTTGTAAAGCAAATAACTCTTTGGTTAAGTTTTAAAAGCCTTCTTGACCCCATCACACCTTCATATTGCCTCCTTTAAACTCTCAATAAAACCCAAGCTTAGAGTATCTGAGTTTTAATTCTTAATTACTGTTACCCAAGGCAATTCTCTTCACCCTTCTCTGTGCCTCACTTTCCTCAACTGTAAGACAACTCCCACCTCTAAATTTATTCTCCTATGATCTTCATCATACTTGTGATAAAAATAACTATTTAAAGCATTATCCTTTCCAAAGGTATATTTGGTTTTAGTAGACGTGCAAAAGCTTAACTTTAAAAGATAAAGCTTCACTGTGACAATTCACATTTGAGAAGGAAATTGCTTCTTCAGGTGGAGTACTTTGGAGGGAAATAATCTGTTTTTTCCTGGTGTCCCTGAAGCCATAAGGCTGGTCTTGATTCCAGTACTGAAACTGATCACATACTCAATATAGAGAAGAATACTGAAATATCATTAGACTACTGTCCTCGTATTACAGGTAATGAAAACATCCACAGGCAACTAGGACACCTCAATAAAGACACCTATGTGGATAGTGGTCAAGACAGGATGGCCTTTACTACACAGAGGATATTACAAAGCAAAGAGAGTCAGTGGACCTATACAGCTTTTCTTTTTACACAGTGAATTTATAAAAATAATGGAAATCTGTTACAAATATAAAATAGAATATAGTTTTATCTTCATATATATCTTCTCTATAGAAGAAGCATAGCATGGTGAATAGAGGACTAGTATTGCAGTGATGAAGACCTGTGTTCAAATCCTTTGTTTTGAAAATATTGTTTATGTGTCCAGAGGCAAGTGACTTAGCGCTCTAAGAATGAAAGTTAAAGTTGCTGACCTACATTCAGAAAGGGACCATAAACTGAGGGAGTTCCCATGCACCAATTAAATCACAGGTTCAGATCAACTATCCCTATCCCACACCCCCAAAAAAACCTCTCTCATCCAAGATCACTAGTCTGGATTACATTGTGATTTTTATATATGACATAGGTCAGGACAGAAACATTTCCACGTTAATTTTTTAAATAATTAGATTATCTAGGGAGTAGCCTGGATCTGTTTTGTATTTTGTTTCATAGCAACTATTGCTTGTAAGGGAACAAGTATAGGGTACAAAGTTGGAAATGATCAAATTTTATTATTCATGTTTACATTTAGTAATGGAATAAGAAAAAAAAGTGGGGGAAAGATGTGCTCTTCAGAGGAACTTACTAAAAGTAATTTATTTCATTTGGGGAGATAGCATTACCTAGTATATTAGCTCAGTAAATGCCATGTGTAAGTCATCTCATTAAAAGAATTCCAGTTGGCCTCCATTAAAGTCCAAGATCAGAAGGTTTCAACACATTTCTGGTAACTGAGGAACTGGTTTTAAAAAAAGCCTAATACATTCTGAAGTAAAATAACATCATTATGTGGTACTCATAGGACACTATAAGCCAAGTATAGTAAGTGCCTTTATGTAATTCCCTTGATAATCTATAATTCATGTGATAATAGTCTGGGACTCTAGATTTCTTCGAAAGGCCAGTAATAACTCCACTGATGAAAAGCAGTGCTCATCCAACTGGAAAGTAGACATGACTTATTAGAGATGAACTAGTCTAATTTTCTCATAATCATCATCACTATCACAACTTGTATTTATGTTTTATGGTTTGCATTTATGTATATTATTATATTTATATATCTTATTACATGTATATTAGTATATGTATATTATTTGATCCTCACAATAATCCTGTAGGTTGTGTGCTATTATTTTCATTTTTCAAATGAGGAAACATGCTGAAAGAAAGTAAGGGACTTGCCCAGGGTCACATGGCTAAAAAAATGTCTGGCAGGATTTGAACTCAGGTCTTCCTGACTTCAAGTCCATCCTTCTACCAATTATGCCACCTAGTCATCTATTTTATTATTTCAGTGTGGATCTCCTTTCTCCTAATGGAATATTCTGTCAAGTACATCATTTTACCTTTCATAGATTGAGCAGGAAAGAAATATCAGAGAGAGGGAGTTCTAGGGGTAAAGTGACACCTGTGGCAAATGACCCTAAATCTTGGCAAATGACCCTAAATATTGGCCCTTTTTCTAATGTGCTATGCATCATAAGGCATTTAACTTCCTTGGGTCTAGAAAAGAGATGAATAGTGATACAGACTATCTCTCCCAAAGGTGACTGTGAAAAAATTACCATTAAAAATAATTGTGCAATAGTTTGAAAATATTAAGAATTATAAAAGGTCTTTTAAAATTATATATCATTAACTGGCATTGCTAACACTTAGTCTTTTATTGCCAGGATCCATTTATCTTGTTAAAACCTCATTTTACATCTTTCAGCCCAAAAATAAACTACCCAAATGGGACACTGGTGATGTTAAGTCCTAAGCTCCAATTTGTCCATATACTTGAAAAGCAAATAAAAAGGGCTAGCGATTTCCTCATTGCCAAAATGTACTTCTATCAAGAGACATTCAATAAACACCAAGGCAGTCCTATGAGATCATGGTCATCATAGTTATTATTATTGTAATTTTACATTCATATAATAACTCTCCTCTGTGGAGTTCAATTAGTTGGCTTTTGCTCCCCACAGCTTCACAACCATTGTTTTTCCTCAATAGAAATAATGACATGCCTTTTTTTAAACCCAAGGAACAAAAGTAATCTTTGTTTATTTATCTGAGTTATAACATGCACCCATTGCCTAGGGTCTTAAGTATGTATCCAAGAGAACACTTTGGCAGCGGCCACACTGGCAAATGAAGTGCCGTGGGAAGGTACAAGCATTAAAAAATGAAAAATAAAAGCTTTCAGCAGGCACATCTTAATTGCCAGCAAATTTTTTGCCAAGAAAATGTTTCAAAAAGCTTGGGTTGTCCTAACTGTACAATTCCTTTCTTTATCTTTTTTTTCCAAATGTTTCCACTAGGCAACAACTGAAGTCTCTTTAGAGTTCTTGGAGATATCACTTTGAGGAGTGGGGACTAAAGATAAAAAAGTCATAAAAGGCAGTAATTTCTATTTGATCCATTATAAGTATTAGAGAGTTTATTATTGGGATAAGGAGACAACAAGAATTCTTAAAGTAAAATCAAAGGAATGAAAAAACAAAGGAAAATGTAAGATATCTCATATCAGAAACAACTGACCTGGAAAACAGATCAAAGAAAGATAACTTAAGAATCATGGGATTACCTGGAATCCATGCCCCTCCCCACAAAAAAAGAACCTAAACATTATATTTCAAAAAATTCATTAAAGAAAATTGCCTAGACATATTAGAATAAGAGGTCAATGGGAAAATAGAATCAACCAAACATTTCTTCAATGAAACCCCAAAATGGAAACTTCCAAGAAAGTCATAGCAAAAATCCTGGGCTTCCCGACAAAAGAAAAAAATAATGCAAGCAGTAAGGAAGAATTCAAATAAGAAGGAATCACAATCAGGATTACACACGATTTACCAACTTCCACTCACTATAAAGGAGTGGAGAACATAGAATCAGTCAAAAAGGCTAAAGATAACTACAACAACCAAAAATAACTAATCCAGCAAAATTGAAGTATAATCCTACAAAAATATATTTTTATTAAACAGTGACTTTTAAACATTTCTAATGAAAAAGAGAGCTGAAAATGAATTTTGATATAAAATTACTGGAGTCAAGAGAAAAATAAAAAGGTAACCACAAGTAACTATTATAGAGCATTATATATGAATGAACTATTTACATTCTATTGTAGGTGGGGGTATTAAAAGGGTTCTTTTGAATCCTAGTGTCACAAGAGTTCATAGAGATAGTCAATTGAGACAGAAGACCTATAAATAGTTTTTGCCATTTTTTGATGATGCTATAAGAAAATAAGAAAAGGCGGGGGGGATGTATTTGGTATAAATAGAAAAGACTGGGAAACTTGTTAACACACATAATTGAATTTTGCAAGTAGAATTATATATAAACATGGAAGGAGTAGGAGAAACATGTCACTTGAACTTCACTATCCTCAAAATTGGTAAAAAGGGGAAAAAACATAAAACATACACACACTGAGAGTTTGGTAAAGAAGCACCTGAAACTCAACAAGAATACTGATAGGAACAGGAAGAGGGAGGGAAGGATGAGTCATAAGCAAAACAAACCTTGAACTTGGAGAAGGTATAGTTAAAAAAGGGCTAACAATTTCCTCATTGCCAAGAAGTACTTCTATCAAGAGACAGTCAATAAACACCAAGGCAGTCCTATGAGATCATGGTCATCATAGTTATTATTATTGTAATTTTACATTCATATAATAACTCTCCTCTGTGGAGTTTGATTAGTTGGCTTCTATTCCCCACAGCTTCACAACCACTATTTTTCCTTAACAGAAATAATGACATACCATAACAATGTGAAATAAACCAGGGACTAGGAGTATAGAGAAGAAAAAGTAGACGAGAATAAGATGGAGGGGTAACTATCACAATGGTGAATGTGAATAGAATGAATTTACCCATAAAATGGAAGAATGTAGCACAATGAATTTGAAAGCAAAATCAAACAATATTTTGTTTACAAGAAGCACATTTGAAACATGAACTCACATGGAGTTAAATTAAGAGATTGAAGCAAAATCTAATATGCTTCAACAGAATGCAAAAAGAGCAAAGTAGTAATTATGATTTCAGATAAGACATGAGCAAAAATACATTTAAGAGATAAATTCAGAAATTACATTTTCCTAAAAGCTAACATGAAATATAAATTAATTTCAATAATTAATATATATGCACTCAATGACATAATTTCTAAACAGGAAACAGTTCCTAAGCAGTTTCTTACAGGAAAAATTAAATTAATCACAAGGTAAAACAGAATACAACTATAATATTAGGGGAGTTCAATTTACCTTTACCAGCTCTAAATAAAATCTAACCAAAAGCAAACAATAAGTTGCACACCTAAATAAGATTTTGAAAAAATATACATTATAGAACTTTGGTAATTACTGAATGGAAACAGAGGAATAAATATATTTCTCAGCTGTGAACAGTACCTTAAAAAAATGATCATGTCTTAGGAGATAAAAATCTCACAAACAAATGCAGAAAAGCTTGAAATATTATACACATGCTTTACTGACCACAATGAAATAAAAATTATAGTAAATAGAGGGTCAATGTAAGAAAAAGTATTAAAAATCAAGTGGAGATAAATAGCTTAATCCTAAAGAATGGGTGAATCAAAGAACAAATTATAGAAATGATACATAATTTAACTAAAGATAATGACAAAAATGAGACAACATACCAAAGTTTTCAAAATGCAAAGTAACCCTTAAGGGAAAATTTCTGGATCTAAACGTATCTTACTAATATAAAATGAAAAAAAAAATAGATTAATGAATTGGAAAAACAACTAGAAATATTAGAAAACCAACAAATTAAAAAACCTATTTAAAAACCAAAGTAGAAATCTTGAAAAGTAGAACATATTAATATAGTTTTAAAAATGAGTCAATAAAACCAGGTGCTATTTTTTATAAAAGAGATAAACCATTGCCTAATTTGATTACAAAGAATAAAAAGGGAAACTAAATTACTAGCATCAAAAATGAAAAAAGAAAATTCATGAGTAAGAAATAAATGAAACTATTAGAAATTATTTTGCCTGACTATATACCAATAAAATCAATAACAAATGAAAACATAAAATACTTAAACAGAACAAGAAATAGAATTTAAACAATTCAATTTCAGAAGATGGCACATGAGGTCAGTCTTGAAGGGAGTCAGAGATTCCAATTAGGTGGAAGTAAGGAAGAAAGGGTATCATAAAGGAAATAGATTATCACCTACAAGGAACAGTAAGTAGGGCAGTTTGGCTAGACCCCAGAGCTCAAAAAGGAGAATAAATGTGTGATAACCTTGGGAAAGTAGGCTGGGCTTTAAAAGGCAAACCATGGATAGAGATAAGAAAGGAGACCTGTGCCTTAGGAATATCAGTTTGGTAGTCATGTAGGAGATGGCCTAGAAAATGGAAAGAATACTGGACTCTTTTCAGCAATGCAGTGATATAAGTCAATCTCAAAAGACTCAAGAAAGAGAGAAATGCGACATCCAGAGATATAACTAGAAAGAAGTGAGCCTGAATTCTGATGGAAGCAAACTAATTGATCTTTTTCTTTTCATTGTTTGGTTTTATTTCTTTTTTATCATTTTCCATCCCACCTAGTACAATATGCCTTTGTAATTGGACTAATGTCTAATGTGAATGTATTTGCAGATCCTATACTGGACTATATGCTGTCATGGGGGATGGGGAGAGGGAAGTAAAGGAAATTTGAAAATCAAGGAACTATGGAATTGAATCTTATTAACTGAAACTAAACTAATAAATTAATTTGAAAAAAAAAGAAAATGGAAAGAATAAATACAACCAGATACAAAAGGTTTATTTGAGATGTTCTAGCCCTAATCTTTCTTTAAACGGAAACCTGAGATATGCAGTGACATATGAGATTCTTTTCAATTTATTAATTTTTCAAACCAGAAATAGCACAGTGTAGATTTTTCAAAACATTTTTGTAATTTCAAGGACAAAATTGTAGGAAAGTGATAAATTGGAGTGTCTTCAGGGGAAGATGACTATAAGGAAGACTATACTAAAAATACAAATATTAGTTTAAGGAACTAGGGATCTTTAGCCTGAAGAAGAGAAACCTAATTAGGGAACATAAAAGCTGTCTTCACATATCTGAAGGGCTGTCATGTGGAAAAGGGATTAGGATTGTTCTGGAGCAATGAGTAAAAGAAAGTGGCAGACAGACAGATTTCTGCTTAAAGTAAGGAAAAACTTCCTCATAATAACATTATTTTTGAAATCCCTCCCAAATCTGAGATTTTGTGATTTTTTTTCTACTTCTACACATTGTAATGCTATAAAAAGTGCATGCAAAAATGCAAATCAGTCATTCTCAAGTTTGGAGCACATTCCCCTTTCATTCATCTGTAGAATTTCCTCAGCAATGTTCATGGAGGCTGCAAAAACACATCAAACATAGAACAAATCTTAACTTATAAATTTCACTTGGTATGAAAGAACTGGTTCCATAAAAAACCTGGTTCTATAAAAGTGCTGTTAGACTTAGGTAAAGCATTCCAGGACTGCTTTTATCAAACAATTCTGACAGGCAGCAACGAGAACAGCATTTGGCATCAAAAGTCCTGTCTAGACTAAAGAAGCCAAGCCTGACTCAGGCAGCCTTCATCTAAAGTCATGTTATTTACTGTAAGTCTACACTCCCAGCCTCAGCCCTCACTGCTAGCAAAGGGGAGTGAAGTTAATTTGACAAGGCAATCCTTCCTAAATCTTGCTTCTCCTCTGTCCCCCATCCCACCATTAAGAGACAAGTCCCTTCTCTCTTTCTTGCTGCATACCAATCTCCCCATATTACTGCTGCCACTTTTTCTTTTAAAATTTTCCAGTCCATCCATCAGCAGGGCAACTTAACCTGTCACAAGTTCATAAGGTAATTGAGAAGACTGGATAACAAATACTGGATATCAAAGCATGAATATGTAAGCATCCTGTATTGCATCTGCTTTATAGAAAATGTCAGACCACCACCAGGCTTTGGTCAGTAACACCTGTTTCCCCACTGAGTTACTCATGTGCCATGAAGAATCTTGGGGAAAAGGTTCAGCTTTCAAGCTGAGGATAACAATCACAAAGGATATCTTCAAAGAGTTTTCCTCTCCCTGTAATTATTAAAAAATGACCTCTTGCACAATGTCTAAAACAGAAAGTGAACAAGACAGCTGAAAAGCCCAAATTTCTAATTTCTCCACTCTCTGGACTCTGTTTCCATATCTCAAGCCTATCTCAAGCCTTGGTGCTTTATTAATAAAAAATAAACCTACAACATAAAATCCACAGAAAATAAAATACTTGGAGATGTCTCAGATGATGTCCAACACCATCAAAAGATTCATTTCTGGGGTGGCTAGGTGGCGCAGTGAGTAAGAGCACCGGCCTCGGAGTTGGGATGACCCGAGATCGAATCCGGCCTCAGAAAATGAGCACCCATGCACAAATAATGATTAGCCGTGTAACCTTGAGCAAGTTACTTAACCCCAATTGCTCTAAAAAAAAAGATTCATTTCAATTAAAGATTGGAATATTGCCTGATATAAGCTGATTCCCAAACTAATAGGGATATCTACTTAACCAATGTCTGCTGTCCTCATTAGTGGTTAATATATTTTTAAAGTGTTTGCTGAGTCTAAAAAATGATACGCTATATTTGCACTTACTATGTTCTTCCTAAGGCTAATTACAGTATATTTTCTAACAACATCCTAGTACCCTGGGACCCTGGCTATGACAGTAGCCATCGTTAAAATAAATAGATTATTGGGTTGGGACCTGGAGTGCAATTAAGTACCATCTATTAATATGGTGGGTCACTAGAAGGACCTTTTTGCATGCTCTTTTAAAGAAACAGAAATTGAGTTGTGATTTTGTTTACACAGTGAACACAGGCTTATGGTTGAGTAAATCTATTTGGATTTTTCTGGTATTTTATGTAACAACATTTTTCCCCTTCCCACAACAGGAGTTGTAATACAATCAAACAAAATTCAGCAGAAAATCCTCAAGGTTTAAAGTGAATCTCCTGCACTAAAGGAACCCTGCTGTGAAGCAACATTTTTACATGTAACTAGAATCAAAACATAAATGAATGCAAATGATACACACCTCTGGATGAAAAACCACAACTTAGAGACAACAGTTCTAGTACCAAACATGACCTTGAACTAAGTTGATACCAGAAATCCAAGTTATATTTGCTTCTTTGTCATTTAAAAATATCTTAGTGAATTAAAATTTGAAAGGCAGTATAGTGCCATGGAGAGAACACTGGATTGGGATTCAGGGGATCCAGGTTCAAATCATGATTCAACCACTTACAGTAATAAATATAAATAAAATATTTTTAAAATAATAAATATAAAGGAATGTACCACATTTCTTTAAAGTCATTAAACTACATTTGCTTGGGAATGAGAGAAGATGGAGGAAGAGGAAAAGGGGGAAGGGCAAGGGAAAGCAAAGGGAGAGAGATTAGTGATTTCATTGGGTTAGGGAACTTCCAGGGAAGAAATTCCCTTTATCAATGCAGATTAGCACCTGCTCTTGCAATCTGTGTAATGGGAAAGTCGTGTGGAGCCCTGAAAAAATAACAGATTTGCCCAGGGTGAGCATGTGGCAAAAGCAGAACCAGAACCAGGTCTTCCTGATGATGAGGCCAGCTCTCTGTCCATTAACCACACTGCCTCTCATTTGCTTCACAATTTCATTAAATTTTGTAAAGAAATAAAACATTATGGAGAATATGTACATCATGCAGGTAATTTTGATTGCCCAAGAGAGTTTTCAACATGGCGGTAGCTTCTTGAAGTAATTCATTTTGGGCCTTCTAGTGAAGAAGGAATCCCTTCCTTTCTGCTAGACATTTTGAACTCTACATATTGAAGAAAATCAGTTGTTACATACACACATGCCCTAAACATATCACTTTGTCACCATCTTAATATCCTGGCATTCTGCTTTCACATGGAACATGGAAGAAATCATTTTACCTCTTAATGTCCTTCTCTTACAAACATGAATAATTTTACATATATATGCATATATGTATGTATGTATGTATGCACAGTCAGGGTTCTACTTTGTGTCCATCTGTTTTAAGAAGCAACCTCCAGGAATGTATTGACTCTAAAAGGGGGGAAAGGTACCTTGCAACAACTTGTAATCAATGTCATGAAGTGAAAGGCCTTGATTTTAAAAGTTATAGACTGTACATAGGTGCAGTTAAGGTGATTTTAAAAGTTATAGACTGTACATAGGTGCAGTTAAGGTGATAGAATACCAACCTTAGAGTTGGAAAAATCTGAGTTCAAGATCTAATTCTGACACATCCTTCAAGTTGTAACTACAAGCAGGTCTTTTTACCTCTAAGTGCCCTGAGCAACTGTTTAAGAATATAAGCTACAGAAGAACTGCCAGTCTACATGAAATTAAAATTAAAAGTTGCCTGTTCCCCAAAATATAGAAATCATTCATTTAGCTCATATCAATAAATTTAAAGATGTTTCACTTAAGAAAATTTAAGATAATTCCAAAAGTTCTTTATTTTAAAAGTTTTAATAGAAATCTAATTTCCTAAGGACAAGAAAAAATTAGGTCAAAATCTGTAGTATCACCAGATCACTGCACCTTCACTTAGGCTAGAGTTTACCCATTCAATGTCTAATTTTAATATTCCCTTATTTTTAGCAGTCAGGAAATAAAAAGTGTATAACAACAAATCAGAAGAATAAGTTAAATAAATGAGAGGCAAAACAATGCTTCAACAAACTTCATTAATGTTTCATAACTTTTATGATTTAAATTTGAAACCAAATTTCTGAAAGGATGGTTTGGAGCAATTCCTATTATTTATGTATATACTTCTCTACAATCCTCAGAGCTGTAAGATGAAAGCAGCATTATGACTATTAAGGGAAGAAATACAGTTCATCTGTGGAGGCAGGAAGGCACTTGGATGCTGCTAACAATCATAGAAGGGCACCAAACTTTTCTCCATTGCCTATGAACACCATATAAAATTAGAGACTTCTAGAAGCTCCGGGCTAATGTTTCAGGCTTGCTATTAGACTAAAATTACAGTCCTCTTTGTGTATTGGAAAGAGGAAGAGCAAGGGTGAGAGCTCTTTGTGCCAAAGGGCTACAGCTCCAGGAATTTAGTGTTTCTGGGTAACTTTTCTGTTTATGAAACTGTTCTTATGCTTTCCTAAGGACATGTACATCAGGCTATGCTACCCAAAGTCTTAGGGAAGAGAGAACACTTGGACTGGGCAGCAATAACTTTCTAATACAAAGTCTCTAGAAACACTTTGACAACCCACCCCTTATAAGTCCTTCGCTATTGTCTCTGGAGAGTCTACATCAACGTTTTATAAGACCCTGGCAGTCCAAGGTCAGGAAACCTTTTCAAGTGTGTTCTGGAAGACAGAACACAGTACTAAGATATAAGAAAGACTTAGATCTTAATTCCATTTCTGAAACTTATTTGCTGCATGACCTTGGATAATCATTAAACGTGTACTGTGTTTAAATTTTCTTATCTATCAAATGAGGCAAATAATCCCACACAGGGTTTTGAGGAAAGTAGATGAGATAATAGTCGTGAAAATATTCTTACAAATGTAAAGTGATGCTGCAAATGTCAAGTATATTTAGTAAAGCTTAGATTAACCAGCACTGAGAAACAAAATATCCAGCCCCACAGCAAAACTGGAAAAGACTTCTTTTGTTTTTCCCCTTGCCGAAAAGAAAATCTGGGTGAGGGCCATTTCTACTCATATTTGCAGAAATGCAATGTAAAGAACCACAAGATGGGGATATTTCCCTAAGACGGAAAACTGTGATGGTTATCTAAATGAGAAGTGATATTCCCTCTTTTCCTTAGCAAGAATGATACTGTTATGAGCTAGAGAACAGGTTTAATCTGACAGCCAGGTGTAAGTGGTTAACAATACTGGAATAACAATATTCTAAATACCTTTCTGAAGTCAAAAGACAATGATCAAGACATTTGAGGTAATAAATTCATTAAAGAGCCAAAACCAAAAAACTTCAAGGGACAGCTATTCAATTTTTGATTTAATAGTTAAATTTGTGGAAAAAGAATTACATTTCCCTCCCTTGAAGGCCATGTGACTGAATGTTCACATTCCACATTTCATTTTTTTATAAATTGATAATGATGATGATGATGGCAAAAAAGTTAACATCAAGAATTTATTCAAAAAACAGAGTATAGGTCTGTAGTTTAGTATAGGTTAGATCCAACAAATATCTTATGCTATCTATTACAACTATATATACAAACCCTGAATATATATATATATATATATTTATATATAATCCTGAATCACCAATTCAAGGATCTGTAATCTCACCTATATGAATATTCCCTAATAATCTACCCTATACTCTCCCCCCTCCTCCATGACTCTTGTCCATCTTCCCTTAAACCACCACAAGTGTCCCTTGCAATGTGCAAGGGGTTTTATTCTAGTTCTCTTAAAGTTATAAGGATAACAGAAAAGCACTCAGAGCATACAGCTGAGAAATAAAAAGATGGGCCTCTGTTCCAGGAAGAAACTTAGGGTCCTTAAAAGTCCAATGAAATTTCCCAAAGAAAATGCGAACTACTCTCCTCCTGTTCCATTTGAGTACCAATTTCTTATCCATTTACAGTCTCTAAGATTAGAAAGAGACAAAGGCAGAGATACATACCATAGTTGTATGATTTTTCATCTAACCGTTATGATACTGAACAACAGTCATTCTTCAACCACTTGGTTTTTCTTATGCAGACAGCAAGATTGAACTCTTTGGAGGAGTGATGAATCACATTTTGAGGGCTCTATTATTCTCAGTCTTGATATAATCATGATGTCATCCAAAAACTAGTATCCGGAGACCCTCACCATTTATAAGGAATCTCTCTTCCATTTGTACTCCAATGTGATAGGAGGTGTTTACCTTTGGTGAGCATATATCTCCCTACTTTATTCTTTATTTATTATTAATAATCAGAGGGACACAAAAAGTTACTAAACTGTGCATAACTTTGATGTAGTGATACTATTACTAGGACAATACCTCAAAGAGACCAAAGAAAGGGAAAAGGTCCTATGAACACAAAAACATTTAGCAGCTCTCTTTTTGCTAGGGTCTAAAAAATCCCCTGGAAACTAAGAAGGTATCTGACAATTTGGAAATGGCTAAACAAATTATGGTATATGAATATAAGAGAATACTATTATGCTGTAAGAAATAATGAAGAGGGAAGTTTCAGAGAAACTCTAGTAAACCTGTATGAATTTATACAGGTAGAGTAAAAAGAACTGAAACAATTTATACAATAATAACAACACTGTAAAGAAAAATAATTTTGAAAGACTTTAGAACTGTGATCAGTACAATCATAATTTCAGAGGTTTGATGAAAAATATTATCCAGCTCCTTACAGAGAGGTAATGGATGAATATACAAAATGAGAGACACATGTCTGAATATGTCTAATATGGGAATTTGTTTTGCTTGACTATACTTATTTGTTCCAAGTGTTTTGTCTTTTTTTCCAGTGGGGATAAGAGGTGGGAGGAAGAAAAAACTGAATGCTTGATAATTGAAAAAATTAATTTAAAAATAATCAGAGGCTCATCAAACAAATTATCAGTATTGTTCCATCTTTCAAAGAATCTTGCATGGTTTTAACACATACTTTCTTAATGTCAACAAACAGTAAGTACAACAGGATCTTATATCCTTTACACCTTTTAGTCAATTATATGATTGTTAAGGTATGGTCTGCTGTAGAACATCATTTGTGAAAGTCTGCCCATAATTCTCTTAAGCCTTTATTAAAGATATCCTCATTACATATATGTATATATTTCATATATATTCAATCATCCTACTTTTCTTTGTAATTTTGTCTTTCCATATGTTCCGACTCCTTCCTGTTTTCTATAAACGTGTCCAGGTTTTGCCAATTCCTTAAAAATTCTTCTCTTGACCCTACCAAATGCAATAAAATTTGTAAAGTGCTTAGTCCAGTTCCTGGAACATAGCTGATACTTAATAAATGCATATTCCATTCATTTATTCAGCTATCCTAATATTCTTTCATGTTATTATTTTATATTTCTCTACCTTTTCATAATCATGCTGCCTTTTTAGTTATAGGTTACCAAGTACCCTTGTAAGTGTGAAATTCTATGATTCTGTGATTGTGGGTTCTTTTGGCCTCTTTTAAAAAAAAATTCACGTGGGTTAAACTTCCTTAGGAAATTGTAATAGTGTCAACAGCTATTCAATTCCCATTTTTCAATGTCAAGAGATTGTTTAAATAGGTTCAGGCAGGAGTTGACTCAACTACATGCTATACCTCCTTATTTTTATCCTTTTTTTTCCAGGCTTGACATTGATTTTGATTCTTGCCTAACAAGGTGATCTAGCTATACACAGACAGATGATTTTAAAATGACTCATCAGTAATTTGGCACTTCCTATTTATTAAAATGCCACCAATGTAATTTTTATTTATTTATTTATTTATTTTTAGTTCTCAACATTCATTTCCACAAGATTTTGAATTACAATTTTTTCTCCCCATCTCTCCCCTGCCCCATCCCAAAATAGCAAGCCCACTGAATACCCCTTCCCCTAATCCATTCTCCCCTATATCCTCCCCTATCACCCCCCTAACTTTCTTTCAGGGCAAGGCAGACCTCTATACCCCAGAGCCTGTACATCTTATTTCCCAGTTGCATGTAAAAAACAATTTTTTTTAAACACTTGTTTTTAAAACTTTGAATTCCAGATTTTTTTCCCTTCCTCCCTCCTCACCCACCCCCACTGGGAAGACAAGCAATTCAACATAGGTTGTGCACACTAATATCATTTTAAAATGTTATTTAGTACCTGCCATGATTCACTGAAAAAAAAAGAAGAAGAAGCTGACTTAAGTTTTAACCATTGTATTGCAAAGGTAAAGAGACACAATATATTTGAGAATGTTATTCATCAAGAAAGTTAAATACAAAGAAGTTTTGATGATATAGGGGTTCTGTATAACTAGGGCATTCCTGCTAATTATGGGTACTACACACCCTACACAATAAAAGAGGCAATGGGGAAAAAAACCAGCAAGAGCAGTACCATGATAATCAATGACCTTTCTTCTGAACAATCTCCAGGATTACCACTTCAAAGTTTTCTCTTTTCTGTCTTCCACAGATGTACTACTTGTATTAAATAAGGAACCTGACTCAACCTCAAATTTTTAATGTACAGAAGCCAATCTTGGCATATAAATCAGATCTCTTTCCTTAACAACAATAATCATATATTTATCAAATCTCCCTAAGATACTTTTCCCTTGTTCCCTTTTCCCCTTCTAATGGGTCAGAAACAGAAAACTCATTAAATAGATACAAATATCAGTAGTGGAGTATTGAGCAAAAAAAGGACAAAAATTATTAAGAATCATAGTTTTTTAATTGTTTACAAGTATGATTTTAACTGTTACTGCTGTAAATATAAGACTCAATTCTCCACTCTTTGCACTCTAACACCCTGCCTCTCACAACACTAATCAAAGGTAATGCCAGTTTAGAATACAGTCTCATTTGTAAAATATTATGGAGAAAATGAGGGAAGATTATCAGCAGTAATGCTTTATAAAACACTGAAAAACTAGAGAAGAGAAAATAAGCCTGCAATCCTAGTACCAATCACAGAGCCTGAGACATAATAGGTTAATACTTGCTTATTGATTGATTAAAAAGACCTCACTAAGACAGATCATCCAAATAGCCTTTAAAGATAAAATTGGAAGGACAAAAAATACGTGGAGTCAAACAGATTTACCAACGTTTATATATAACTATCTATGCACATGGCAACTCAGTGGTATAGAGGATAGAATGCCAGGCCTAGAGTCAGGAATACTCACCTTCCCGAGTTCAAATCCAGCCTCAAACACTTATTAACTGTGATCCTGGGCAAGTTACTTAACCCCTGTTTGCCTCAGTTTATTCATCTTTATAAAATCAGGAAAGGAAAACAAAGAAATGTCAGATCACTCTGATCTTTGCCAAGAAAACTCTAAATAGAATCACAAAGAGTTGGTCCCATATGAAACAACTAAATAACAACAACAACAACATCTTTGTTTATCTTTAATGACAGTGAAACCACGACGTCTGTGCTAAATATATGCTGAATGAGAAGTAGAAATGGAACTCCAGAAAATGAAGACAGAAAGGAAACTGCTGTTGTATCCTGTTATTCAGGAAATGGTATAAAAACATCAGTGGTTGCAGTAAACTGTGTTACTTGGTATGTAAATCCAGCATAGTCTATGAGCAGTTTTGCTAGAATTGCACTCCATAGATCAAGCTTCCTCCAGGATAAACTGATCATCTGAAATCTCATCACCATGAAGACTGACTCAGTTTTTGAATACTTAGCATCTTTTCAACCCCCTCAGTTGCTTCTCCTTTCTGATTGGAAAGCTAAAAGGTGAAGCCATAAGCTCCCAAAGACTTCCTTTACAGTAGGCTCAGAACGCTTGTTTTTCACTCTACAGAAAATTGTGCCCCCATTCTAGGTACACTCTGATGGCCCCCAACCTTCCCTTGTCCTATCTTTCACCTTTCTTTTGTGAACATTTTGTTGTAAGCTACTTGGGGGCAGGAATTTTCTTTTTCTTATTTGTATACCCACTGTTTAGCACAGTGCCTAGCACATATTAACTGCTTAATAAATGTTTGTTAAATGGAATTCCATTGAAAATTATGTGAGAAAATGGAGAAGCTGGGGGCAGAGAGTAATAACTTTATTCAGGTCATTTCCACCTTCTGAAATCTCCTTTTTCCCTCCCATATCTATTGAAAGAAATCTTACCCATTGTTCTGTGTCCAGCTCAAAGGCCAACTTATATTGAATTTTTGTCTTATCTTCTTTAGTCTAATATTCCAATGGACCTCCAATCTCATCAATGTGGGTATTCCCTCTAGCAACACTGAGAGCAACACCCATCATTACTAGCCATACTATGCTATCATCTGTATTTTCCCATATGGTCATTACAAGAGATCCACCCAATACTCTGGGTGCTTCCTTACATTCTCTTGGCACTGGAGCATGCTAGCTGCCCACTGATTATCCCTCCTTCTCAATATATGACTTCCCTGGTTTTTTTTTTTTGCTGTAGCTGTTCTAGTCATACATGTTACCCTTTATACTGCTTCTGTGAAATTTGCCATCTAGAATTTGCATTCTATGCATGTGCCTTTACATTTCCTTTTGATGATTACAGCCCTCAACCTCAAATCTATAGAGACTATAGAATTCTGTAACTTACAGATATCCAACATTACCAGAAGAATACTGGTGTTCAAAATTCTGGGATCATTCAAAGAACTGTGTAATTTTCTAAAGGCAATCCAGCCTGCTTCCTCTTCTTATTCAATTCTGGGTGTGACACCTTGTCCATTTCCCTTCCTAAACAGTAAATGTTTTGAGGGCTGGGACAGTGTCTTAGTCATCTTTGTATGCCCCACAGCATTTTGTGCATAGTAGACACTCAATAAACATTTATTAAGTGAATGGAATGGGCTGGATCCTTAAAGTTCATTTATAAGCCAGTAACTTGGAACTCAGAATGTACTTTCCTATACATTTTATAAATGGTTAGCTGGCTATCATACAGAAGCCTATTTTAACATGCAAAGCAACTGAAATACCATAAAGAAATTTTCTTTGAAAATTAATAATAGCTAATATTTTGAGGGGATGTGGGGATGACACCATGATTTATATACATTATCTCTTTATCCTTACAAACTAATTCTGGTAAAGTAGGCACAGCAGGAATTATTTCCCCTATTTTAGAAGCAGGAAAATGTCGGTCATAGAGATTATATGACTTAGTTAACAAATATCAGAGGAAGGATTTGAACCCAGATCTCACCTAACTCTAAGGTCCAGTATTCTTTCTACTATGTAATATTAATGGGAATATAATATTGACAGTTGGACTAAAGAAAATTAAAAGAGAAAAAAGCATGGCAAATCCTATACATTAGGTCAAAAACTACCTGACAATTATATCTTGGATCTCATAATTTTAATGTAATCATAGCCAAAGTGAGAAAAGTGAATATCTTTCATCCTTCTCGTATATATTATGATTTTACTATTAGAATAACTTGAAAAAGTTTGTAACATCCAACAGTGAGTTTTGCTGGGATTCTAATCCCAAGTGCTCCACCTTGCATTTGAGTTCTATTCCTCTTGAGGGAGGAAAGTGAATTGAACGGGGTGTGGAGATGACCCACTGGCCACTCAGGCTTTCACCCACACTACTTATGTACCAGAAAATACCCTGACCAGATATGTTTAGCTTTCTTTAATCCCTTTCTCATTATCCTCAAGACACTTTAAGTAGCCTCTCAGTGATCTTAATTTGCAACCTGATTTTGGGAACAAACACCCTACTACACGTTACTAATTTCAAAGTCCTCTTTTCTTTTTCATTCCAAAAAGGCTAAATAAAAGCTCCTAATTTGGGGATCTGAATCCTAAAAGCAAAACAAATTTGCAGAGCTCTCAGAGAAGATCTACTCTAAACTGAAACATGTATTTTTTATCCTCTCTACGATAATCCTGACAAATAGTCATTAGTTATATTTGAAAACCTCCAGTGATAAGGAACTCACTACCATCCTAGACCATCCACTTCATTGTTGAACATCTCTGTGTCTTTATAATAAGTTTGCCTGTAGTTTTCAGAGAAAGAAATTAAAGATATCTATAGGCATATGAAGAAATGCTCTAAATCACTATTGATTAGAGAAATGAAAATCAAAACAACTCTGAGGTACCATATCTCTCCAGTCAGATTGGCTAAGATGACAAAACAGGAAAACAACAAATGCTGGAGAGGATGTGGGCAAATTGGAACACTAATGCATTGCTGGTGGAGTTGTGAACTTATCCAACCATTCTGGAGAGCAATCTGGAATTATGCCCAAAGGGCTATAAATAATTTCATACCCTTTGACCCAGCAATACTACTTCTAGGGTTATATCCCAAAGAGATCATAGAAGTGGGGGGAAGACCCATATGTACAAAAATATTTATAGCAGCTCTTTTCGTGGTTGTAAAGAATTGGAAATTAAAGGGGTGCCCATCAATTGGGGAATGGCTAAACAAGTTGTGGTATATGCATGTAATGGAATACTATTGAACTATAAGAAATGAGGAGCAGACAGACTTCATATTTACCTGGAGAGGCTTATACAAACTGATGCTGAGTGAGGAAAGTAGAACCAGGAGAAATTTATATATCATCACAGACACAACATATGTGTGATGACCAACTATGACAGACTGAACTCTTCTCAGCAATGCAGTGATATAAATCAATCCCAAAAGACTCATGAAGAAGAGAGATGCCTACATCCAGAGAAATAACTAAAAAGAACTGAGTTTGAATCCTGATGGAAGCAAACTACTTGATCTTTTTCTTTTCATTGTTTGGTTTTATTTCCTCTTTAACATTTTTCATTCCATCTAGTACAATCAGCCTTTGTAACCTGACTAATGTCTAATGTGAAAGCATTTGCAGATCCTATACTGGACTATATGCCATCATGGAGGGTAGGGGGAGGGAGGGAAGGGAAATTTGAAACTCAAGGAACTATGGAATTGAATCCTGTAAATTAAAAATAAACAAAAAAGTAATAAAAAAAATAAGTTTGCCTGTAACTACTACCTATTAGTCCTAGTTCTTCCCCCTAGAGCCAATCCTAAAATCCTAGGAATCTATAAGGTAGGTGCTTTTGCTTTGAAAAACCAATCAGCTGTGCCAAAAAAGTTTACAAGCTTCAAAATATTTTCACTAGACTTTCTCACAATTAGTTATATTTGAGTAACAATATATGTCATGAATGGCAAAGATGCTGGCCCAAAGTAAAATAAGTGCATTGTACCAGGTCATATTATCAGTCTCATTTACTCACTTTTTCACAGCTTATTTTATTTTAGATATGGCCTCATTTCTTCCAAATCCCAGGCCTATAAGATCTGTGCTAACTTGTGTGGCTGCTTTACTGAAGACTGCCAAATACAATTTTCTTAATATATTTTTAAATTAAATTTTATTTTTTAATTAAAATCCTCATTTTCTCCCTTCTCTCTCCCTGCCAATTGAGAAAGCAAGAAAACCAAAATCCTGTTACAAACATGTAAAGTCAAACAAAACAAATTTCCACCCTGGCCATGTCCAGAATATCTCAATCTGAACTCTTATCCCCTATCTATTAGGATACGGGTAGTGTGTTTCATTATGAGATGTCTGAAATTGTGGTCGTTGTGTTGATCAGAGTTTGTCTTCACAACATTGTTAATTGTATAAATCATTTTCCAAATTCTGCTCAATTCACTCTGAATCACCTTATCCAAGTTTTTCCAAGTTTCTCTGAAATCAAGTCCTAAATCATTTTTACACCACAGTATTCCATCACATTCATATACCACATCTTCTTAAGTCATTCTTCAATTGATAGACATATTTTCCCATTCTTTTTCACTGTAAAAAAGAGCTGCTATAAATATTTTTGTACATCATTAGAGTGTATTTTGCTTAGAAATAATCCCTCCATTAATCTGCCTTCCCTCTTACTGTTCCTCCCTTTTCCTTTTTTCCTCCTGTCTCTCCTTGTCAAATGAAATACATTTCTGTACTCAACTGTATACTCTTTCCTCTTTTAAGAAGTTCAGATGAGAGTGATGTTCAAATGTTGTCCACTCTTCCCACTTCCTTCTCATTTGTATAGACTTTTTCTTGCGCACTCCAATTATTCAAAATAATTTTCCTCACTGTACTTCTATTTTTCTCTCTATTATCCCCTTCCCTGCTTATTCCTTTTCCCTTACTTTTCCATCCTTCTTTTATGCCACCAAAATACAACATGACCACTCCCAGTATTTCTAATTAGACTTTTATGACCTTTGATGATAATAGAGTTCTGAGGGAGCACATGTATCATCTCCCTGTATTAGGACGCATATGGTTTATCCTTGTTTATTCCCTTATGATTGCTCATGGTTGTCTTTTTTGTTCTCTTATTCTGTTTTGATTTCAAAATTTATACAAAATTCTGGATTTTTATCAAAAATGTCTGGAAGTCTTCTATTTCATTAATGATTCATTTTTTGCCTTTTAGGATTATACTCAAGATTTAGTGAGTAGGTTATTCTTGATTGTAAACCTATATCTTTTGCATTCTAAAATATTATATTTCAGACTGTTCAATTCTTTACAGTAGTGGTTGCTAAATTATATGGTTGCTGATAGTATTTTTTCTTTGACCAGGAAACTCTGGATTTTGGATATCAAGTTCCAGACAGTTTTCATTTTAGGGTTTCTTTCAGGAGATGATCTGTGGATGCTTTCTATTCCAATTCACCTTTTATTTCCATCTGCCTCCAGTTTTAAGAGATATGGGAAGTTTGGGGTTTTTATGGTTACTTGAAATATGATGTCTAGGACTCTTTTTTGGTCATGGTTTTCACATAAGCCAATGATTGTTAAATTATTCCTCCTTGACATTTTTTCCAGATCAGTTTTTTTCTCCCTATGATATCCCTTAAATTTTCTTCTATCTTTCTTTTAACTTTGTTTTAATATTTCTTGTTATCTCAGGGAGTCATCAACAACTATTTGATCCATTCTTATTTTGAGACTTTATTGATTAGGCAAGGTTTTTGTACCTTTAATGCCAAGTTGTTAAGTCCCTTTTTAAATTCTTTCTTCCATAGCTTTTGGGGTTTTTTCCATTTTTCCCTCTAGAGCTTTAATTTATTTACAAAAGCATTTTTAACTATTTTAAAGCTATCAATTCTTCTCTTCTAAGAATTCTCATTGAATTTGTACCCAAGCTCTATACCAAAGTCATGAAGTTTTTCTTTGTTTTATTTTTGAGGCTTTGCTTATAAATATTTTGAGGTCATTTTCTTCTTCTGGGTTTATGTCTTTATAGCATCCTTGTCACCATTAATACCTTTTTTATAGTGGATTTATTTTTTTTATTTCCTCATTATTCCAGTCTGCTTTTTAACTTCAAACTTAATGTTATGACCAGGCTCTGAATACTTCTGGAGGGAATGTCTGGGCTGATCTTGCTACTACTGCTTCTTGGGGTCTTGACTGTTGTGTTATTTCAAAATTTCAGGAACAGCTTGGACTAGGAAGCTGCCAGTTTTCAGTTCTCCAAAAGCAATCTAATCCAGGGCAAAGTCTGATCGTTGTTCTTTTGTTCTAAGTTCTGAAAATTCCTGACCTGTGTTTTGGATCTGAGCAACACACCTGTAGGCCTGCCATGATTAAAAGTTTTAATAGACTGCTGCTGGGCTCAGCCAGCATTAGACAGCTAGAAAGCTCTGATGGATCAGAGCAACAAAACTAAGGGCTCTCCCTAGTTATTCCACTATAGGCTTTAGATCGAACCATAGACTAAAAATGACATTCAGCTCTGCTCCTAAAGTCTGAGCTCCCCAGCTGCTGCTTACTTCAAAATTAGTCCCTTCCCTGAGTCCACTGTCTAGGGCCTATAGAACTGGATCTCTCCTCACCCTGAAATGCTACTTCTAGGCACAGATTCCCTCTTCAGTCCTCCTGGATCTTTGACCCAGAACTGGGTAGTGAACAATAAAGTCGGCTATTGGCTCCTTTTCCTGCACTCTACACAAGGACAGACTCTTTTGTGATGAATCTAGGACAACTTGCCCTGTTGCATAGCCTTTCCCTGCACTCAAATGCTCCATGCTGCGATTCCTGGCTATACCCCAACCCACATGCCCCCAGATCTTTCTATCTCTCTTTGATGACCTGTGCTGGAAAAAATCACTCATTATGGTTTTTTTTCTTGGATTTCCCCAACCAGAATTCATTTTAGTACGTTTTCTAGATTGTGTGGAGTTGTGGGGTAGGGAACTCAACTGTACTTTGTCCTGCTAGTCTATCATCATGGCTCCACTGCCATTCTCTAACATGTTGATCTCTAAAGTCAAATAATGAGCCTTACCATGTCCAAAACAGGAACTGCCCATTACATCTCACCACTGTTTTAGCATGAGAACAACAGTACAGGCTATTTTTATTTTTGTCTTTGTAACCCTAGTAACCGGCACTCATTGGGCACTAAACAAATGCTTGTTGAATTCAACTGAATAAAAATGATGGAAAATGTGCTTCCCACAAAAGAAAAGAGTCTATTTTGGTTGCAGAATTTTGTTAAAGGAGTAAGAATGTATCTTTAAAACAGTTTAAGTTATCTCTTGGACTTGTGGTAAATTTCTACTTGGGTGATACAACAGAAAAAGAAATGAAAGAAAAGCTAATTACTGACTAAGAATATAGTTCTGACTACCCATAAAAGGGGCAGCAAGATGGCATAGTGGTTAGAGTGCCAGCCTCAGACACTTACTACCTGTGTGACCCTGGGCAAGTCAGTTAACCCTGTTTGCCTTGGTTTCCTCATCTACAAAATGAGTAGTAGAAGAAAATGGCAAACCAGTACAGTATCTTTGTTAAGAAACGAAAAACCAATAAAGAATCAAAGTCCAAATGTGAGTCATTCATATAAGATGAAACTATAATCAGTATTCATATTCATGTCATTGCTACACATGTAATATCTTGGAGGACTTTATTAAAATTAAATCCAAAGGACTGTCAAAGAGCCTTTCTAAACTTAGCCATGTCTGTTGCCCTTCAGTTCTAAAGGTAGCTACAAAAATAGCTTTGACCTACACCCATATGCCAAACTCTTAATTCCAAATACTCCTGTGGAGTCTAGTCTACTTTTTAGTCAAAGAAAGAATTGTTTCTAGATACATAAGAGATTTCTCAGTAGGAAGGAGAAAAGTACTGCCCACATGCTGGAAAATATGCTTGAAATAAAGGCCAGATGAGAGACTCACCACAGTTACTGGCCCAGGAACCATGTCCTCTTTTTTTCCAATGATACTTTTTTTTTCTCCATATCACTGTGACTTCTCAATCTTTCATTCTCTTACCCCAACCCCACAATAAACCGCTTCCTTATAGCAAAATGCATTTAAGCAAAATAAATGAACACAGTGACCACACATGCCTCATTCCCTAACTATACTCCACCACTTCTCTACCAAAATGTTCTCACCATTAACTCCTCTGAAGTCACAACTGGTCACTGAACTGGTCAGAGTTCTATTATCTTTCTTTTGTTTATATTAGTATGTAAAATAAATTGTGTAAATTTTTCTCTTGATTCTGATTACTTCACTCCATTCAATGTACATGTCTTCCTTAAGTTTCTCTGAATTCTTTATCTTTGTTATTTTTATGGGGACAACATTCACATAACAAAATTTGTTTAGCCATCCCATAATCAATGGAAATTCACTTTGATTTTCAGTTCTTTGCTTCCATAAAAAAATGCTGTTATACATTTTTTCTTTTTTTTTTCAAATGCTTTATTAACTTCTGGCTTACATCATTCATTTCTGCCAGATTTTGAGTTACGATTTTCCCCTACCCACCACCCCAAAATAGTGGTCCCACCAGATATCCCTTCCTCCAATCTGCTCTTTCCCATATCTTCTCCCATACCCCCTTTGACTGTTATACATTTTTTTATATATATGGGGCCTTTTTTTCTGTCTCTGATCTCCTGGGGTCAAAATGGTAGTAACAGTGAGTCAAAGGGTATGTACAGCTTCTTTTTCTAGTATAATTCCAAATTCTTTTCCATAAGGGTTGGACCAATCCATATTTCCAGCACTAGTACACCATTATGTTTCCAACTACATCCTTTTGCAAACAGTGTAACCTGTGCTTGAGATACAGGACATAGCAATTTCCCTTCATTATGCAAATATATAGAAGGAGTGGAGAATCAAACTGAATTTTTCTTATCTATCAGTTACAAAATTGCTAAACAAAAGACATTTTACATAATCTCTTCAGTCATTGAGTAAACTCCACGAAATGAGAAATATCTCATAGCATTATAAAGTTAAGAGCTGGAAGGGACCTTGGAGATCACATAATCCAACACCTTCATTTGAGAGGTGACAAACATGAGACCATGTGAAAGTAAAGTGACTTGCCAATTTCATCACTAATAAAATGAAAGAGTTGGATCTAGAAGGCCCCTCCCTAGCTCTAAGTCCTATTATCCCTCTAAGTCCAGCATAATTTTTAATAAGAAATTGAGCATACAAATCCTAGTAATACCCTTAAAAACAGAAGGAGTTACATTTTTATTAGCAAATCAAAACTTTCAAATGAATTTCTAATTTATTCAAGTAATTCAATGGCTGAACAAGATACAGGAATAACATGAGAAAAGATTCTGTAGTTGGAAAAAGAAATAAGTATTATCACCTTAATTAGAGAAAATTATTCTTAAAAGAATTTGTCTGCTAAAACATTTCACTTATAAACACCTGGAAGTAACTTTTATCAGAATGTGTTCCTGTTCTAAGAAGTGTGGGTTATATCACTTTCTTGGAATATTAAATTTAATAACCCTTATTTAAAAAAAATCCCCTAGTAAAATAGGTAAATTGGTAACAGGCAGCTTGACAACTTCAAAGTCAATTGAAACACACAGGCAGCTGAGCTAATTTAACCAATCCATCATGTTTTACCTTTTACCAACCTTCTAAAAAGCAGGAAATAATTTAACAAAAATTATCACAACATAAATGCTACAATGGAATTACAGAACCTTTTTCAGAAGACTAATCATTTGGAAATATACTACTCATGAATTCTAGATTTCTGAATATGTGAGTTAAAAAACAATAATTCAAAGTCCATTGGCAATAATTAAAAATGGTCACATAACCATCCTAGCAGTTTTATCCTAAAATATGATAAACAGACATGTTTTGTAGTCAGTTCCCAGTTCTCCAGATGTTACAAATTATTTACAAAGTGAATAACCTCCAATATTCAATGACTATTCTTGCTACCCAAAAAACTTCTAACCAGAGTTAGCAATTGCCTACAGGTAATTTAAGAAGAAGATCCGTCAAATTAATACACATTAAAAAAAATTGTAGCCCAAACACGCAAGGAACTTACACTATAGTAGAGGGATTAACATATATATGCAAATACCAATTCAACAGAGACAGATGAAAAGTTCAAGAAATGTGATATTACTTTTAGCTGGAGGAATCAAGGAAAAGCCTCAGGGAGAGAGAAAAGTATTTCAACTGGATCTTAAAGAAAGAGAAGAATTTCAACAGACAGAAATGTGGATAGAGTCCAATATGATCTGTGTGGATACATGGTTTCAGGAAAGGAAATATGTGAAAGTCCAATTTGTCTTGAAAAGACTGGCATGTTTTTGGTTTGCTTAATAGTATTTTATTTTTTCCTAATTATACGTCAAGACAATTTTTAGCATTCATTTTTACAAGATTTTGAGGGTTTTTTTCCCTTTTTTATCATATTAGCCAATCTGATAGGTGTGAGTTGTTTTAATTTGCATTTCTCTAACTAAAAGTGATTCAGAGTACTTCATATGCCTATAGATGGCTCTGAATTCTTTTTCCATTTTTCTTGGGGGTTTTGCCCATAGGTGTTTTGACATTCTTGTCCTCTTCTGAGCTTGTCTTGTTCTTCCTTGTCACCATAATATGGTCACCATGACTTCTACAGTCAGATTCTTTTTGTGTTGTTTTTTTGCTCATCTTTTTTTTGGCCTTTTCCCTTTCTTTTAAGTTTGCTCCTGGTGTAGAAGTGATACTATCGCAGGCATCCTGTGCCATGGGCTACAGGCCCTGGTTGTTTACCTAGTGCTACACTGATTGATGTTACTCATAGGCCAATGGGGAGCTCTCATATTTGGTGCTCTGCTGAGAGGGTGTAGGGGGGTGGGGTGGCTGTTACTGCTGACCTGCTGTTGAGCTGGGGTCCTAGTGGTGGCATCTGGCATGTGCTGAGGCCAGTGGGGGTGTTTCTGCACTTCCCTGATGCTATATTGAAACACATGGTGGGGGCCCGGTGGCTGCTAAATGTCTACCTATTTGCCCAAAGCTATGCTGATGCATGATCTCAGAGCTAGAGTCTACCCATTTCCCTGGCTATGCTAAGGCACATGGGGGAGAGGTTGCTGTTGATGTTTGCCTGCTCCGCTGCACGTAGGCTCAGGATCCACCACTGGTTTGCTGCTGGCTTGCTGAAATGCTTCCTGTCCTGGACTGCATTCCCCTTTAACCTGGGTGAAACAGACCTTTCCTGTTGATCTTTCAAGTTTTTTGAGCTAAAAGATTATTTCACCCGATCTTTTTGCTAGTTCTGCAGTCCCTGGATTTGGTTTGGGGCACAATTTTATGGTTGTTTGGAGATTAATATGGTAGAGTTATGGAGATTTCCTGCTTATTCCACCATTCTTGGCTCCTGGAAGTCTCCCTTGATAAGAGTGTTTTAAGAGTAATAGACTGAATTAAAACTGAAAGGTTAGATCTGCACTATGGAGATTCTTGAATACTAGGCTAAGAAAGTTATATTTCATCATATTCTTTAAATAAAAAAAAAACCCTACCAACTTACTGATACCCAAAATTCCATCACTGCAACTTACTTCTTTGGTCTTAAAGCTTTTGTTCCAAATCAAAATGGAAATGCCCCTAGGAGAGACATAACTTTAAGCCTCTGAAATCATTTATGCATTGGTATGAATCAGTATGACCTGATATGAGGAATGTGGAAAGAAAATGGGGACAGGAACAGCCTGAGGGAGTAAGGAATAGTGCCATTAAGAGGGAAGGTAGGAAAGATAACAAACAGGATGCTGTTATCAGCAAACTTTGCCTATTTTAAAACTTTGAAAAGGATTGAGCCTCCTTCAGGGCTACTTTTCCATTTTGTCCATAGAAATCTGCAAGTTCCACAAACTACTTTTAACATTAACTTAAGCCAAAAATAATTAGAAAAATAAATCTACTCTCCCTCATGCCTTCCAAAATATGGAATGAACTCTAAAGTCAAATATAAAGGACTTACAAATTATCCACTGTTTCAAATTATCTGCACCACCATTCAGACTATAATACTTCAATGGATTTGTGATATACCCATTGTGATTATTCTTTCCAACAATACAGATCACAATAGTCACACTTTCTCATTCAATGGGATTCTTGTCTATGCTTAGCCATATATCCTTCCAACACATTGGAAGCCTTCCTATAAGCTTTTTTCAGTATATCATGAGTAACCAATAAAGTATTCAGACTGCCCATTTGTTATCATTCCTTGGTGATGTCTTTTACACCTTCTTGAATGTCATCACTGAAAATGTGCTACATACAGACTATTGACACCCACCATACCATCTCCTCATTGTCCTTCGGGTAAGCCACAGTTGTGCCTCTTTGGAACTCTTATGACATCACTGGGGGAATAATGTTATCTAAAAGTTGGGTTGGATATCACTGGAACCATTGAGAGGGTCTAGGCAGTTTCCCAAATGCTACCCAAACCACTGCTTCTTTCTCCTCAATTCTAGGCCCAGTTCCTTAGCCATCCATGGTATCTCTACCACATGTATGTATGCACATACGTATGTATGCATGTTCACACATATACACACCGATGGATGAACCTAATCGGCCGCCCATCCAATTGCATGTCACAATCTGGGCAATATACTTTTGTCCACTTGTTATTTCCTGTGCTGACAGCTGGGTTTATCTATTTTGAGTGTCTATGCTATCAGAGAGGAGGCACTATCATGTACTGGGGTTTGATGCAATTAATATAATGTCATACTTGAAAAGCATCTGGAAAACTTCACTATTTTTAGAGAACACCCCTTCCATATGAACTTTTATTTATCTCTAATTGAGACCTTCTCACTCTTACTAAATAGCTTTTCTGTTTTAATTTTTTAATTTTAAGATGACATGCAACTTGATATCGACATCATATTAGTCATGGGTAAACAGCTTTTTAAAAATCTTCTCCTCTCTCCTGCACCTCCCAGCTCCATCTGCCAATAACCTCATTTCTTAACTGAGAAGACTGAAGCCACCACTCATGAGTTTTCTCATCCCATATTCTCCCTATCTCAAAACCTATGTTCTCACTCATCCTCTCCTTCACTCTCAGAAAATGGCAGAGACCTGTCTCCTCATTAAGGCTAACCCCTCTTCTTTGCCCTTGATCTCGCTCTAATCTCCTCTGACTTTGGTCCATTAACCATATATTCTCTTTTCCTCTCCTTCTTTAATCTCTTCCTTTTGCACTGGCTTCTTCCTTGTGGAATAGGGGGTATGGTAGAGAAAATCTAGAGAGTAAAAAATACAATCTGGAGTGAAATGAAAACATGACTGGCCTGGGCTTCTTCTCTAAAAATTTAGGCTGTGGGAGGAACCAGCCAATCAGTCCACAGGGATAAAGGGCATTTAATGTGCAAGAAATCCAGAGATGAAGTGAAAGTCCAGAGTAAAGAGGTTTCTGTGGCCTGCTTAGTAAAGAAAGTACAGAGAGACGTGAGGATGGTGGTGCCCACCTTTTGGTATTATAGTAGCTCCTGAACAGAATAACAACAAAGCGCTGAAATATTCTTTTAAAAATTAAAAATAAAAATTCATCCAAAATTAAATAATTTTTCACTGACCAATCCAGAAAATCCTATAAGTAGCACCATTAGGGAAAAAAGGTTCATTTCAGTTACAGAAATTTCTGGGATCTACAAGTCCTAGAAGGAATTAATTTCATAAAATTAACATAACTTCTAAAAAGTCAGAAGTGTTTAATGAGTGTCTAATCAACAAACAAAAAAATTAATAAATATTTAATGAACAAACACAAGAAATTATTTTTTCTGGGAAAATTTCTGCTTTCATAAAAACACTTCCATTCTAAAAGTACCTTCTATAGATTGAGAACATGACTTTTGACACTAACTCTAAAAATACAGATATCCTCCAAAGACAACAAATTAGCTAACAAATCAGTGCCTTTCCTAGTTCCTGAGTTCCAATTCAGTCCCAGGTACTCAGCCACACAGAAATGTGTGGCTTTGGACAAGTTGCAACCTCTATCTTCCTCAGTTTCCTCAACCATAAACTGGAGGCCATAAAAAAGTGGCCTACCACCCAGGATTATCATGAGGATAAAATGAGATAATATTTGCAAAATGTATAATAAACCAAGCACTTTATAAAAATAACCTCATCTTATCTTCACAATAATCCTGAGAGGCAGGACTATTCCAGTCCCCATTTTACAGTTGAGAAAACTGAGACAGACAGATTTTCCTTCCTGCAAGTCTTGCACAGTGGTATCATAGAAAGAAAACATAATTTGGAATTAGAAGATTTGTTTCTGAATTTCTGCTCTTCTATTTACTACCTGTGGGATTGTGAGCTAGCCATTTCATCCTTCTGGGCCTCAATTTCATAATCTATCAAATTAAGGGATTATTTATATGATAAATATGATAGATACGGCCCACTGGTTAAGTTGCTTAACCTCAGTTTCCTCATATGTAAATGGGAGGAGATGGATGGATTTGATGATCTTTAGCATCCTTCCAATTAGGTATCACAGACCATTCCAGTCCCAAATCTATGACTCTATACATGGTCTCTGCACTGAATGCCAAATACAAGGATAAAAAGTAGATGGCATGGGAGAAGTAGAAAAATACACTGTTCACTCTGGCTTTGCCTGCCTAGGGAGTGTTAGTCAAGGATGAAACTGGCCACAAACTTTGATCAAGGATCCTCCTATACGGAGGCTACAGTCTTACTGGTTCTGGGTAAGTAGGACCAGCCCTTTGTGGAACAGAAAAATCTGCAGAAACCAATCTAATTTCAAGAATGAACAGAAAGAAGCAGTTGCTTGTACAGATCACCAAGGTTAAATTATCAGAACAGAAAGCATGAAATGGATTGGTTAGCAGAGATCCAGAGACCAGAAGAGAAGGAAAGCATCTGTGAGGTAAACAGTAAACACAGTTAGAAGTCAAACTAATATTCAAAGAAACCAGGTGTCCAGACAGGTTTGAGACAAAGCAAAGAATTCGTACATAATTTGTCACATTCAACGTGGTAAGTGTACTGGCATCCTTTTAAGTCTGGGTGTGTGATGCTAACCTTGACCTCCTTGTTTCTCCAAATGAGCTTCAGCTGTGGACAGCTCCCAGCCATCACCCTCCCTTCCCCCATATTTCCCACATGAGTAACAGCTGTGTCCAAGAAGCCCTGGACAGAGAGAAAAAAAAATAGAGAAAGACCGGAACCTGAGCAAGTCACCAGAGCCACTGGGAACTTTGACTTGGTCTGCTTTAGTTTAAGCTAGTGAAGAAGTGGAAGAGGGAAAACAGCAATTTATAGGGAGGAGAAGCAGAAAGCAGAAGGACACAGTTGTTTGGCTAGAAGCCCTCAGAAGACAAAGAAAGAATGCAGAGATATAGCCTCCTGGCCAAATGCCCAAGAGAAAAAAGAGACAACTCTGCCTGCTCCAGTTGCTAGCCTGGAGGGCAGAAAGAGCTGTGACTGAGCGACTGGCCTGGCAGGAAAGAGAGGGAAAAAGATAGAGCCTGCTCCAGATTATAACCAGGCAAGAAGAAAGTCAGCGTCCCTGTGTGAGTTTACTTTATAGTAATACTTTTAGTCTAGTCAGGGCATGCATAAGGGAGCTCCATAAAAAATATCATAGCTCTTAGATCCCCTGAGGATTGAATACAAAATTTTGCATTCCTACTCCCCCAGGTACTAGTGCCTTCTTCTCTCAGATTATCTTCCCTTCCTGTGTGTGCATGTGCACATGTATGCATATGTATATATAGCATATGTATTGCATGCATGTGTGAATACATACGTGTGTGTGTGTGTGTGTGTAGTACCTAGCTTGTTATTTCCATGCTCCCTCTCATCCTGCCTTTTAGAATGTAAGATCCTTGAGGGCAGGGACTGTTTTTGCCTTTCTTTGTATCTCCACTATTTAACACAATGCCTTCCAAATAGTAGGCACTTAATAAACCACTTATAGGCTAACTAAATCTGATAACCACTAGCTTCATTTTTCAGCTTATAGTTACAAAGGCTAGAGGAATATCAGGAATGCCCTACCCACTCTATCAACAGAGAGCTGTCTGTCCAATCTAACCTCATGTACAGTGGCACCTTTACTTAGATCTCTTACTCTGGAAGCTGGACAATAGACACCTTAGTAATCAGAAGGCAGCAAGGAGATGTGGCATATTAGAGGGGCAACAAACAAAGATTGGCAAATAACCAAATTCAGCCTACCTGTCTTTGTAGGGCCTGCGTGCTAAGAATAGTTTTAATATTAAAATGCAAAATACATTTATGTTAAGATGTTTACAAATGACTTTTTACATTTTTAAAAATAAATACAAAAACCTATTCTTAGCTCTTGAGCTGTACAAACAAAAATAGGCTATATTTATAGTTTGCCTACCCATGGGTAGTGTATAGAGTTGGCTGGTATTACAGTCAGAAAGAGCTGAATTCAAGACCAGCCTCTAACACATGCTTTTTATGTCTCTCTGGGCAAGTCACTTAACTTCTCAGCGCTCTAAGCCAGGTGTCAAACATGAGTCAACACTCCTAAGTGCAGCCTGAATCAAATTAAAATGTAATTGGGAAATACTTAATAAAATAAACATAAAATAGAATGTATTATTAATATATATTTTCCTATTAGTAATATGTATTATTAATATATTTTACTATTAGTAATATGTATTTTACTATTCTCTGCATTTGTATAGAGTTTTCTTATCTGGGAGTTCCCTGTACCAATGAAATCACAGGTCCAATTCAAGAAAAAAAAATCAAAGAATCAGAAGCACAGGATGAGAGCAGGAGTGGGAAATGACTCATGAGAAAGGCACCTGGGCAGGCTATGGAGGAGTGGATCCAGGAAGCAGCTAGTTCTCCAGTTTGGTGGGATTAAAGAGTTCATGAAAGAAAGGAATAGGGAAAAAGGCTGGAAAAGTGGGTAGTATCTAGATTTTGCAGGGCCTTATATGCCAGGCTAAGAAGTTTATATTTTATTCTATATACAACAAGGAAACACTCAAGACTTTTCACAGAGGAGTGACACAGTCAGACCTATGCCTTCAGGGGCTAATGTTGGCAGTTATGTACAGGATGATTTGGAAAAGAAAGGCTCTTACAATAAGCAGTCCAGGGAAAAGGTGATGAGGACCTGAGCTAGGGTGTTGGTTTATGAGTGAAGAAAGGGTTGTTGTTCCATTGTTTAGTCATGTCTGACTCTTCATGACTCCATGGACCACAGCACACCAAGTCCTTCTATACTCCGCTATCTCCCAAAGTCTGCCCAAGTTCATGTTCATTGTTTCCAAGATATCATCTATCCATCTCATCCTCTGCCATCCCCTTTTCCTTTTGTCTTCAATCTTTCCCAACAAAAGGGTCTTTTCCAATGAGTCCCATCTTCTCATTATGTGATCAAAGTATTTAAGCTTCAGCTTCAGTATTTCATTTTCCAGTGAAAAGTATTTTCTCTAATTTAATTTAATAATAATTTCTTTAAACATTGATTGATTTGATCTTCTTTGTGTCCAAGGGACTCTCAAAAGTCTTCTCTAGCACCACAATTCAAAAGTGTTGATTCTGCAGTGCTCAGCTTTCCTTACAATCCAACTCTCACAGCCATATATTGCTACTGGAAAAACCACAGCTTTGACTATATGGATCTTTGTTGGCAAGGTGATGGCCCTGCTTTTTAGTATGCTGTATAGAATTGCCAAATCTTTCCTTCCAAGGAGCATCTTTTTTAAATTTCCTGGCTGCAGTCACCATTTGCAGTGATCTTTGAGCCCAAGAATATAAAATCTAATGCTCCTTCCATTTCTTCTAACTCTTTTTATGAGCAAGTGTTGGGACAAATTGCCAAGATCTTAGTTTTTTAATGTTAAGCTTCAAGCCAGTTTTTATACTCCCCTCTTTTACCCTCATCAAGATGCTTCTTATTTCTTCTTCACTTTCTGCCATCAGTGGGATGGTCTGCATATCAGAGATTGTGGATATTTCTCTCATGAACCTAAATTCCAGCTTTTGATTTGTTCAGCCTACTATTTTGTTGATGTACTCTGCATATAAATTAAATAAATAAGGTGACAATGTACAGCCTTATTGTACTCCTTTTCCAATCTTAAACAAATCAGTTGTTCCATATTCAGTTCTAATTATTGCTTCTTCACCCACAAACAGGTTCCTCAGGAGACAAAAATTATCTGGTACTCCCATCCTTTTGAGGACTTTGCCCATTTTTGTTATGACTCACACAAAGGCTTTAGTGTAGTCAATGAAGCAGAAGTAGACATTTTTTTTCCAACACTCCTTTGCTTCCTTCATAATCCAGCAAATGTTGCTAATTTGGTCTCTGGTTCCTCAGCTTCTTCAAAAACCAGCTTGCTTTTCTGGTAATTCTTGATTTATATATTGCTGAAACCTAGCTTACAGAACCTTAAGCACAACCTTGCTGGTATGTAAAATGTGTCCAATCTTCCGATAAAATGAATGCTCTCTGGCATTGCCCTTCTTTAGCACTGGGACATAAATTGATCTCTTCCAATCCAGTGGCCACTGTTGAGTTTCCCAGATTTGGTGGCATATTAAGTGAAACACTTAAACAGCATCATCTTTTAGGATTTTAAATAGCTGAGCTGGAATTACATCACCTCCACTAGCCTTATTGTTAGCACTGCTTCCTAAGACCCACTTGACTTCATTCTCTAGGAAGTCTTGTTCTAGATCAGTAACCACACCATTGTGGTTATCAATGATGTAAGAAAGGGACAGACTATCAATTAAATGTCTACTATGCATAAAATACCACAGCAGGCAGGCATGGTGGAGCACCTATAATCCCTGTTGCCAGAGAGATTAAGGTTACTGGGTCACCTGATCTCTGGATTTTTGAGCTACAGTAGGGCTAAACCAATGACGTATATTGAAAAAGTCCTGTAATAATCCAGTGAATCTGGCAATTTAGTCCAGGTAAAGAATGGAGCAAATCAAAACTTCCATGTTGATCTGCTATGGGATCAAGCCCATGCATGATTATTTCATTTTCAGCCTGGGAGAGACAAGGAATATGGTTAATATTGTATCTAAATTTATTTCTTCAAGTGCTAGCATAGCACCTGACATATATTAGGAGTTTAATAAATTAACTAATCAAGCCACAAGCAATTATTAAGCACCTCCTAGATGCCAAGTACTGTGTTAGATACCCCATTGACACAAAGACAAAACCATGGTGGTCTCTGCCTTCAAAGCACTATTAGTGAAAACAAAATATTACAGATACAAAATAAATAAAGGTAATTTCAGTGGCACTAGCAACTGAGGAAGTAGGAAAGGCCAGAAAAATCTTAGAATGTGAATGGTTCCCACCATCTACCCTCCACACTACAAAAGAAGAGGGTGGTACTACAGAAGACACATTTGGACATATGAATGAAAGAAGAGAAGAGAAGACTTACACAGAAAAAGAAAAAAGAAAGAAGAGAAGGGATAGAGTACTGGACTTAAGGACAGGAAGACCGGAGTTGGATCCCACCATTGACATTAACTATGGGAGAGTCAGTAAACATTAAGTGTCTACTATATGCCAAGCACTGTAATATGTAAAAAGATAGTCCCTCCCTGCCCTTGAGGAACTCATAAATTAATGGGTTCAAGGTTTATTAGTGATTAATAATAAAATTAATGAATGCAAAAGCCCTGATGAAGTTTTTACCACGATAAGCACTGGGTAAACAAAAATGAAAGTAAGGATTGTCTCTGTGCTAAAGTCAGGGTAGTGATTGGAGAGGGATATTTTGATTTGAAAGTTACTTGGTTACTGAACAGAGTCATAGAGAAATACATTGATACACCACAAACCACTTCTAGTAACAATGCATTATTAATTTAATCATTGTTCTAGAACTGTTAATGGGGAACCAGTCAGACAATATTAGTAGAAACGCTATTAGAAGCAAAACCAGAAAATTTTCCCACCCCTTTCCCCCCAGCTATTCTTTCTGGCCTTCATAGTCTCAGGCTCTTCAGGTCTAGTAATTCCATCTCTTCCTTATCCAGTCTACAGGGTGATATGGCTACTTCTTGAGCCCCAAGCATCCCACACACTCATGCTTCTAAGATAAGATAAGGTAAAAATAAGTTCTTTTCCATTTTCAAATAGCTTAAAATATTATTCCCCTCTAACAACATCCATTACAAAGATAAAAATGAAACTGTCCCCACCCTCAAGGAGTACATGTATAACAAGTACAAAATAACATTGGGGGAGGACACAAACACCTAAAGGAGGAAGAGGGTCAGCAAGTCTCCTGTAGGAGTAGCATGTGACCTGAGCCTTGAAAAGAACTCGGTATTCCATGAAACAGATGTAAGGAAGAAGTACATGTGGGACAGCCTAAACAATCTATACAAAAGGACAGCCTATACAAAGGCCTGTGGGTAGGAGATGCAATGTTGTTTACTTATGGAGAATGGCAGATAGGAAAGCTTAGTTGATATTAAGGAAATATTGTCAATCACTCTAGAAAGGGAGGTTGGAGCTAGATTTTCAGCTCATAGGAGCATAGATTTAGGCCTGGAAGTTACCTTACAGGAATCTAGTTTGTAGGGAAACAATAAATTAATAATAATAACAATAATAATAATCATTTATTTAGTGCTTTAAGGTTGGCAAAGTATTTTTAAAATATGCTATTATTATTCTTATTTTTCAGATGGGGAAACTGAGGCAGACAGAGATTTTTTTTTTAAGTGCCTTGCCCAGAGTTACATAGCTAGCAAGTATCTGAGGCTGGATTTGACCTGACTTGAAGAGTAATGTTCTACCCAGAGAGCCAGCTAGAGCTCCCTCTTGGAATGTTCTGAGCCAATCTGCTCAAGCCTCCTGAATTTACAGATGAGGAACCTTATAAGGTTCAAGAGGGAAGATCCAATGTCACATAGTAGTAAGCAGCAGAGCTGGGACTTAAAACCTAGTTCTTCTGAATCCAAACCTGCCCTCCCACTACACCCCACCAAAAAAAAAATAGTTTGTATAAAAATGCTGGGGGGATGCTTAATTAAAAAAATGATCAAGGAAAAGTCCCTGCCATCAGGAAGCTTTGAGCAAAAACTGGGTCAGCTCATCAAGAGAATGGAAATCTAGCCCAGCACCAAAGGAGAGTCACACCTTAGGACACGTAGTTCCAATATACTATTTTATGCAAACTAGAAAAAGGGAATAGGGCAGTCAGGTGATAGCATGGTAAGAGTGCCAGGTCTAGAGTCAAAAAGATCTGAGTTCAAATTCAGTCTCAGACACTTACACTTATCCTGAGCAAGTCACTTAACCCTCTTTGCCTCAGTTTCCTCACCTGTAAAATGAGCTGGAGAAGGAAATGGCAAACCACTCCAAGTATCTTTGTCAAGAAAACCCCAAATGGGTTCACAAAGAGTTAGATAGGATAGAAATGACTGAACAACAAAAAAGAAGGAAACAGATACTCCAGTTCTTGTAAATTAGGTGTGGTTCTCAGTTTCCTGGGACATTCCCAATATGCATGCTAGCAAGTCTAGGCATTACTCCTGCCCCCAAGGTATATACAAACACTGAGGAGCAAAAGAGTCATTTACAGGAGTAACTGGGCAAATCCTTTAAATTATTTCTTTAAGCAAATCCCACCCACACTTGAAAAGAAGACTAGAGGCCACTAGTAATGGTTAGCCACCCACTGTCTAACATCTTCAAAATAGCTGAAGGGGCCATGCTTCAGAATGCCAAACTCAGGCATCCTGCCCTAGTTTATTTGATCCTTCTTCTTTAGAAACAGTCACACATCCATGACCATAAGTGAATCATTATTGGCATAGCAACAAACAACCACAGGAAAGGAGAAATGACTAGCTATTCCACTAACTTGTTCACTGCGAAAACGAGAGCAAAAAAAAAAAAAACTGTTTGTTTTTTTGTGGGCAGTTAAGGGGAAAAAAATGACTGCCACCGCTTCTCCCAAAGACTTCTTTGCCAATACTATGATGACTGACCTTAAGAATGTGTGTTCCAGGCAGTGCTGCTGGGATGCATCAGTGATTCAGGAATAACCCCAGCCTTGGCTATGGCAAGTGGGCTACACTTTCCCTATTGAAAGTGCAACATGAAGCCACCAGGGAAATCAGTCAGATGCAACTTAATTTTAGTCATTCTTAGCTCCTACTATTGTAAGAATACCTCAAATGTTCAAATACCATCCTCAGAATTAGCTAGACATGTCTGAAAGTTGTTTACAGCTTTTCAGAGACTGGTGCTTTCCATATAGGAAAAGACAGTGAAAAAAGACAGAACCCCGAGCCTCCCTTCAGCACAGAGGAAATAAGGATGCAAAAGGAATCTAACAGCAGACACTGGGCTTTTATGGTCAAAGAAAGATGAAAAGAAGGATTGGAGTCTAAAATGGTGCCGTGTAATCTCTAAGCATTTTAAACTATAAGTGAATGATTGTACTATATCAATAATCTATGAAGATGCCTACCAACCAGAGCTGAAGATTCCTGATGATCTACCCATTCAATTTACAAAGAAAAACTCTACATAAGAAGGAAACCCAGGATGTGAACCCAGGCCTACCTGAGGTTATCTCTGGTCCTTCTAATAGACCCATACATACTCCAGAGCTGCTGGAGAATTTACCATACCACCACTACCACTGTGTGTGAAAAAACTCTTCATTGTTCAGTCATTTCAATGGTGTCTAACTCTTCATGATTCCATTTAGGGTTTCCTTGGCAAAGATACTAGAGTGGTTTGCCATTTCCTTGCCCAGTGGATTAAGGTAAACAGAGGTTAAATCACCCAGGATCAAATAGCTAGTATATGTCTGAGGTCACATTTGAACTCAGGTCTTCCTGACTCCAGGACTCTATCAAATGTACCAAAATACTGCCCTATAAAGAAACTACCACAAACAAAAAGAAGACTAACTTTGACACAGAAAAGAAAGGGATTAAGACAGCAAGGGAGATTATCATGAGATGATCCTATCCAGAGTAATCATGGTAGCTAGCTACATGAAAAGATAAACATATTAGATAGAAACAAAAACTAGTCAATCTTTGCAATGTATACCAGTATATGAGTATTTAGGATAAGACTTGTGATAAGAGAATCAGAAGATCATAGAGCTCTAGTTCTGTTTCATACACAAAAAAGAAGAGAACTCGGAGGCCATTTAATCCAACCTTCTTGTTTTACAGGTATAGAGACTGAATGAAGTAAGTATGAGAGGAAGTGTGTCCTATAACATGTCAATTCTGAGGCATAGTGGATTCAGAGCAAGGAACACCTGGGTTCCAATCCCTCTTAAGATACCTCCTAAAAAGGAAGACCCATATGTACAAAAATATTTATAGCAGCTCTTTTTGTGGTGGCAAAGAATTGGAAATTAAGGGGATGCCCATCAATTGGGGAATGGCTGAACAAGTTGTGGTATATGAATATAATGGAATACTATTGTGCTATAAGAAATGAGAAGCCAGACTGACTTCATGTTTGCCTGGAGAGGCTTATACAAACTGATGCTGAGTGAGAAGAGCAGAACCAGGAGAGATTTGTACACCATTACAGACACAACATATACATGATGACCAGCTTTGATAGACTGGACTCTTCTCAGCAATGCAGGGCTATAAGTCAACTCCAAAAGACTCGCGATGGAGAGAGATGTCTACATTCAGAGAAAGAACTAGAAATAAAAGAGTTTGAATGCAGATTGAAGCAAACTACCTGCTCTCTTTCTTTTTCTTGTTTGGTTTTGTTTCTACTCTTTCCCACTGATAACTTCATCAGTTACAATCCTTCTTTATAACCTGATTAATGTCTAATGTGAAAGTATTTGTAGATCCTATACTTGATTGCATGCCACCATGGTCAGGGGGAGCGGGGTGAGGAGACGGACGGGGAGAAAAGGTGAAACAAGAGATTGTAGAACTGAATCTTGTAAACTAAAAGTAAACAAACAAATTAATAAAGACAAAAAAAAAGAATTTTAAAAAAGATACCTCCTTTAAAAAAAAGATAGTTCCTAGCTCATAAACTGTAAGATAAACCCCTTGGAAAGCACTTAACCTCACTGGGCCCTAGTTTCCTCACCTCTAAAATAGGGATAACATCACTCACCTCACAGGGTTGAAAGTACTTTGTGAACTTTAAAACATTAGATCCATAGATCTCAGCTATGACTATTACCAATACTAATGCTCTAAGATCTGTTTCATTTGACTTTTCCCCATAAATTACTGAAACTCCTTTTTTTAGGAAAAAAAATATTCATTTAAGGAAACTAAAGGGAAGAAGAGATTTGTCTATACCTTGGCTAGAAGAATGAGAGTTCACAAAATGCCATATAAAGACTAGAATCCATATGAAGATTCCCTAGCTCAATAGCTCCCAAATATGGGCCTACCAGGGAAAGAACCTCAAGGAAGAATAATAGGGCAGGGCTTGGATATGAAGGCTGCTCTTGTTCTGACATGGGGTTTTCTGTCTTTATACCTCCCACCAACTCCCACCCCCAAAATACTACTTGAATGGTTTCTTAACCAGCATACCTACTACTCCCTGTTCCTGGCTCCTAGTCCCAACCCACCAGTTCTCAAAATTCCCTAGATGCTAAAAGGCCCAGGGTATCAAGCCTTATACCCACATGGCTATAAACTGCCTACCCAGAAAGCTAAGGTATAATCATCCAACTACAGCAGAGGGAAGCCCAGACCAGGAGTTAGTCACATAAAAAAATAACAGAATATATGAAAACAAACTCTGCTTCCCTGGCATCTTTGGGATTGGGAAAAGTCCTAATGGATGGGAGAAAAGGCATTAGAGTTAAAGTAAAAGGCAGAGAAGAGGGAAGGTTTAGCCTATCAAAGCAATTTGTGCAAAAAGTCAGTGATGATAGCACTTATTCTATTACAGCCAATAGTTTTCGGGAATCAAGCTGGTCTCCAGCAGCTCTTAGTGAACAGGTCTATTTCTGTACACTCCTGAGATTCATCCTCCTATAGGGAAAAGGATAGCACCCTAATAATTACTAAAGCAGATTTACCTTCAGGAGCTACTTTAGACATAGTATAACTTTGAGAGAAAGAATATAGCTCAAACTTTTCCCAGAAGAATCTCTCTCATTTAATTGCTGATGTATGAAATTCCTTTACCAGGAAATCATTTTTCATTTCACAATTCAAGATAAAAGACTTAAAAGGTGAAATATAACTGTGAGAGTTAACACATTGTGAATGAGTTTCCCAGAAAGTTGAAATGATGATATTAGATCATTTCCTGTTTTGATTTTAAAAGGGGGGATATCACTGAGGTTACAGGAAATGGGGGAGAAAAGACTAATTTTACAGTTTTAGCTGGAGTTTGCCCAGTTTTCTTCTATCTGTATTGGACAAAAAACTGAGTAAATATACATCCCTCCTCGCCCACAAGTGCCTCTTAGCACACCTAGGGAGACCCATGGTGTTCACTGTGATCTTTTCTGTGACGACTCACCATTATAGAAGTGTGCAAATCAAAGAAATTCAATTCAATTTTAAGAATATTTTTAAGAGTCTACTATGTGAAGACCTCTACCAATGCCTAGGACATAGGAAACAAGAAAGAAAGAAAAAAGAAGGGACAGGTAGCAGGAGAGATCATAGCTCAAAAGAAATGACCTTAAGACCACAGTCACAGCTCACCTCAATCTCATAAGTACTACTCTCTAGAAGATTGTAGTATTCTTATAGTGAGAGCCAAAAACAGCAAAAATGTGGCACTAGGGTTCTAACAAACTGCTAACTTGGGGCAAATGCTTTTTCATTTAATAAACATTTGGGAGTATCAGGATAGAGCTCCAGTAGGAAGTGGAACTCATCTGAGCTAACCTTAAAGGAAATGAGAGATTCTACGCAAAAGAGGAAAGGAGGTGGAACATTCCCTATATAAAAAGATAGCCTGGGGGGGCAGAGCCAAGATGGCAGAGTAGAAACAGCACTTCCACAGCACTTCAGCCCACACCACTTCGAAATTATGTAAAAGGGGGACTCTGAACAACCTCTGGAGCTCCAGAACCCACAGAACGACACATAGAAGCCAACCTCCCACTGAGGACAGCCTGGCACCCCGGCAGGGAGTGGCATGCATTGCGCTCTGGGAGCCGAGTCCAGGACCCCATGAGTTGGAGGTTTTAGCCCCAGGGCAGCCAGACCAGCAGCTGGCTGGAGGGACCCAAGAACACCAGCAGCTGTGGTGATTCCAGAATTATCAACACATATATGCCTAGGACAAAGTGAGAGGTTAGTGCCCTATGAACTCCGGGACCAGTATTGGAGAACATGTCAGCTTCTTCCCCTAGGGGTGAGAAGCCACTGAAGAGCCGGGTACAGCCGCCATTTTGCAGCTTCAGTTGCAGCTTCAGCTCCTTGCCAGCAGACTGTAGGGGGATCTGGCGATCAGTCTGGGGGGTAATCGCTCTTGCTTTAACCTCCATGGATCTGAATTGGGGTCTGGGGTGGAGATCTTAGGGTGTGTGTCCAGCTTGCCAGAGTGTATGGGGGCTACAGGGAGGTTACCCAACTAATACCTCCGGCACTTGAGAAGACCGCAACGTTTGGGATGGAAGCTCCCCTGTCTGGTGGCAGAGTCCTACTGTGGCAACAAGCCCAAAAGTCAAGTAATTAAGTGGCAACATGCCTAGGCAAAGGAAACAAAATAAACAGAAAAATGCAATATTAGACTCCTATTTTGGGGGCAAATAGGATCAAAGTATGGAACAGGAGGAGGACTGTGAGGTCAGAACTCCTGCACCAAAAGCCCCAAATGAAAATATGAGTGGGTTACAGGCCATAGAGGACCTTAAGGAGAATTTTAAAAACCAAATAAGAGAAGTGGAGGAAAAATTGGAAAGAGAAATGAGAAGGATGCAGAAAAGTATGAAATGAGAGTCAACAGCCTGACTGAGGAAAATAACACCTGAAAAATAGACTAACTCAAATGGCAAAGGAGGCCCAAAAGGGCAATGAGGAGAAGAATGCCTTAAAAAGCCAACTCTGCCAGATGGAAAAAGAATCTCAAAAGCTCACTGAGGAGATTCATTCCTTCAGAGTTAGACTGGAGCAAATGGAAGCTAGTGACTTTATGAGAAATCAAGATGCTGTTAAACAGATCCAAACAAATGAAAGAATAGAAGGCAATGTGAAATATTTCATGGGAAAAACCACTGACCTGGAAAATAGATCCAGGAGAAATAATTTAAAAATGATTGGACTACCTGAAAGCCATGATCAAAGAAAGAACCTAGAAATCATCCTTCAAGAAATTCTCAAGGAAAATTGCCCTGATGTTTTAGACCCAGAGGGCGAAATGGAGGTTGAAAGAATCCACAGATCACCTCCTGAAAAAGATCCCAAAAAGAAAACTCCTAGGAATATTGTAGCCAGGTTCCAGAATTCCCAGATCAAGGAGAAAATACTATAAGCAGCCAGGAAGAAACAATTCCAATACTGTGGAAACACAATCAGAATAGCACAGGACCTGGTAGCTTCTACATTGAGGGATCGAAGGGCATGGAATATGATATTCTGCAGGGCAAAGGACCTGGGATTAAAACCAAGAATCACCTACCCAGAAAAACTGAGTATCTTGTTTCAGGGGAAAATATGGTCATTCAGTGGAATAGAGGACTTTCAAGCATTCTTGAGGGAAAAACCAGAGTTGAATAGAAAATTTGACATTCAGACATAAGAAGCAAGAGATACTTGAAAAGGTAAACAGGGAAAAGAAATCAAAAGAAACTTATCAAAGTTGAGCTATTTACATTCCTATATGGAAAAACAATAACTGTGACTAATAAACCTTTCTCAGTATGAAAATAATTGAAGAAGGGTATATGGGCATATGAATACATATGTAAATGTGTGTATATATGTTTACAGTTATACATGGATAGAGGGCACAGGTTGAATTTGGTGTGAAGGGATGATACTTAAGTGTGAAGTTAAGAGGTGAGAGAGGAATGTGGCAAGAAGAGATGGGGAGAGACGGGGGGGGGGTAAATTATCTCATATAGAAGAGGCAAGGGGAAGTAGTTGCAGGGGAGGGGAAGAACAGGAAGGCAAAAAGGCAAAACCATATTCTCATTGAATTTGGCTCAGGGAGAGAATGACATACATACTAAATGGGATATCTCACTCTACAGGAGAGTAGGGGGGAGGGTAATGAGAGGGGGGCTGATGGAGGAGAGGGCATGCTGTGGGGAGGGGAGGTTGGAGGCACCCACTTTTGAAGAAGGACAGGATCAAAGTAGGGAATGGTCCAGGTGGGGGGTGGGATGGGTGGGAGGGAAATATAGTCAGTCTTTTACAGTATATCTACTATGGTAATGTTTTGCATAGCTATACATGTACAACATATACTGAATTGCTTACCTTCCCAGAGGGAGTGGGTGACAAGGGAGGAAGGGAATCGATCTAGAATTTGAAGTTTTAAAAGTAAATATTTCAAATATATATAAATACTATTATTAATACTATTTTACATGTAATTGGGAGATAAGATGTGCAGGCATTGGGGCACAGAGATTCACCTTGCCCTAATGGAAAAGTCGAAGGGGTATGCGAGAAGATATGGGAGAGAGCAGATTAGATGAGGGGATATCTTGTGGGACTGCTATTCTTGGGTGGTGGGTAGGGGAAAAATGGGGGAAAAATGTAACTCAAAATCTTATGGAAATGAATGATGTAAACCAGAAGTTAAAGCATTTGTAAAAAAAAAGACAGCCTGGGAAAAGCACAGAGATAAGAGCTGGAATGTCATATACAGGGAACAAGGAAGTCAGTTTGACTGAACTCTAAAGTAAGTAAAGGAGAAAGATAAGCAATAATCCTTTTCTAGTATCATAGAATCACAGAATTACAAATAGAAGCAATCTCCAAGACCCTCTAGTCCAAATGAAAACTTTTTTTTAAATAGGTAAAAAAACAGAGGCCTAAGGAGATGAACTAATTTATAGTCTGTTACCAGACTGTGAAAAGTTTTAAATACCAAATCAAATCAATAATATATTAAGCACCTATTATATCCCTGAGGCTATGTTAGTCTCTAGTGCTGGCCAAATAAGGGAGTCTATATTTGTTCCAAGGCCATATTCCCCTAGCCCAGGGTTCATTCCCACCCCTATGTATGTGAGAAGAATCTTTCCTTTTGGTGGACACAGTGTACCTTTCATACAAAGGTAAAGAGATGTACAATGTGATTTCAAAAGAGCCTAAAGTCCAACTTCTCTTCCCCCCAGCACTACCACCACCAGAAATACCACACAAATACACACACACACACACACACACCCTGAAATTTCTTTCATTAGTCACTCCTTTGGTTAAAACCTCCCATTCAACATAAATCCATGACCCAGGTGAGATAACACATTGAATCAGATTCAGACATCATCATCTTAAGTGTCAGATTATCACAATCTTCTGACAGGATCCGAAGGAAATAGGATACAGAACACATACACTTGCACAATAGAAAAGCAAGAACAAAAGGAGCATAGAACAGACCCTGCGGGGAGAAGGGCAGCATCGTGCAGCAGCACGTGGTCAATGACAGAAGGATGGAGAAATGTTAAGAATATGCTTTGCCAACATCACAGTTTTGTCCATGGCTAACCTGAGTTTCCTCTCTGAAACCTTTCTTCTGTTTGTCCCTCTCAAATTGCAAGCACCATTATTCACATTTCTGAAATTCTATAAGATGGAAGGTCATCATGTTGTATGGCAAATGTAAGACCTTATTATAATTATTATTTTTTTTTAAAAAAAGAAAAATCAGTTTCAATTCTAGGTTGCCAAGAAAAACTTACCCAAGGGCCCTCCTTCAGCTCACCACCATCAGGAACACCTTCCTCTGTACCCTGGGGGCTGCCAATCCTGGGAGCTTGAGCAATAGCTATGGTTCTGACTAAAAACCATTAATTCTTAACAGGACATTGTAGTTAAGAATGCCTTTCAGCACAGAATTTTCCAAACTCTTACTCATTCACTCTTATTATACCTCTGGGAGGCAGGAGCTATTATTATCTCTATTTTGTAGAAGGTAAAAGGAAGGAGAGAAGTAAACTTGCTTCCCCCAGGTCACAAATAAAATCAGAGGTAGAGCTAGGAACAGAATTGAAATATATGGAGGGCTAATTCATTTCTCCAACCTCTCTCACAAAGTATAGTTAGCCAGCAGTAAAGGAATGTCAGAAAAATCTTGCTATGAAGTACCTTGCACAACATACAAGCCAAATCATGTTCCACATAAACATACACACACAAAGATTCATAGATTTAGATATGACATACAGTGATACACTATGATATACAGTGAAGAGGTAAGCCTTGTTCTCATTTATAACACAGGTTCCTATCAATGACAGAGTTCATCCAAATATTAATTTATCTAGCATGTCAATTCCCTATTCAATAAATTCCTGTGACTCCCTATTGCCTCTAGGATCAAATACAAATGCCCCTATTTGGAATTAAAAGATCTTCACAACCTGTCTCCAACCTACTTTCCCAGGTTTCCTACACATGACTCCCCTTCAAATACTCTTATGTTCTAGATAAATTTCAAAGTCTTGACATTTCTCATACATTCCTTCCAGTATTCCTGTCTTCTGTGGATTAGTGTAGGTTCTCTACCATGCCTAAAGGCAGATAGGTGGTATAGTGGACAGAGAGATCACTAGACTGAAGTCAGGAAAGATCTGAATTGAGTCCTGCCTGGAACACTTACTAGCTGTGTAACCCTGGGCAAATTGCCTAACTTCTGCTTGTCTCAGTTTCCTTAACTATAAAAAGGAGATAATAAAAGCACCTAACTCCCAGAATTACTGTGAGTTGAATGTGGGATAATATTTGTAAAGTGTTTAGTACAGTGTTGGGCATGCAGTAGGTACTTAATAAAATCATGCTTTTCTCATCCTAAACTTTTAGTATTCCTAGCTTTTTTCAAAGCTCAGGTCTAAAAACATCACTTCTTATGTAAGGCCTTTCCTATTCTACTCAGATGCTGGTGTCACATCACAAAAATACTTCATATTTACTTTGTATATGTCGCTGTATGTATAGATATTGTTTCCCCTAATAAAAAGTAAGCTTTTTGAAGGAAGAAATTGTTTGACCTTGGTCTTTGTACTGTGCTTTGTCTATTTCTTGTGTTACAGACCCCTTTGGCAGTCTGATAAAGTGGTTCTCATCTCAGAATCATGTTCTAAAAATCATAAAATAAAATCTATAGGATGACAAAGGAAGCCAATTATATTGAAGTACAGTTAACAAAATAGTTTTAAGATCAAGTTCACACTCAACTGATTAAGAACCTCAGGCCTAGCACTATGCCTAGTACAAGTTAGACAATAAATTCATGTTTAATGATCTGTCCAACAAACATTTAAGCAAAGGGTATAACACTGTGGTAGAGAGATAATTAAGACATAATCCTTACTGTCAAAGTGCTGAAAGTCCAGTAGAAGAGATAAATAACTATAACATAAATAATTATAATACAAAACACAAGAGGGTAAGTGCACAAGAGGGATAAATAAAATGTCATCCGAGTTCCAAAGAGGGAAATAATTTTTGAGAGGGAAAATCATGGCAAGTTTCATGAAAGAATGAACATTTAAGTTGTCTTTAAGAATGGATATTTCTGGGGCAGCTAGGTGGCACAGTGAGTAGAGCACCAGTCCTGGAGTCAGGAGGACCTGAGTTCAAGTATAGTCTCAGACACTTGACACTTACTAGCTGTGTGACCTTAGGCAAGTCACACTTAACCTCAACTGCCTTACCTTCCCCCCTCCAAAAAGTGAATAGTTCAAAAGAATAAAATGACAGAAAGGACATTTCAGGCAGTAAGAACAAAGTAAACAAAATCACAGGGGAAGGAAATTTTTTCATGTGTTCAATAGTAAAATTTTACTAGAGTACAAATTACATGAAGCAGGAGTAGTAGAAGGATAACTGGGAATTGGCCTCAAAACTAGGAAGACCTGAATTCAAGGCTTACTGCTGATACATGTTGGCTAAGCAACCCTGGGCAAGTTACTTAATCTCTCGATGTCCAAAGTTAACTAAGATGCTGTGGGAGAGACAGTGCAATCTTCTCTGAAAGAGGAAATGTCCTCACCTAGAAATTCCCTATATCAATGAAATCACAGGTCAAATTGCCATTCCTATCCTATTCTGAGAGCTGTGTCAAATAAGTCAGAGAAGGTAGAAACTAGAGGGAGAGTGGACAGTTAGGAGGCTGCTGCAATAGTCTAAACAGGAATCAATGATGGTTTGAACTAGAACAGTGGAAGTGGGGGGAAAAAAGCAGGAAATAGCTGTGAGGACAATATGGTCACATCTACCTTTTTGAGCTTTCTTTCCCACAGCTCCCCTACACAACAAACTTTGTGCTTTAGTCAAGAGGGACAATATACCATGTCCTATACATTGAAGGCTTTCTAGCCTCTCTACCTTTGCTCATCCCTTTCCCTTTGATCTAAATGGCTCCTCCACAGATACTTCAATTTGCTAAAATCATCCCTGTTCTTCATGCCTATAATTAGATAGTTATGACACCACCTTTTACATGAAGTCTTTCCCAATCCTCCTTAATTCTAGCACCTTCCTTCTGTTGATTATTCCTAATTTATCCTGTATATGGCTTGTCTGCATGTTGACTCTCCCATTAAACTATAAGCTTCTTGAGGGCAGGGACTGCCTTTTTGCCCTTTTTATCCTCATTGCTTAATACAATGCTTGACATAGAGTAGGTGCTCGATAGATGTTTTATTAACTGATAGTCCATAGGTACCACCAAGCACTGGGGGGATGGGACACACAAGTGAATACAATCATTGAAGGGTATATCTCATTCAACAGAAACAGTTTAGACAGAAGGTAGTATGGCAGAGTAGGCTCACTATAGGCCAAATATATATATATATATATATATATATATATATATATATGTATATATATGCATGAAAAAGAAAAAAAACCTAAGATTAGAAGGATAGCAGGAAGATTTTAGATAAAGAAATAAAGGAGTTATGGATCAATCGGTGAAAAGTGAGGAGAGAAAGTTAGAGGCCCCTACTGTAAATGGCCTTTACAAGGAGTTTAGCTACAAAGGGCAGAAGAAGCATAGGAGACAATGAGAACAGAAAGATCAAATGAGGGTCTTTTGGGGATGGGGAAAACATGGGCATGTTTCTGGACAGTAGGAAAGGACCCAATAGACAGGGAGAGATTAAAAACAAGAGACAGAGTGGAGATTACAGAGGAAGCAATCTGTTGGAGAAGATGGGGTGGAATGGGATCACCTGAGCAGGGAGAGGGCTTAGCCTTGCCAAAGAGTAAGGCCAGCACATGAAGTAAGAAAGGAGTGAAAGTGATGGTGAGAGAAGGCATTTCAATAACAGGAGATAAGGAAGAGGGAAGAAAAGGGAGTTCACAGTGAATGGCCCCATTTTTTTCTGGCAAGGTTCTCAGCAGAGAAAGTAGGAATAAGGAGAGCCATGGTAAATTTGAGAAGGAATAAAAAGGTTTGAAGAGCCACTGTGGAGAGCGGGATAACAAGTTGGTAAAGGAGGTAGAATAAAATTGCTTAGCTATGCTGAAGATCCAATAGAGAATGTGTAACATAAATTTGTAGGAATATTCAGGTAGGATGGCAGCTGTTAAAAGAGCAGAAGCCACATTTTTACTGTGCCATTTCCATGCAAGCCAGCCTCCTCTTCCTCTCTCTGAATTCCTCAATTGGAAGTATGCTCCTTGAGGGCAAGGACAGTCTTGCTTCTTTATATCCTCAGCACTTAGCTGAGGCACATAGTAAGTACTTAATAAATGATTTTCCATTCATTCATCAATGCACATCTTTAGACATATGCATACATACACACCATGTACATTCATACTTACTTACATTTTTTTATCAGAACCCAATAGCACATAAAAGTTCTATCACACATACAAACACAACAAACCTTTGGCCCAAATGAAAAAAAAATTGCAAGAAAACAAAGTATACTGTTCTACTTTCCAATTATCTTAAATTCAAAATTCATAAACTGTTTATACTGATTTTATAATCAGTGAGACCCCTACCCTAAATCTAACTACTTCTGTAACAACAGTTAAATATCCTCAAAATACTACAGGGTTCTAAAAACTTCAAAAAGAAAAAGGAATGATAAAGAAAAAGGTATAATTCCAATTTACCTTCTGAAGATTCAGTTCCTCATATCCCACCTCTAAACCTGGAAAGGGCCAACTTTGGTATTTAATTCAAATTTCAGAAACACAAATTCTCTCCCTAGTATGCAAGAGAGTGAGAAGTAACTTAAATGATCCCTCGTTTCAGCCCACAAATAACAGAAGGCTACAGTATTTGAAAGTGGAACAGGCTTTATAAATGAAAAATAGGCCTAAGTATATAAATCCAAAGTCAGCTTGCAAGAAAGTAGTTCGGAAGAATTTCTGACAAATGCCTGAACCAACAACAGTTAGAGGAGCTTGGACTTCTTCTTCTAAATTATTTTTTTAAGTTCTCTGACCAAAAGCCCAGTCTGCATACCAGAGGTCTAGGAATAGCCTGCCTTCCTACTTGCACTAGATACATTTGAAGTCTATAAGGCATTCCTCTGGTTTGAGGGGATATGTAAGAATTCTGAATTCTCCTAAAAAAATGCATTGTTTATCTTTGTCTCAGTTTAAAAGTTCTTATGTTCTAAGTTCATTTACTCTGAATTAATTTGGGAAACCAATTAACATTATATTGATTTTTTTTCCTTTCCTATACAATCATGGATTCTGTGCTTTTAAGTTGGCTTTGATAAATAAAATAATCAGGATATTGATAAATAAATATGTCCAGGTCATGACTTCTTAGTTGTGAGCTTCTCAAAGACTGAGGTTGTGTGATTTTCTTTTTGGGTGACTCCTATCCTATTATGGCTCTCTATTTGATTGGGTTTTATTTTCTGCTCATTCTTAATGTTAAATACCATCATTACACCATGCCTGAACTATAAAAGCAGATACTTTAAGGTGTCTGAAACTAGATCTTTGAGCTTGGTTTGAGTTTCCATCTACATTCCCCTGATTTACACATTTCATTATTGAAGCCACTGTTAGTGGCTTCAAAGCACGCCACGCTTGACTACCCAAATAAATTAGAAGTAATTTAAATCATTATCTTAAGTACCAGCCTACTCAGCAAACCTTTGAAAAGGTCCTGAAATCCAAAAAGATATGGTCATATATTATACTTAACAGGACAGGAACATAGCAAATCCTTCAAAATAATGATGTAGTTATTTATGAGCTGTGACACAGGTTCTTAAATACTCTAATACCAACATTGCCTTTTAAAGAGGGAATATGCACACTCCCCATGTTCCTTGTTCCCACAGACAAAGCTCACAAGATGAGGATAATTTATAAACAGCAACAGCAGCACAGAATAGTGGAAAGTAAGCTAAAGTCAGCAGAAATTTGGGTTCCAATCATGCCTTTGATACTTAGTAGGAAAGACAATTCCCTTCTGTGAGCTTTGGTTTCTTTGTTTATAAAACAGTGATGTGTATGGTGCTAACCTCATCAGGTTACTGAGAAAATCCAATGTAAGAACAGCATGATAAAAATGTCAACAATCAGCTCCAGGAAAAGATAGAAAGTTTAGATAACATACAGGCCTTGATCTCAAATAGTGCAGACTTTAGTAAGGGGAATAAGACATTAATATAGATAATCAAAAGAGGTAATACTGAAGGGCAGCTAGGTGGTGTGTTGGATAGAGCTCTGGATCTAGAGTCAGGAAGACTCACTTCCCTGAAATAAAATCTGGCCTCAGACACTTCCTAGTTGTGTGACCTTGGACAAGTCACTTAACTCCATTTGCCTCAGTTTCCTCATCTGTAAAATGAGCTGGAGAAGGAAATGGCAAACCACTCCAGTATCTCTGGGTTTTCTTCATGCCATGAAGAACCTGGCATGACTGGAAAAAGTACTAAACAACAGCATTTATATAGTGCTTTTAAGCTTTGCATAGTAAAGACAGAGTCAGACACAACTGAAACAAATGAATAACAACAACATTATATGATGTGTATCAGAGAGCTGCAAACAAAATATTATGTGAGGTCTATGGGGTGAGGTTGTTAAATGCAGGATCAGGGAAGATTTCCTAGCGAAGAATATCTGAGCTAAGCTTCAGTTGACAGGAAGGAATTTCTGAAGATGATGAATGCAAAGAAGAACATTTCAGGTACACTGGGAGAAAAATTACACAAGTGTACCTCTGGGAGGGAAAAGTTGTCCAGTGTGACTGCAGTACAGAGACCGTGGAAGGTTATGTAAGAGTAGGCTGGAAAGGAAAAGTAGTTCGTTCCAGCCCATGGAGGGTCTCAAATGATTAGAAGAATCTGAACTTTGTTCAGTCAGTCAATAAGCATTTATTTAGTGCCTACTATGTGCTGGGCACTGTGCTCAGCACTGGTGATACAAAAAGAGGCAAAAGGTTCTTCCAAAGCTTTTCATCTTTCCTTAAACCTCTCATGACTCCCTCTCCCTGTATCCACAACTTCAACTGGGCTCTTATTGCTGCTAGGACACTCCTACATACCTCCTTCATCAACTCCCTCTCCCTCTGAGCTGACATCCTTGTTTCATATTTTACAGAAAAATTAAATTCATTCACCGTGAGCTCCCTTGTATTCTTTATATAGCTTGTTTGTAGATATGTGTTTACTTATCCCTCCCCCCCAGATTGTAAGCTCCTTGAGGGCAGAGGCTGTCCTCTGCCTCTTTTTGTATCCCCAGTGTGGAACAGTAGAAAACTAATAGAAGGGATTTTGAAATTCTTGAATGTGCTAAACAGATAGTAGGGAGCCAATAGAAAATTTTAAGTGGAAGAACAATATGATTCCAACTGTGCATAAAGGAAGATTATGCTGGAAGTAGTATGAAGGATGCACAATGGAGGAAGGAGTGTTTAGAGGCAAGAATATATGAAAAGATAATGCCCCAGTCTAAATATATGGTACTGAGAACAAAATAGACTGGAGGAGGCTGCAGAGCCATACTAGAACAGGGTAGAAGTTCTTTACTCTAAGACACCAAAATTTAAAGGGCTCTAAGAGGACTTCCATTCCTTTAATATCATAGAAAGAACTGAACTTAGCACCTAAGTTAGCAAAAATAGTTAATTTTAAAATGAAGCTACCAGGAGGCATACCTCTACCCTTGGTGGCTGTACCCCAGGTAGGTTCCTCCCTGGCCCCAACCTGCTCCTTGGCAAAACTCATGATCTCTGCTATCTATCAGATGGTGGGTAATAAGCAAGATAAGATAGAAAGTGGAAATCAAAAGACACAGGTCCAAACCCTGCCTTAAACACTAGGCAGCCCTGGACAAGTAACCGAAGCCTCTCAGAGCCTGTTTCTTCACAAATACTTTTTTCCCAAAAAAATACCTACATCAGACACTTATTGTATGGAAAGAACTCTTTAAATCTTTAAAAGCACCAAGGTGGAGTGAATGGAAAGCTGGCTTTCAAGTAAAGCAGACCTGCTTCTGGTCCCACCTCCTGGTTGTAGGACTGATTATAAGGCACTTAACTTCTCAGTGCTCTCTGGCAACTCTGTTATAAATTTCACAACAGGTGATGGATATTCTGCTTTGGTAGAAGTTCCCTTAACTGGAGGTTCTCTCTAACAATAAAAACCATGTTCTAGATTGAATAAAGAGGGTGGGGGAGAAAGAGTGAGAAAGAAAGAAAAGGGGGGAAAGGAGAGAGTGAGAGGAGAGAAAGAAGTCGAGAGAGTGAGAGACAGGGAGAGACAGAGAGAGAGAGAGAGAGAGAGAGAGAGAGAGAGAGAGAGAGAGAGAGGAGAAGACAAACTAGAAGTCATAATCACTATAACTTAATGGAATTCCTGACATGAATATAGTTGGGGATACTTATTCATAGTACTTCATAGTTGCAAGAGATCTCAACAGCCTAGTATCCAGAAAAGCATCCCTATTACAACATAAACAAAAAGCAATTGTCCAACCTTTGCTTGAAAACCCCCGAGGAGGAGGCTCCTGTCACCTCTGAAGGTCACCCACTTTGTTTTAGGATAGTATTGTTTTCCTTATATCAAACCTAAATTGGTCTCTTTAAAACTTATATCCTGTTTCTGACCTGTGAAGCCAAGGATAACAAATCTAATCCCTCCTTGTACCTTATAATCTTTCAAATACTTGAAGACAACCATCAATCATCCCACCTCCAACCCCCCACCCCTGACCTGTAAGTCTTCTCCTCTCCAGGCTAAATGCCCCAACTTCCTTCAACAGGTCCTCATATGGCACAGACCTGAGGACCTTTGAAAAAACAAAACATTTAAAATTCATGGGGGGATAACTTTATAGATTAAGAAACTATTCTCCTGTAAGGGAATCTAGGAATTAGAGAACAGAAGCTTGGTAGATAGCATTTGAATGAGGATCAATGGGAAAGAAAAAGAAGTAACGTTGTTATGGGACCGTATTGCAAACCACCCTGACAGAAAGAAGAAATAGACAAGAGCTCAGGTAACAGATCACAAACCTGGCATGGAGGCATAATATAGTGGTGATGCAGGACTCCAATGGCCTAGACATCTGCTAGAGTTCTGTCTGCCAAAAGCAGAGCAGCTGATGTATCACGGCTTGCCTCGATGAGAATTCATCTCTTTTTTTTAAGGTAAAGGAATCCATGAGAATTACTGCTATTGGACAGGTAAGGTTGAAAGTATGGGCATCTTGGGAGAAAGTGATTATTCCATTTTATAATTTGTGTTAAATGAGATAAAAAACATAGATCTCATGGACAATTGATTTCAAAGAGTTCAAAGAATAAACAGATAGTATCGTAGGGCCTACAATTTTACTCGAGAAGTTAGCCCATGAGGAAGGGGCAAATTCTCAAGAACAAAATGATAACGAAATAAACAATTCTGATGAGAAAAAAAGGGGGAGCTGCATAAAGATATAGATGGATGGATGGATAGATAGATAGATAGATCTATGGGTTTACTGACCCATCAATGAACATTCATTAAGCCCTTACTATCTGCTAGGCTCTGTGCTAAACACTGGGGATACAAAGGAAAAACACATTATCTTCTGTTTTATACCACTACTACTGTATATAAACATACAAACAATTAAATATATTTGGAAATGTGATGTTCTAAAAATCAGACATATTGGAATTTGAAGTCAGCATCAAGTGATTTTTTTAAACTGCCTTTCATATAGGCTACCAAGTTTAAACACATTTTTCAGTTCTTATTCTCACTAACATTCTACTTCAATGCCTTAGTTTAACATGCCAGTGGGACATGAGCTCTAGCAGGTCCTACTAAAACAAAATAAAACCACCACCCCCAAAATGCAATTATTAAGCACGTACTGTGTGCCAAGCACTATACAAATACCTTGTTTGGTAGGTGCTATTATGATCTCCATTTCACAGTTGAGGAAACTGAGTAAAACAGAAGTTAAGTGGCTTGCCTAGGATCATAAAGCTACTAAATGTCGGAGGGCAGATTTGAGTTCAGTTCTTTCTAACTCCAGGCCCAGTGCTCTCCTCATTGCATCACCTACCTGCCTAATGCAAACTATATTAGCTCTGATAACATATCAGCAATGCTTAAAGAAGAAATTTCTATTTGGGTAGGATTTGGACCAAGTAACTTGAAGTGACCCCTTTTTCTCCTCAGATTCTGTGACTGAGTGAATGAAATGTAAATAAAACAAATTCAATACTAAAAAGACCATTCTTCCAAATCTTCTGTCTAAGACAGACCTAGTAAAATTTTAAATATCCCCAAAGTCAAGGGTAAAAAATATCCATGACTGAGTTGTTGGTGGTGAGTTGTTTTTAAGTTGTGTCCTACTCTGTGACTCCATTCAAGATTTTCTTGGCAAAGATACTGGAGTGGCTTGCCATCTTCTTCTCTAGCTCACTTTATAGATGAGGAAATTGGGGCAACCAGGGTTAAGTTACTTGCCCAGAGTCACCCAACTAATAAGTATCTGAGACCAGATTTAAACTCATGAAGATGAGTCTTCCTGATTCTAAGTCTAGTACTCTATCCACTATTTCACCTAGCTACTATAGCTAAGTCACAGTGATTTAAAGAATTCAGAGAATGTATTCTAACTCTGGAAGGGACCTCAGAGGATAAATCTGACCCCTTTATTTTACAGATTTGGAAACTGAGGACCCAGGAAACTAAATGACTTGCCCAGAGTCACACAGCAAATTTCTGAATAAGTATTTGAACTCAGGTCTTCCTAACTCCAGGCCTAGAGCTCTGCACTGTACCACCTTACTACCTTAGGAACAAGATAAAGAATTATGAGAGAAAGATGATCTATTATGGATAACTGGTTTTGTTTGTAAATATTTGTAAAAATTCTGACTATAAGCTATATTTCATTTCATTCATAAGTAGCTATTAATCTAAAATAATTTCAATATAGAAATCAAATGCCTTTTATTCCCCAGTCATCATTCTGGATAATTCAAGAAATCTGGGTGTTTTTTCTTCTTTCCCTCCTATCTGGTAGTAATTAGAAATGCTCCTCAAAATGGTTCTCAGAGAAGGGATATAGGGGCCAGATCTGCACGATGTGATAACAAGATATATCAATAAAATCTGTAAAAATTTTTAAAAGAAATGCTCAACTTCTTGCTCCTAGAAATCCATTCCTTAAATTCATAAAATTGAAATTGTATAAATGCAAAGCTGACTCAATTGAAGGGAAAAAACACATATATATATAGTTACATGCAAACACTTTAGCACTATGCCACGTGAGAGCCTCCCAAGTCAAATTAAATGGACAAAGTAATGTTTTGATAGTTTTACACATTGCTCATAATTTTATGGATTAAGGATAGAGAGACAAAGACATTTTGTCTATAATAAAAAGGAAAACAAAGGCTATTTTTGTCTTTGGGGAAAGAAATGTCCACAATATTCTTGAATCAATCATATTAGCCAGATGCAAGAGACGTAAGAGCTATTCGTAAAAGGAATAACAGAAAAACTTAATCTCTGAAGCTTTCTATTCATTAATTTAAGGACAGTCTTTCATTAACTGGCACACATAAGCTTATCATTTCCTTTCCTTTCTTCTTGTATTAAGCTCTAAGTAGGTATGCCTACCCTAAGATCTAGGCCTACACACAAAGGTGAACTTATCAACAAAATATTTACTTACCAGGTAATGAATCACTTTTTCTATCACAGTAGCAAAGCTATAGCTATTCAACTTTGTAAAATCTTACTTCTATAGTTTTCATTCAATAAACATTTACCAAGGGGTCTGGAGTCAGGAGGACCTGAGTTCAAATCCAGATTCAGACACTTAATACTTACTAGCCATGTAAATGACTTGGACAAATCATTTAACCCCAATTGCCCTGCCCTCCCCACTCCAAAAAAGCAGAAAAAGAAAAAAGAAAAAAGTAAAAGAAACATTTATCAAAACCTACTATGTGCAAAGCACTCTGCTAAATGTTGACATAGATTAAAAAAATAAGTAAAACACTCTCAAGGCTTCTGTGACCTTTAAGAAATAAAACACATATCATTAGGTCATTAGGAGATAAGGAACATAATAAACAGTTCTAATATAAATCATAACATGACAAGAACATGAGACACCACCAATATGTTACAGGAACTCTAATGAGAGAAAGATCCTGTGTGACTCAGGGAATCTGAGAAGGCTTGGTAAAGGAAGTCGTGTTTGAGTTGGAGTCTTGAAGGATGGCTAGGATTTCAACAGGTGGAGATGATGGGAGAAAGCATTCCAGAACCCTGAGAACAATGTGATCAAAGGGGAAGGAAGCAAAGAAATGTGTGTGACATGTTTGGGGAAACAGTGAGTAGTCCAGTTCAGCTAGAATACAGAAACCAATGAAAGAAAATTGTATGAGCTTTGGCGACAAAGGTAAATTGAAGCCAGATTGTGAAAAGGCCTTGAACTCGGGATAGAAAAGTTTAGATTTTATTGGATAGATAATTACAAAAGTTCTTTGAGAAGGTTAGTTACATAAAGCATGTGACCAGATGAATAATCTGGCAGTGGTGAAGGATGGGTAGAAGTAGGTGAAGACTGGAGGCAGGAAGACCACCAGGAGGAGGCTGTTAGTGGCAAACCTACTGAATGAGTCTTCTGTTGTATCCATTAGGGTTGTATTTGTGTTCAGCTAAACTATGTTAAAGTACATTTTGGTAACACTAAAATGCAATTTTGAATTAAAACATAATGACAATGATTAGTTATTAAGAAAGATTAGCATGAAAGGAAAATATCTTTGAAAAGATCAGTATAGGGGAACAGGGAGGAATTAAAGTAAGTTTTTTTTTCTTTTTATTCCTTTCTACAATACACAAACACAGTACATCACACTTAAACATCTGGCACAAAATAAGTGCCCAAATGTAAGGATTCACGAGTATTTTAATAACAGCAGTCCAGTGACATGGTCTTCAAGTGCCCTGCTTGGGAAATCTGCCCTGGTACTAGCAATGGTTTAATGACTGCCTGCAGGGAAGCACAAGGAGGTAATCACTAGCATGTGGCTGCTTCTTGCAGACACAGGTGGATTATGGCACCTCTCTAAGTGATATTAGGCATATTTATTCTAGGAAAAGCTGGACTCGGGCAAGCAGACAAACCTTCCTCACAGGGCCTGTTCTTACAAACACATCTGTTAAAAATTCCAACAGCCCAGGCATATCACTTATCAGTATTCAAATAAAACCTTTAAAGAGATTGTGATCATTTTAAAAGGAAATGAAAATATGTGCATGTGCATTTTGGGGACTGTGCTGACAAAAAAGACGTCAAGGACTGAGTCAGACAGAGGTTTAGTGGGCCAAACAGAAATTTTGAAGCAGAAATAAATTCCTTCTAGCTCAGGGCACCTCAGGGCTTTCTATACACCATTCCAACCGGCAAGTGCTACAAAACCACAGCAACTTCTCACAACGTGTGACTCAGCTTGGGACCCCTAATTCTTTCAGTCCATGAGCAATCTGCCTCAGGAGACAATCATAAGAAAATCTGGTTTGTGGGGGCCTTCTTTCCTTTTATTTTTGTACCTACACACCCTTGTAGCAATAGAACAATTCAATTGCTGCATTTCCTTTGCTGAGACAGAGTAACTCTTTGGCACTTTGCCTACTCTTTTAACAGCTGCCACCTGGTAAAAGGTGATGCCTGTTTTATAGCAGCTTATGCTCAATGATCAATGAGAATAGATAAGAGAAAACAACAAAGATATAAAACAAAATCAAATTGAACACATTGGAATTCAACCATTTTTAGAATTATTATATATATGAAAATAACATAAATATTTAACAATTGCTTTTATAAAGCACTTAGTACAGCGCCAATCACATAGTAAATGTCTAATACATGTTTGTTCCCTTCTCATAAGAAACATGTCACATTTTTAAAAAAGAACAAAAGCTCTTTTAGTACAAATTGACAAAAAGGGCATCTTCACCACTAATAATAATAGCTAGAATTTACATGGAACAGCTAGGTGATGCAATGGATAGAGCTCCAGGCCAAGATCTGGCCTCAGAATCTTAGTAGCTGTGTGACCCTGGGCAAGTCACTTCACCCAGTTTGCCTCAGTTTCCTCACCTGTAAAATGATCTAGAGAAGCAAATGGTAAATCTTTGTCCAAAAAAGGGTGGGGGAGGGGTTACAGAGTCAGACATAACTGAAAAAATGACTCAACAACAATAGCATTTATATAGTGCTTTATGTTTTGCATATCACTTTATGTTTTATCTCAGTATCCTTCATCATTGCAAACTTCCATGATAGTGTTTAAGATACAGGAAACATAAGGATACAATCCAGGATCCAGGGAAAGCCACTGGGGCCCCAGCAAGGCATTGTATCCTTCCTATACAGGGGAAGTGAGTTACAGTTCCCTATCCAGTCAGCCTATCCTGAACTAGCCCTTCCTCTTACCTTCCTTTTCCATGTAGTGCATAAAAGCAGTGCCTCCACACACTTAGATGATCTAACCTAGAGATCTTCAAATAAGGCTTTCTCCTCAGCTAAGTCTAGACTCAAATTTGAACACAGATGAGAAATTCATCCCAGAAAGAACATAACTACTTCTTCCCTAGTAGCTCTTTCTCCATCCTGGAAAGATCAGAACTTTAAACTCCTAGCCAGATACTAATATCTTTTTCACTACTTTAACTTTCAAAGTTTTCCTTATCTAAACATTTGCTTTCCTTTAAACTTGGAGGAAGACCAATATTTTTCTCCCTTCACTACTGTCCCTGCCCCTTTTCATAGATCTTGACTCCAGCTGGTTCTGCCAATCTTTGACTGCTATGGAAAATAGGTGTTAATTATGTCATTAACACCACTCCACTCTTCAGGAAGTTCTAACTTTTCTTAATTTCTTTCCACCAAGGCCATCCAGGGTCTGTCATCCAAAGTGCCAAACATCTTCCTGTTCTCTCCACCACAAAACAGTGGTATATAGTTCGAGTGCTTTTGCAGCTCACTCTTACCTCAACTCAATGTTTTTCCCACCCAATTAATATATGTTTTTTCATTTATATCCTAAAAGGACCATATTCAAAATCACACAACCTCAGAGAAAGGAAGGACTTAAGTATCTATTCCAACTCATCCCTGATATGACATTCCTGAAAACAGGTCATTTAGCTTCCACTGAAGACTTCCAATCATAAGAAACCCACAACTTCCTGAAGCATGCTGTTTGGTTTTACTTAAACCAAGTTTATCTATTTATTAGTCTTAGTTCTATCCTCCAGGGAAAACATAAGAAATTTTAATCCTTTTTCTACCTGACAGTCCTTTCAAATACCTAGAGACATATTCAATCAATCCTATGTATTCCCTTCTCCAAACTAAATATCTCTAGTTCTTTTAACTTGATCTTCATATTACATCTCTAGTCTTAGAAAATAAATCCTATGTGCCTGGCACATAGGAAGCATTTAATCAGTGCTTGTTGACTTGACTGAACGGATCAACTCATCAACATGGTTGCCTTCCTTTGGATGCATACCAACTTCTCATTAGCCTTCCTACAAGGTAGTACCCAGAACAGAATACTATTACTGCAGATATGGTGTAAGCTGAACTATCATCTCCCTGGCTCTGAACAATATGCTTCTTTTGATAAATACTTGGATCACAGTTTTACTTTGTTTTTTTTAACTGTCATATCACACTGCCAGTTCATACTGAGTTAAAAAGTCCACTAAAATAACCACATCTTTTTTCTACATGAATTATTGTTCAACCATACTTTCTCCACCCTTTACTTATTAGGTTGATTTATTGAATCCAAGTGAAGGAATTTAAATTTATCCCTATTAAAGTTGATATTAGAGTAAGCTCAACATTCTAGGCAGAGAACTGTTTTGATTCTGAATGTCAACCAGTATGATAGCTACAACTCCAAGTATCTCATTATGTCAAAATTTAATAATTAAACCATCTATGCCTTCATCTACATCATTCATACACAAATACACAAAAAATTATTAAACAGCACAGAGTCAAGGAAAGCTCCTTGAAGAGCAACACTAGAAACCTTTTTTTTTTCAAATAACCCAAATCAACTAATGACTACACTACTACTACTACAGACTACTAGTCTGGTCATTCACTCAAGTCTGAATCCATTTAAATTACTATTACTTAACTGGTGCCAGGACTTCTTAAATTTTTTCCATTCTCAAACCCTTCAGAGCTTCTTAAACTGGTCCAGAAAAGTGGCATAAGAAAGTATATCAAATATATTGCTGAAATCCAGGTAGCCTATACCTATAGCATTCCTCTTATTTACATCTTTTAACTCCATCATAAAAGAAAATGAAGTTAATCTGGCATGTTCTGCTTTTGATGAAGTCAAACTAGTTCTTGGTGATCATAGCTTCTTTTTCTAAATACATAAATTATTCCCTCAATAATCAATTCTGGAATTTTTATAGTAATCAAAATCAAATCCATCAGACTATAGTTATGGATGGAGTCCATTCTCTTGTGTTTAGAAAATGAAGGTAAAATTTTGCCATCCCTAACCTTATGGTATTCCTCCAATTCTCCCCAACTTTTCAAAGATCACAGACAACAACAGTTCAACAAGTCTATCTGCCAGTTTTTTCAGCACCCTGGGATACAGATACTGAGGTATAGGGAAATGAACTCAGTAAGAGCAGATCAGTAGTGCCCTCTTACTATCTTTCTTTATTTTGGGTTTCTGCTTCATGGTGGGGATGTTTGTTATATCCTTCCCTGACTGAAAAGTATTCTTGTACATCATACATTTTGTTCCTAGCCTGCATTACTAACCTCAGTTCATTTTGAGCTTTTCCAGTTCTTCTTGGACACAACTTAAAAATGACTCAACAACACACCTGTCACAACGAGGGGTTATATAAAACTGGCTTTTAAAGCCTTTGTCAGACTATACCTTGCCTTTCAGGCATATTCTGACATTTCAATTGAATGAAATCTCTTTGAGGGCAAGAATTGTTTCATCTTTGTCTCTGCATTCCCATCATCTTGTGCACAGTAGGCATTTAAATTTTATTGAATTCAATTTCCTTCGCTCTGCAACAAGTTATAAGAAAGAATCTGATCCTAACAAGAAAAAGTGACAGCATTATTTCTTGAGCTTCTTTCCTACTCCTTTCCCTATCCCATCTCCCCACCACCCCACCCCCTGCACTCTTGTCACACACACATACACCTTTCTTAAAATGTTGTTCCAGATGGGTTATTCACCAGTTTCTTGTCTGTGTCAGAGTGAGGGCTAATTTCTCTCTCCTTCCTTGATCCCAGCACCTGATATTTATTGAGCTTGATTCATAGAACAGCAAAGCCTTGGAAGCCTGTTCTTTAACTCTTTTATTCTTATATTCTCTTCTTGCCTTTGCCCTGGAGTGCTGGATTTGAAGTCACAGGACCTGGGTTCAAATCCCACATTTAGAATCTACTACCTGTGTAATGTTGACCTCTCTGTACCTCAGTTCTTTGCTTATAAACTGTTAACGTTAGACTAGATGATTCAAAATTATATTTTAAAAAAAGGTAATGCTTACACATCTAGTATAAGCCTCAGGTTTCTTTCACAAAAAAGACATTTGTTCATCTTACTTATGCTTGGCAACCACTTTGAGTTCTACTTCGAAGGTTCTTACAAAATGTGTGCATTTGTGGGATAGAATACATGGATACTTTTGTAAGGCACTGCCCCAGCAGCCATTGTAATCTGTCGTTTCTCTTCTTTTAAACAGGTCCTCTTACTTAATACCTTCATTTATTTGATCCTCCTCACAATCTTCATCTCTCCTAAATTTATTTTTCTTCACAAGCTAATTTCACCCTTTTTCCTTACACAAAAGCTATTTTTCTGCCTCTTTCAGCAACCAAACTATTCACATTCCCAAAGGTGCAGTACCTTAACACCTTGAATTAACAATGCTTCTTTATAAAGGAAGTCAACCCACTTTTTTAAAATACAAAAAAAAATACCCCCCAAAAATTAAAAACTTTTATAGTAAAGTAAAGAAGAGTTGCCTCTCTATAATTCTTGGACAAAAATACTTCAATGAACGGTTTTTATTTGACCTCACTCAGTAAATGGTCAATGGAGCCCAAAACCATGAAAATATATAATCTAGATAAATTTACTTTTTGCCTCTTTAGCTACCCCTTCTCTCTTGCCTTTTAGCTCCTTCCTTTACTTCATAACCCCATGTCCTCATTGATTCATTTGGAGCCTTGTTCACTATCTGTATGGTGTTTAACAACCATCAATGGACAATGTATTACATCTAGATACTTGGAATGGGGCCATAATAACCCACAAGCACACACACTCCAAAAACAAAGAGGTCTAGGAAAAGGGAACAGCAGTGGATCATAAGCCCTCCCTGGGGTGATGGCAATCAGAAGGTAGATTATTACAAAAGATAAAATTAGAAGTAGTAGTAGGAAGAATTGGGAAGGTGCATGCATTACTTCTCTGTTCTCTGTCAGAGAAGGGAGTAACTAGACACACTACCTCCCTCTCCCTCATCTATCTATGGCTTCCTGACAAATTTTTTGAAACTTAAATTTCTTTGGCATTAGGTTTGACTGTGAGGCTATGAATTTTTACAGCCTCAGCAAGAACTGCCATCTCCATCCCTGGAGGGAGAAACCAAAACATATGAAATCACAGAAATGAAGTAAATATCTTGGTATCAAGGAATTTGATCAGTGAAGCAAGGTATCAGTATATGGTACATTGAATTATGTTGATAATGATGCAAAACACAATAAAGTACATTTTGGAAAAGAACAATTGTAACTTCTATGCTTCTACCTACTTCATCTTTCTTTAAAAAAATAGACATGGATTGAACTTGTGATTTCTCAAGTATAGAGAACTCTGGGGTATATGAAAACACTCTCTTTATCAAGGCAGATCAGCACTTCCTCTGCCACTTGTGGTCTTTATGAGTTGGCTAGAGCACTGAGATGTTCAGTGACTTTCCCAAGGTCACATAGCCAGAATGTGTAAGACAGAGGAAAGACTTGAACCCAGTTCTCTGCCCCCTATGCTGGAAGCTAGGTGGCACAGTGGCTGGAGAAATGGGCCTGGAGTCAGAAAGACCTGAGTTCAAATTCAGCTGCGTGACCCTGGGCAAGTCATTTGACTTTCTGCCTCAGTTTCCTCAACTGTGAAAGGGGGGAGGTCATAATGGCATTTAACTCACAGGGTTGTTGTGAGGATCAAATAAGATAATATTTGTAAATCACTTGGCACATTTCTTGACACAGAGTAGGAACTTAATAAATGCTTATTGCCTTCCCTCTCTCCCCTGTCACACTACCTCTTTTTAAATAAAGGATAATAATAATAACTCCCAGATCTATATATACAGTCCTAGTTTTCCTCCTAAGCTCTAGGCATATTTCATCTAAGAATTGCCTATTGCCTTCTCAAACTAAACATGTCCAAAAGGGAATTCAGGATTTTTTTCCTAAAAAACCCTTTTTTATAAATTTCCCTATTACTGGTGAAGGAACTAACATCCTTTCAGTCCTCATCTGGTAACTGCAGGGATCAGCACTTTAGCGTAGTGCTTGGCACATAAATGTTGATTAATTCCTGACTATTGACTATCTTCTTCCTTGCTCCTGACTCTCATACATTCCACAAATCCAAGTAGTTGCAAAATCTTTGTTTGTTTGGTTTTTTTCCATCTTCACAGCATCTTTTGAATGTGTCTTCCCTCCTCCCCCATTTTACTCACACAGTCACCAACCCTCTCGCTTGGACTACCGAAAGAACCTCCTAAATGATCTTCCCTAACTTAAGTCTCTTATCACTTCAACCCATACTCCACAAAGTCACCAAAATGACTTTCCTGAAGTGCAGATCTGGCAGTGTCATCCCCCTACTCATCAAACTGGTAGCTCCCCCAACCTCTAAAATCAAATATAAATTCCACTGGCCCCACCTCATCTGACTTCTTACACATTTCTCTCCTACACAGATGCTACAATTAAACTACACTGAACCACTTGCTATTGCTCACACATAACACTCCACTTTCTGTTGCCATATCTCTTCACTACCTATCCTCCATGCCTGCAATTCTCTACTTCTTTATCTTTCCCTCCTACCTTCCCTGACTTCCCATCTTCTCAGGAAACCTTTCCCAGTCTGCTTTAGGCTGGTGCTTTCTGTTGATTATTGTACACATACACATACACACACACACACACACACACAGGATATAACACATATACACATATAAGATATAAATATACACATAGATAAGATATAAATACATATACATATATGTATAAGAGAGAAAAAGAACAAAGGAGTTTATCCATAGTTGTTTTTATGCTGTCGTCCCATTAGACTGTGAGCTCTTTGAGGTCAAGGACTACCCCTTGCTGTTCTTTGTATATTTGTATGCTCAGCATTCAGTGCAATGCTTGGCATAAAGGAAGTGCTAAGAAATGTTCCTTGACTCGACTTTCCCTCTTTGACAAACAAATCCTACTTCAAACACTATTAGTCCAAGTGACCTGCCTCATGCCCAGGCCTGCCTTTTCCCAGGTCTATCACCACCCAAATCCTCAGCCATGACTTGAAAAACTTTAGATCATCTAATCCCAGGTTAGTCAGGTTCCTCAAAAAGAAAAACAGCATGAGAATCAGTGTTTCATTTGGTAAACTGTCTCAATTCCACTTAAATGCCTATGGTTCTATTACTCTAGTCAGCAAGCACATAATATAATTTTTCAATGAGGCAAATCTGACTTTAGAGTAAGCCTACATAAAATACCCTCAATTTAAATTCAATTGAAATGACATTTCCCTGTGTGTGTTGATATCTTTTGTTCAGTCACTGTGTTAAGATAGGATATAACCTTTCACAGAGTAAGTGATCATGGCCAGCGAATATTAACTGACAATCAACTAATCTGTAAAGCAAAAAGAGCATTAGTTATTGATTATGCAGATACAAGCCTGAAGAAGTATTTTTCCTGTACAAACACATACGTACATTTATATCATCATAGACACTTCTTCACAACTCTAATCTTTCACTTCTGATTGTTACCACCTATGGATTGAGACAATGGCTTGTAGCAGTGAAGACTCTAACTTGGCCTAATGCAGAATTATACCTAGCTTTCTTCTATTCCTGAGACCAGTACAAATAGGCATTCTAATAACCATGATAATGATTCTTACATTCTGCCTGGCTTTTTTGCCATCTGCTGGGATCCACTCTCACATACTACTTAGTATGTGATATTGTCCATGCTTTATAAAGTGAAGAATGTCAAGGCTTGCCATTCACTTGTGATAAGACAAGTTTGAACCCAAGGCTCCTAAATAATCACAATCTTTTTCACTTTCTAAAAGGGGTAAAAGAAATAAACATACCATTTCTACTAGGTCCCACCCCATTCCACGGGGGTCAAAGGACTTTATGTTCTCTTTTACTCCTCGGTCTCCTATTTCTTATTCTATAATATCCTTTAAAAAAATTTTTAAACTAGCAGAAAAAGGATTGAAAATGACTTTTTTTTAAAGCAGATGAACAGAAAAGTCAGAAATTCAACATGGGCTTTCTCTTTTCTTCAAGCATATAAATCTTGCCATTTAATCTAAAAGATCTACCAAAAGACAAATAAAATTTTTAAAAAGACCAAAAATTTCAATTCCAGTCACTTCTTTTGACTCATGTTTTTCCTTTGTCCTTTTAAAAAACCTCTTATGGAACACTGTTCAGTTTTGCTTAATGGCTTCTCCATTCTATTTCAGAGAATCTAGTCAAGTGAAAATAAAGAGATGGGGTGGGGGTGAGGTAAGAAGAGAAGACATTTCTGAGCAAAGGTGTACACCTTTCTACTAGGGATCAAGGGTTCCCCACTCCACAGGTCAAGCTGTCCATTTGTGCCCCATGTAACAAATTATTTGAGGCCACCTCAGGAAACCCATTTGTTTCCAATTTATTTGTGGCCTCAGTATGTGTTGCTGAAATCACAAGAGAATAAAAGATTGCTGATGTGTATTGGTTCCTATCAACCTGCAGCCAGGGGAACAGAAGGGCCACTTCAGCATCCAGCATCCAACATCCAACAGGAAGGCAATTATTCACCATGAGCGAAAAAGGCGGTTCATGGCTGTACTGCCAAAAAATGACATATTCCAATGAATTCAAACCACCCTCTTCAAATTCTAGCATTCCATGGCATAAAAATAAACCCAAGGAGAAAGAAAAGTCAAGCTTGCCACCTACTGCCCAATGGCATAATTGTAAATGTTAGAATTTTATTCACAGTTTCATGCTATGACCCTTTTAAGAACTAGAAAATATATACATATGTGTCTAAATATATATTCAGGTACATATCTTTTCCACCATAATGCCTATTCATTTTAGAAGATCTCTGTCTCCCAAAGTTTTAACAGAACAACATTTCAAACTATATCAAAACCAATTACAATCAACATGCCTCTTTTAAATAAAAAGAAATAAAAATCTAAAACTACTATATGTGCATGATATATGTGTGTATAGATATATAGATACACATATATATGACAAATATCTGGTCAGTGGCAGTAGTAACATTAGAGCATCTAGGCTAGTGAAAAATTCCTTTTAAAATGTACCAGTGGTGTCATGTATTCTCAAAATCAGTTGTCATTCTAGATGATAGGGATTAAAAAATCTACTTCCTGACAAGTGCAGATTTTTCACATCTAAATATTAATGATTCAGTGAAGTTTATATAAAATCTATCATAGCAAAATTTCCCAACTTTCTAAAGATAGGCATCACTATATTTTTAAAATAGCAGCAAAGTCAAATGAAAAATGCTGCAACAATTTCACCATCACGTGACTTTAAGTTGCTGAACATGAGTTAAAGAATTTTTAAAATGTTCAGTATAGGCTCAGTACAAATTTATTCTGTCTTTAGTCTTTGGGTGTGTGTGTGTGTGTTTTAATTTGTTTCAAGACAATATGATGAGTAATAGGGTAGTTGACATTGATTGTAATAACTGAATTTATTTTCCAGTTAAGGATATGCATTGTTATCCTTTATTTTATCTCTTAATGTTAAAACAATGTATATAGATTGGAGGGGTGGATGTATATCAATAAAATTTTCAGAAAAAAATTCAGAATTACTTTTAAAACATTCATATATATGAATTCAAACCAAAATATTTTATTATGATTATTTTTTCTGTTTATCTTTTGATAAACAGTGGGAAGCAGGATTGTCAAAGCTAGGAATCCTGTCACTTTGTCAATATAGGAAGTCCCAGTGTGATAGCTCCCTCTACCAATGAAGATTGGTAACATCTATAACTTAACTTAGAGATGTTTGTGACATGCCCCTATGGCCATAAAGGTAGCATGTGTCAGAGGCAGGACCTACACATAGGTCTTCCTGAATCCAAGACCAGTTCTTCATTTCCTACACTAGGCTTCCTTCACCTTCTAACTGGGAATACATTTTTTTAGCTCTCCTTTGAGTACATATACACAAAATAGTTTAGGTGTGTCATATCTGCCAACATTCAATAGATTAGATTTACAAAGCTATTTCTGTAAAGCCCAATTATTATCCTCTAGGCTAACAGCTCTCAAAGCGTGGTTAAGGAACACCTGGAAGCCCCCAAAGCTATTTCAGGAAGTACATAAAGTAAAAAACTATTTTCATAATAATACTAAAATGTTTCCATTTTTAATATGGTAAATATCAACAGATATAACCCACATAAAGAATCCTCCACAATTTTTAAGAATGTAAACAGGTTCTAAGATCAAAAAGTTTTAGAACCCTGCCCTAGGCATTATGCCTATAATTTGGATTATTGCCACTAGAAGAACAAATAGTTCATGTTGTTTCTCTATCTTCTTCCCTCCACCTAGCTAAATTACACACTTCCTTCAAGGTTCAGTTTAAATTTTATCCAATTACCTTTCTCATTAAGTCTAATACCCTTTTGGCCACATAAGTCAGCAATTAATTCTACACTGTCTTGTATCTTGTGGTATAGTAGACAATGTTCATAACTTGGCATTTAAGGCTCTTCACAATATGGCTCCTGACTCTAGGAGTAGGAGCTAGTTGAAGGTTAGAGAAGGAATTGTCATTGTTGTTATAGTTGAATTGTTTCAGTCGTTTCTGACTGTGACCCCACTTGGGGTTTTCTTGGCAAAGATAATGGAGTGTTTGCCCTTTCCTTCTCCAGCTCAGGAGACATAGGAAAACAGGGTTAAGTGATTTGCTGAGGATCACAAGCTAGGTGTCTGAGGAAGGATTTGAAATCACATCTATCTGACTACACCTGATGCTCTATCCACTGAGCCACTTAGCTGCCCTTGATACACACTATAGAAGGAATTATAACTCTATAAATTAATAGCAAGTTCCAGGATCTCTTCTTCCAGGTGACTTCTCAGTATGAATGACAGTCACAAAGCAATATAATCATATGAAGGTTTTATGAGACTATAAGCTTGCTCACCTATAAACTGGAATTTTCAACAACCTCAGTTATTTAGGGGTGCATTGTTACACTGTGGATACAGCACAAAATGTGGAGCCAGGAAGAACCAACTTCAAATCCTTCTTTAGACACTCACTAGGTGTACAACCTGAAGCAGCTCATTTACCACTCTCAGGATCGGTCTCCTTTTCTGGAAAGGGGACTCAGTAATATGAGGTAATAATATATGCAAGATATTTTGAAAGCTATATAAATGTGAGCTCTCTTATTTTGAAAGTGGGCTAAACAATTTCAGTAGTTATTAATAACGCCCTGTTATCACTGGCTTTGAATATAAAGGGGTCCCTTTTGAGATTTTCTAGATGTGTAATAAGTTGATTATGTGGTACTCCGTAAGAGAACAAATACAGAATGCAGCTAACTGACTTTATCATATCGCTGCACAATAAACTCTCTAACGCATTCCATCAAAGATATTAAGGACTCAAGACGATCTAAAATACACATTCTGAAATTAAGAAATTTTGTACCACATTTAAGTTAGTCTCATAAAATTCACATAGAAAAACATAATAATAATTGTGATAGCAACTTCAATATGTATAATACTTTGAAGTTTACAAAGCACTTTCCTCACAATAATCCCCATAGGTAGCACAAGTATTATTATGCTTGTTTTAAAGACAAGGAAACTCAGGTTTCGAGCATTTGACTGACTTGCCCATTTTTTTTTTGGCAGGTCAATTAAACCCTCTTTTCCTAATTCTAAGTCAAGTGCTCTTTCCACCACTAGGGGTATTTCAAGTTCTATTTTTACCTTGTATTTTATTTATAGCTTGTTGAAAAAGTTCATCAGCTCCAGTTTTTAAAATGTCACCTTTCAAAACCTTGAAGTATCTTTCAAATTAAGAAGCAATGTCGCGTTTTTTAGGAATCCAATTTTAAAAACAAGTCTGTCTTTGTTCCTCCAAAAGACAATTAAAGATGGGAATGTGCAAGTCACAGAAAAGAGAAGGAAAAAAAAGAACAAGGGGGAAAAAAGCATTTCATATGGGGGAAAAAAGGAAAAAATCACCATGATATTTTGTCCCTAGAATAAAGGGTGAGAAGCAGAGAGGGTTTCCTTTCAAATTTCTTCTCTTAAAATAACTTACATCTAAATATTCTCAAAATGTCTGTATCATTTTCCTGTTTGAGTTAAAAACATCCTTTATAAAAATACATCCTTTATAAAAATATAATTAGGAAGGCTTCAATGCTGGATAATGAGACTTGGTACAAATTTAGAAAGAGTGATGCTTTCCTTTCAATGCTGTCCATCAAGTTTGCAAATACCAGCATCTGGCAAGATATCAACACGAAGGAAATAAATAAACTGAGCTCCTTGGAAAGTAATAATAATGATGAAAATATCAACACAGAACAAAAATAAGGACATTTCTAAATCCTGCATCTGTGGGAGATTGGATGATTGGTAAAAATAGCCAAGGAAATGAAACATTCAGCATCAGCAACTTGTTTTAATAAAGTGTCTGCATTGTTTTGCCATTGTTATCTTTTAGAAAAGAGGAAGAGTGATGATTAAATTAAAGCAGGCTTTAGTTTGCTTGATAATGAACTCAGTCAATTGCTAGTGATTGGCTTTGAGACCTTAACTTTAAGTGAAAATGAAAAGTATTAACATTTCAGTTCTTTAAATTTTCTTTTTATTTTGGTTCTAAACTTCAACATTAACTTAGGCTGCAAAGTTTCACCTTCATTTTGGTGAGTGAAGAAACACTAAAACATATCAAAAATCTAGTAGAAAAATGTAATCAGTCAATTCTTATTTATTAAATGCCTATTACTTGTCAGGCACTTGCTATACATTGGTACAAGGAAATCTAACTTCTCATTTTAGTTCTGGCACAAACTATTTGTTTGACCTTAGACAAATCATCTCTCTCCTCTCTGGTCATCAGTTTTCTCATATATAAAATGGAGAAAATGGATCAAAGGACCTCTAAGATCCTTGCAGCTGTAACATCCTGTGACTCTGACCTATACAAACCACAAATTCAAGGCATTCTTTAGTGATTATTTTTAAGATGCTATGCTACTACATTATTGTTAAATTTACTTCACTTTGTCTTTGTAGGCCCAGAACCTACCACAATGTCTTGCAAATAGTTGGCATTAAGTAAATTCCTATTGCATTTGACTGATAGTTGTTATTTCCAAATAATGAGCAAATTCAAAAAGTTAAGCGATACCTATGTGGGAGAAGTAATGTAAGTTTTATTCCTAAAAAAGGAAAATACTTGACAGCATTTTTGTATGACCTATATATGAATATAATTAATATCATGCTTTGATAATTTGTTGAGTAATCAAAGAATCACAATTACTTGCATTATAATTCTTTAAATGCTTAATAAATGCTTGGTGAAATGAATCTGTCTACAACTTCATTAATACATTAACATGGGCGTTCTACCAACTGGTATGAAAGGCAACCTTTCTTATTCTAGGTGGTTCTCATCCATATCTTTTCATAAATCCTCCATAAAATATCCTTCCAACCTGTATTTGAGTCTTTGGTTCCTCAAAATCTCTGAGGTAAGCAAGGAAGCACTTGGAATGTTTTTATCTATCAATATTTATAGCCTTGAAAGGGAATAATTACAAAAGCAACTGAAATTTACAGAAAAGGTTTCAAAGCAAAGCATTTTATTTACATTATTTCACTTATACAACATAGTCACCCCCATGGGGTAGGTACTGTGTATTATTATATTATATATTATATATTTTAATACATATTATATATAATATTATATATTATAATTATATTACCTATAAAATAAGGAAAATGCAGCTCAGAAAATTTAAATTACTTACTAGTGGCTATATATATATATGAGAAGAAGGACCTGAATACATTTCTTCCTAATTCTAAGTCCAGCATTTTATCCACTACACCACAGGACAGCAGTTATATCAATACAAGGGAGATTCAAGGGTAATTTTCTCTCTATCTGCTTTGAACCTATTAAGTACTTACTATAAGAGAGACAGAAAGATAGAGACATATATTAGAATATCACAGAGAATATATACTTAACCCTGTATATTTTAATTCTTCTAGTCGTAAGTATATGTGATTCCACTCTGCAAATGTTCATGTAGTGCTCAAATAATGGACAATCCGTGATACTGTTTGCTCAGATATTGAATGTCTTCAGTGCTTTTCAATTTCTTTGTTTTGACCACAGACAATGGAGTAGAGACTAGCTACTTAGTTTTTAAAATGCTTCAAGGCCATTGTTTCTGACATCAACATTTAATTTAAGCTTTGCACAATTTAGATTTAGATCCTTACTGCCAAACAAAATAACATAATAATGATTTATTTTCCTTTTCAGAGGTACCTTGAGTTCAATTTAATTCAACTGGGTTTTTAATACCATGCCAATATTTACTGGGTATCTAATACCATCAATAAGGCTGTAGTTATAAAATGGCACCAAACAAAGCACTGGACTTGGATGATAGTACAGCTAGGTGCCAATTAGTGCAAACAACATATCCCCCAAAAGTAATCTCATATATTTGGACCCAGACTATTCAGAGTTATAAGTATATAAAACATAGTAACTGGTTATGGTCAAATGGAAATATGCAGTGTGACAAATAATATAGCCTCTTTAGAGAATTCATTACTCACACTAATTGGGATGTAGCTGTGACAGCAATGACATATTTATATAATTCTTTATGATTAAGAAATACTTTCTATACATTATTATCTCAATTGATTCTCATTTTAAAGCTCAATCATCTGAAATTAGTCATCAGCACTTAAGAGTAGATATAAAGCCAGCCTGAGATGCATGAAGACTTAGGTTCAAGTCCCATCTCTGACATAAACTTGTGGTTAACCCTGGGCAAGTCTCTTTGACTTTCAGTGCTCCCAAGTATCTCTCTAAGACTATAAGTTGCAGAACAGGTATAGGTTTGCATAGGTGAGGGAGTTTCCTTACCAAAAATTTCCCATACCAACAAAATCACATGCCATGAACCCTACCAAAAACCAACCAATCAACAAAAACCCTGAGATTTAAAACAATTTAAGTCTTACCCACCCTACCCAAAAGCATAAGTTTAAACAAATATTCAAACTCCAGTTTTCTGACTCTAAGACTAGTATTTTCTATCATGTTATGCTGGAGGACTTTGAGGACTCCAAATAACAACCCTCTCTCTACTTCTCTGCATACGTGTCATCTTCTCCCAACAGAATTTAGGATCCCAAGGAAGAGACTCTTCTGTTTTTTTTCCTTGTAGCACCTAGCATGGAGCCTGACACAGAGTAGACATTTGATAAATATTTGTTTATCAGCTAACTGCATGATGTTTTTAAGTTAGCAAAGCACTTTATAGATCTCATCCCATTTAATCATCATCACAGATTTGTGAAATTTGGGCACTTCATACTTTGATACTATTTTAGAAATTAAGAAAATAGGGTTCAGAGAAATTAAATGATTTCAATATGGCCTCACAGTTCTACCATGTGTTGGGAGCAAGAGGCAAATCCAGAACTCTCTTGACACCATTTCCAGATCTCCTTCCTCACTCAAGCAAACAACCTCAGAATGAAATGAGGGTCTGATGCTTAGTGGGAAGCCACTTGACCTCCTCTGAGTCTCACTTACCTCTGAGTGATAAAAAGAGATATTTTATGGAGGATTTATGAAAAGATATTGATAAGAACCACCCAGAATAAGAAAGGTTGCCTTTCACACCAGTTGATAGAATGCCCATGTTAATGTCTTAATGAAGTTGTAGACATATTCATTTCACCAAAATGAGGACTCTTCTTGGACAAGGATTCATTCAATAATTGATGATCTTTTTCCTGTAACAATACTAATCTAGTTTTTACTTCTAACAGCTAAATTTTTTTCAGGAAGCTTAACTTCCAAAATAGTTTTAATTCTTATGATGAGTAAGTATATCATAGTGGAAATTGGCTTTGAGTGAAAAATGGCCTCTGCCATTTATTAGCTGTTTAAGTTACAAACACTCTGAGCCTCAGTTCTCTGACCTTTTAATAAAATGTGAAAAATCAATCTATCAGCAGCATTTATTAAAAATCTCCTATGTACCAAGCACTATGCAGGAGATTGGAAACACAAACAGGAAATATTACCTGCCTTCAAGGAATACGTGTTCTATAAGGGGAGACAGTATATGTGCATATATATATTTAAACATATACAAAATAGCGAAAAGGTAAATTGAGGTAGGAAGGTGATGGGACTAACAGTCATGGGAGTGAGGAAAAACTTCACACAGAAGGTATAGCTTTGCAGTTTTAATAAGCCTTAAGGCTATTATGTGGACCAAATGAAAACATGGGCTGAATAATGATTGATAAAAGTTCTACAAAAATGTAAATTATTATCATGGAATTACCTACTGTTATAGAATCTCAAAGTTGTATGGGGTCCTCAGCAGTCATCTAAAAGTTCAGTCAAAAAAAAAATGCCTCCTCTAAAATATAGGCAACAAGTTATCATCTAGCCTTTGCCAGAGGACTTCTGAGCAATGGGGGTAGGGGGCTATTTCTATAGTCAGACGTTTCTCAGTGAAGTTTATATCTCTTTGGGCCATTCTTAACAGACTCTGTTTCCTGCATGCTAATACCGGAAAAGTACTGGGGAAGGATTTTAAGCATATGGAATGAGTTTAAATGGTGGTGTCCATAAGGAAGAGCAGAATGCTTTATGAAATTTTCTGTTAAAGTATTCTGCCCTTAACAGACATCACCACAAAAACTTACAAAGTAAGTTAACAGGAACAGAAGTCCACAGCAGAGATAAAGCACATGGAAGACCATGGTTTACATGATATTAAATTACTACATTTGATTCTTTTCCATGGGATCTGATATCCAAAATGGAATGTCAACCAACCTACTGTGGCGTACCTATGATTATTCATTCCATCAGGAAACTGAAAATGGATACTGTAACCTGAATGTCAAAGATAACATGGTCCAGCATTATACAGACAAAGTATATAAAGAGTTACAAGCTTGCTTACTTCATAATTACATTTATTTGCATTGATTTTATCTTCCAGAATCTTTTGTGTCATTTCTTTATGTTCACAGTATCCCGAGGTGTGTAATGGAGTTGGAGGGTGAGAGAGAAGGTGATTCATACCAGATAAAATAACTTAGTGAGTCTCTATTTGTATGAGGCCATAGCAAAATACCTTTTTCCCAAAGAAATAAAACAACCACCTTCCCAAGAAATTTCAGGATGCCATGAGATGATAAAAACAGAAGTCATCTAGCATGAAAAAGAGGCACTGGCTAGGTATGAGCTGTCCAGATATAGTTGACATCACTGCACTGAGTGAAAACAGACTTTCTCACAAAGGATGACTCAAGGAGAATGCCAGATATGGGAAAAGTTTATGCTCTCTAGAGTTGCAAATATCATTTTTGCAAGTAACTTACCTGTATCAAATACCCAAAATCTGCCAAGAGCCATTAATGACTATGAGTCCCATTTAAGCAAAAGTGCTATGTCCCTTTGTTTCCCACCTGAAACCTATCAGTGAGAAAGAGATGATTCTAGAACAATCTGGACATTTCGTCACTATAGGCATCTAAAAATAAATTTCTACTGGAGGAGTTTAATGCATGTATGAGTAGTTACACTAACAGGAAGTGAAAAATAATCATGGCTTTCAGAACCTATATGGCTGTAATGAAATACTACTGTGCCATAAGAAATAACAAAAAAGATGTGTTTAAAGAAACTTTGGAAGAACTATATGACCTGATGCAGAGTGAACTGAGCTGAACCAGGAAAATAATTCAGGCAGTAACTTTGTTGTTCTTGTTGTTCTTTGTCCTTCATTCTCAAAGAGGACCAATGATATCAGAAAGGTGATATCATTACTTGCAAATGAATTGGAATTAAATGAGACAGAACTGTGTAAACACAGTCACCAGCCTTACTTTCTCCTCCAGAGCCATCTGGGTCCAGGGCCAAGATATAGATCAGGACAACAGAAGATGGCCTCAGATGCAGTGCACCTTGGACTTTTTAAATTAAGATCTTTCCCAGATCTCAGTTTGACTGAAGCAATATCCATTCAGTGATTAAGGCTAGGTAAGAAAAGAAGCAAAAGAATGCCCTCTTCAACACAGTGAAAATAAATTCAATCTGGGATGGGAAGACCCTCAGGGTTTCTGACCAAAACGGAAAAAAATGACATTTACAGAGTCATTAGAAGCCAAACAAAGACGGAGTGAGATTTAGACTACGACCTTTTTTCATCCAATCAATGAGAGCCAGAGTGATCTGTGTTTAAGGCATGGTACTTAAAAAAGAAATCTGGCTAGTAAACCCCAAGATACTTACAAGGTTTCAGTGATCAAAACATCTATTCCTTTGGCCAGAGCACAGGTAAGGATATAATTCCCCATGTGAACAGAGGGAGAAGAATAAGAGGAGAAAAGGAGAGGAGGGAGAAAGGAAAGGAAAGGAAAGGAAAGGAAAGGAAAGGAAAGGAAAGGAAAGGAAAGGAAAGGAAAGGAAAGGAAAGGAAAGGAAAGGAAAGGAAAGGAAGGAAGGGAGGAGGAAGAAAGGAAAGGAAAGGAAAGGAAAGGAAAGGAAAGGAAAGGAAAGGAAAGGAAAGGAAAGGAAAGGAAAGGAAAGGAAGGAAGGGAGGGAGGAAGAAAGGAAGGGAAGGAGGAAGGAAAGATAACATCATATAGACAAGCAACTTTGATGGACCTAAAAACTCTGATCAATAAATGCAATGATCATGATTCCAGAAGACTGATGATGAATAATGCTACCCAACTCTTGTTAAAGAAGCAATGGATTCAACACTCCAAATGACGTTTTTTTACATAGACAAAGTAATCATATGTTTTGCTTGATTTTGCATACTTTTATAAGAACTTTGTTTTTCGTTTTTTCTTATCAATTGAAGGGGAGGAATGAGGAGGAAAAATGCCTATTAAGTGAAAAATAAAATCAAGCTAAACATAAAAAACTATATTATTTCCATTTTCTCCTGCTTTCATGATTATTCCAAGAATTAGTTATCATCAATAACACATTCTACCCACTGAATAACAAGATCTCTATGATACACTCAAAATCTAATTATTAGTATAACTCACATTTATATAGAATTTTGTTGATTAAATCAATGTCTGCCAGTAATACATGAATGACTAATGTCTACTACAATTCAAGACAACTGAAATGTTGTCTTCTACATCCCACTTTCCTGTCCCCCCTTTCCATTATTAATTTTAACTCCTGAAATAACTTTATAGTGCTTTGTATTTACTCATATGTGTACATGTTGTACACACCCACCCCAGTAGAATGTAAGATATTTAAGAGTAGAGACTATTTCAGCTTGTCTTTGTGTAGGCAGTGCCTACCAGTTTCTTGCACTTAGTAAGCACTCAATAAATACTTGATGAATTAAATTTAATTGAAATGAATCCTAAGGAATACAGATAGACTTTTTAAGGAAGTCAGCATCATGAAGAACAGTCAAGTTCCATAACTCAGAGACATACTTCCCAAATGGCATGCAATCATGGAGGAAGGTGCTACTCAAGCTTTATAGAGTGACAAAGAAAGGACAAAAAATGACATAGTGACTTCTTAAAAAGAACAAGAATAGTGAGACACTGCACTGCAGGATGCAAGTTTAATCTCTACTCTGCCTGTGTGACCTTAGGCAAGTCACTGAAACCAACAACTCTACACCTGAGTTTTCTCATCTTATCAGTAAAATGAGGGTATTAGGTTACATAGCCTCAGACGTAGCTTCCAGCTCTGTATCTGAGAGCCTATTATCTGTAAAATGAGGTTAGAATGGATGACCTCTGTGGTTTCATCCAATTCTAAATCTATAATCTCATGATCACCAACTCCATTAAATGTCTTTGCTAGCACTAAAGTGTTTTACAGTGGACATGAGCATTGCTGGACAGCAGACATGAAAAAAAAAGCAGAGTGAAATGTTCAGTCTTTTGTGCTTCATTCATCAAAACACTTCATATTTTTCATAGACTTTATATCTGGTAATTACAGAGGCAATTCTGATTGCTCTGAAAGAGTTACCAAAATGCTGAGGCTATTGTTAGATGGTATACCCGGTGTAATGGCAGAGATGATGGCACCTTGCCCAATCTATCGTCCATATTAATGCATATATGTATCATAATGTATAATCACTGTGTACAAATCACATTTTATAGACGAAGGATCTGAAGTAGTGACTTATCAAAGTCATAAATATTACCAAGAACAGTGCCATGACTAACACATTTGTGACTGACTAATAATCTTACATTCTTAACCAAATTACACCACTGTTACAAAGAAAACACTGTCTACTCCCAGACATAAAATTTGGATTGTTGTTCAGTCTTCTTTCATTCATGTCCAGCTCTTCATGACTTCATTTGGGGTTTTTTCCATTTCTTTCTCTACCTCATTTTACAGAGGAGGATACTGAGGCAAACAGGGATAAGTGACTTGCCCACAGTCACACAGCTAGTAAGTGTCTGAGGCCAGATTTGAACTCAGAAAGATTAGTCTTCCTGACTCCCAGCCCAGGACTCTATGCACTGTACCACCTAGCTACCCTAAAAATTTGTATTAGCAATACTTGTAAACAAGGATTTTACAGTAGATGAAATTATAGCAGATAATTTTTATGTCTAGTATACATGGTTTATCTTACAAATTATTCCATTGTTTATAAAGAGAAAACAAAATAACAGTAATATCAATAACATATCTGATATTTAAAGCAAAGTTAAATTCAAAATTGTTGTCTGTTTTTAAAACCTGGAAAAATGATGGAAGGATGATGTCTAGTTACGATGTTTCTGAAATCATATATTTTTTCAAAGACTATATTGAGGTTTCAGTACATGTATTACCATTATTCTTAATTATAAGAGTTAGAAATACTTACCACTGGGTTCTTTTAGATCCAAGTTACTCTAAATGAATAGATGCTCTTTGACTTACAAAGACCGAACTTAGAAATTTCACATACATATCAACAGTTGGTCTACCACAACTTCCCTGAGAAGGGGTTTGGGGGGCGACTTATATTTTATCGTCACTACATTCCACCAACTGCCCTGGATGCCACAGAATGTATTTTCTCATATAAACAACATTAAAATGAAGGCCAGAGGGGAACAATTCAATTTTAATTCTAGTTCACAAAAGTCATTTTTAAGTCATAATGTAACTAAAACAGAAGTGAATTCATTTTTTTTAAATGTTCCTTTTATTAGATAGAAGCAACAGAATTTGAGTGCCCTCAAGTTGCTAAAATTAAAAAGAAAGGCCTTCAGAATCACAGATATTTCTTTGAAAGAGAATTTATAGGAAAGCACAAATGAGGATGGCATTTCTGCTTATTTTTAAAAATAGAAGGAAGTGACAGGAATATTATGGATGTGAAACATTGAGTGAACTTTCAGATGAGGTCACTGTATTAACTGTTTTACTTTGTTAAAAGGGACCTCTCACAAAATGGGAGTCATCTGTAAATGTTTGTAATGTAAAAACAAAATGCATTAGTAAAATTAGGTGGGAAAAGGCATAAGATAGAAAGGAATGATTTCTCATAAAGTCATTAATAAAGCTGTGAATCTACCAAAGTACCAAGTAGTTGAAACAAAGATAGAAACAAAGGAGAAAGAATAAAAGAGAAGGAAGAAAAAGTGGGGAAAGGGAAAGAGTGATTGAGAACCAGAAGATCAAAGGAGGAAAACAAGAGGAGGAATAAGAGGAAGAGGACTACTTCATCAGGTAGTAATATCTGGTAGGTTACCTCAAAGGGGAAGTAGAAATTAATTTCTGTTACATAGACTTTTCAGCTAAATAAACTTTTGTGGGCTAATTAGATATTTAATATTTAATGACCATACACAATGTTGCTCATAATGGAAAATGTGTTCCAAATTGCAAATAATGAAATAGCAAATGAACTTTTAGAGCACAACTTATTTGTAAATTACAACTTATTTGTAAATTGAGTGTTTCCTATATTTTAAACTGAAATAAATGACAGATGATTAGAAAAATCCTGCATGCCACTATCCATGGAGGATACATAATCAATAAAATTTATGGCTTTAAAAATCTCAATTTAGAAAGTAGTTTTTATTACTGTTATACTCTCATTATTAAAGCCTTCTGACCCCACCGGGGACCTAGATGTATTATATATGGTCTTACCAAATATCCCATTTTGTACTAGAGATTACTTACTAAGCTATTAAAAAAATGTGTCCCTACAAATAGAAAGCACGATCATTTACCAAAAATGGGTCATCATGGCAACCAGAAAGTAAACATGGTATTAATAAAAGATATACTTAACCTGGCACTGAGGTCAATAAGAAATTATCTCTTCCCAAAAACTAACTTGTACTTGAGATACCAACAGAGCATAGAATTTGTGTTTCCAAGGTGCATTTGTAACCAGGAAGCACATCATGATCTCTTCTCTCTCAAATTGTTGCTTGCCACAAGGGTAGGGGCAATGGACTATGATTCACAAAGACAGGGAGAACAGAGGCCCAGGTCCTGACCATCACCATGATTTTCAATCTCTTGCCTGATCAGAAAGGACTGGGAAGCTCAGGGTAGTAGTGGTGCTTCTTTCTTATTTTTGGTGGGTGGAGGGAGGGGAGAAGAGGAGAGGAAGCATGGTGATTACCAGAAATCAGAACTCTGCTCTCACTCTCTTAACAAAACATCATTACCACCTGGCCCTGGAATAACCAGTACTTGAGAGAAAGAGAAATAAGAAGGCAGCTTGGGTCTTGATTATACATATTTATAGTAGCACTTTTAAGTAATGCGTCAAGTGTCTTCAGTACTTTTATAATTTCTTTATAAAGATGACTTTTTCTACAAGTCAAATAAAATCAGAAAGCATTTATCAAGTGCCTACTATGTGCCAGGTACAGTACCAAGAGCTGGAGAATAAAGAGAAAAAAAACAAAACCATCCCCCACCCTTATGGAGCTCACAGTCTAATGGTGGGTGGGGGAAGAAAATAAACATACAACTGTGTACAAACAAGACATGTAATGGATAAATTGGAGATAATCTCAAAGGGAAGACATTAGCATTAAGTGGGATCAGGAAAGACTTCTTGTAGAAGGTGGGATTTTAGCCGGGACTTGAAAAAAATCATGGAAGCCAGGATGTGGAGGAAGGGAGGGAGGATTCTATTCATGGGGACAGTGAGTGAAAGTGCCCAGAATCAGGAGATTGAGTATCTTGTGTGAGGAACAGCAAGGAGACCAATGTCATTGGATCACTGAGTATGTGGGAGGGAGTAAAGTATAAGAAGACTGGAAAGGCTGGAGAGGGGAAGGTTATGAAGGACTTTGAATGTCAAACACAGGATTTTATATTTCATCCTGAAGGTGACAGGTACAGAAATAAACATCAGATATTTAGAGAGGTGTGTGTGTGTGTACGTGTGTGTGTGTGTGTGTGAGCGTGTGTGTTGTAAAGAAGGAAATTAGATGTAAGAAAGAGCAAAAACAAAGGAATAAAGCATATTGTATGTGACAGATCACAGGCTCGTACAACAAGCATTAGAAGGGAACTCAGATGCCAGCAAGTCCAACCCCTTTCATTTTGCAGATGGACAAACTGAGGCCTAGAGAAGTAAAATGACTTGCCCAAGGTTATACAGATACGAGAGTCAGAAGTGAGGGTTAAACTCATGTCTAACTCCAGAGCCAGTGGTGCTCTTACCACTGAATCATACTGCCTCCCCCAGTCTTGGGAAACACTGCAAAAAGAACAGTAATCTTGAAGTCACTCCAAACAATATAGTAAAAGCATAATTAATACATTATTGAATAGGGAATTCTGGGGGATGGGAGGTAAGTAAAGAAAGCTTACTGTGAATGCATCTGTTGAGAGATTCCTAGTGAAGTCTTCGGCTTTAGAGTCAAGGTCATCTGAGCCACAGGGCTGACTCTCTGTGCAATCTCCACCTTCTGAGATGAAGGATGCTGTACAGCCTGCTCTGGGACGATCCATGAAGAAGGCCCAGGGCCCTGACTGCCAGAGGCAGAGGTGGAAGAAGTGTCTTGCATGACTATATTCTCACAGGCTTTGCCTTTGGTCCCTGGTTTGCAAACACACAACTGGGGTCGAAGACACATCCCTCCATTCTGACATTGTGGGACGCAGTTGGCTATAAAAATAAATTAAAAGACATATCTTTAAGACAAAGGGTAATCAATATGTCATTAACCTTTCCCAAGTCTCTGTAACAGGGGGATAATCCCTAAGAACCCAAAGTAAGACATACGCAGAATTTAAAATACTAAAAACACAGTATCATGCCCATATCAATGTCTTTTTTGACAAAAGTTTTCAATTTAATACACTGTCAGTTTTTTTCTCATGATAAATTTATTTTATAATTGTAAAAGCTTAGAATAAAACCTTGGAAATCATCTAATATAGCCATTTCATTTTAAATGTGGGAAATCATATCTCAAAGATTTGCCAAAAATTTACCCAGCTAGTCAATGGCAGAGCCAGAATTTAAAATTCAGGCCTGCTTGGTTACCAGTCTAGTGATATTTCTATTATTTCTGAAATGGTGCTGGATTTGGAATCAGAAGGCCTAAGTTTTCATCCTCAATACTGCTTAATACCTATGACTTTGGTCAAGTTACTCAACTTTATCTGGACCTCATTCCCCTCAAATATAAAATAAGAGGACTGAATGAGCAATGATCACTAAGGCCCCTTCCATTCTAAATCTATGCTCTGATGTCATAAGAAAGTCCATGAGAAAGTATCCCAGACACCAAAATTCACTTTACAATCGCTGTTGAATGCTTCTGTTCTACAAAGTTATCTGTACCCTTTAACATTTTATTGCATTGCCATATTGATAGTCTTCAGTACTCAAGCAGGACATGAAAAGGATGTATCAAGCATGGATTTCCATATATTTTCTAGATGCCCAAGTGGCATTAAGTAATTTTAAATGATTTGTGTGGTGCTAGAGAAGTGACTAAGATATATAAGCTTCTCCTAAGCTCAAGACGTGCTCAGCTCAGTCTTGGATTAAAAGAGAAACTCCAGTGTCTTGTCCGAACCCCACCACTGACAACGAATGCATTAGCCTCCTGACTCAGTCCTACTCTACAAACCAAGCATAAGCTATACTGGACTGGAGAATAAGGTCACTTTCATTCAGCAAGATCACGTTTTACTGAGGAGTCAGGTGGCTGAGATGTAGAACAACAGACAGCAACAATAACTACAAAAACAGCTAGTATTTGGTTTTGTTGCTTATTCTTTTCTCAAAGAGGGCCAATGACATCATGGGGGTGATGACCTGTATGTGAACTGGATTAAAATGATGCAGGGCTGTACAAAGTCGCAAAATCTTCTGCCTTGCTCTCTCCTCCAGAGCTTTAAAGTCTGCAAAGCACTCCACATGCATTAACTCATTGACACCCACAACTGTGTTGTAGATGCTCTTATCAGCCCTATTTTACAGATGAAGGAACACTGAGGCTCCGAGCCCAGTTACTAAGCACTGGAGACAAGAATGGGATTCATCTTCCTAACTCACATCCCATGCTCTATCCACTGCTCCATCAAGCAGCAATGGCAAAGCACAGCTTTAAACCAAAAATGCCCTTTAAAGAGAGTGATAATAGTAACAATAAGAATAACAAGGCTGACACTTTGCCTCACTTTCCAATAAAATGATGTCAAATTTCTACCATAAGAAGTGACAAGAGATTGAATTTAAATGCCCCAACCAGTGGCAGTCAGAGAAGACTTCAGGAGAGTGAACAACCAGCAGCTGTGGCAGTTTCCCAGACTTCTCAACCCAGAAACACAAAAGAAAAAGATACAGAACACTTAAATGTCTTAGGCAATTTAGAAAACTGAAATCATGCTTTAAAAAAAGGTGACACAGGGGCAGCTAGGTGGTACAATGAATAAAGGACCAGCCCTGGAGTCAGGAGGACCTGAGTTCAAATCCAGCCTTAGACACTAGACACTTACTAGCTGTGTAACCTTGGGCAAGTCACTTAACCCCAATTGCCTTGCCTTCCCCCCTCCAAAAAAATAAGTGACACAGCTAATTCTGACCTACTCATCCATGGGAGACTGGACTAAAAGCTCTCTAAGATCCTTTATAAATCTAAAATGCCTGGGTGGAGCCAAGATGGTGGAATAGAAGCACGAGCTTCTGCATGAGCTCCTGCTCCAATCCCTTCCAATATATGTAAAAAAATGAATCTAAACAAACTTTAGAGCTACAGAGTCCACAAAGTGAGAGAGAGAAACAAATCTCCCACTGAAGGAAGCCCAGCAGACTGACAGGAAGGGTCTATCACACTGAGCTTGCAGCCCAGCCCAGTCCCACAGGAGCCCTGGGGTTCCAGCCCCAGGGCAGCCCCAACCAGTGGCAGTCAGAGAAGACTTCAGGAGAGTGAACAACCAGCAGCTGTGGCAGTTTCCCAGACTTCTCAACCCAGAAACACAAAAGAAAAAGTAAAAGCTCAGTGTAGAACTCTGTTGGAAGAGGGTGGGATGGAAGAGCTTGGTCCAGCACCTGCCCACAGGGTGAGAAATGGTGGAGGCACTGCGGCTGCATTGGCATGTGGCTGCCTTAGGAGCTCCTGGCCTGCAGATCATAAGGGGACCAAGCATTACCATTCAGAGGGTAATCACTCTTGCTTTAATCTGCTTGGATCTGGATCCTGGTCTTGGGCAATGGTCCTGGGGTATGCCAGAGCTTGTGGGGGGTATAGAGAAGGTGCCCTCCTAATAGCTCTGGCAGCTGTGAAAACCCCAGCGATTTGGGACAAAGCTCTCTCCATTCTGGAAGCAGAGTTCTACCATGGCAGAGCTCAAAAGTCAAGTAGTTGGCTGGCAATATGAACAAGCAGAGGAAGCACAAACAGACCACAGAATCCTTTTTTGGGGACAAAAAGAATCAAGGCATGGAGTGGGAGGAAGACAGTGAAGTCACAACTCCTGCATCAAAAACCTCCAAGAAAATATGAATTGATAACAGGCCATGGAGGAGCTCAAGAAGGATTTTGAAAATCAAGTAAGAGAAGTGGAGGAAAACTTGGTAAGAGAAATGAGAATGATCCAAGAAAATCATGAAAAACAAGTCAATGGCCTGCTAAAGGAGACCCAAAAATACATTGAAGAAAATAACACCTTAAAAAATAGACTAACTCATATACTGAAATCAAGTCTAAATGGGTGCATGATCTAGGTATAAAGGATGATACTGTAAGCAATCTGGGAAAGCAAGGAATAGTTTACCTGTCAGATTTGTGGAGAACTAAAGACTTTAGGACCAAACAAGAATTAGAGAGCATTATAAAATGCAAAATGGATAATTTTGATTGCATTAAATTGAAAAGCTTCTGTACAAAAAAAGCCAATGTAACCAAGATCAAGAGGGAGGTGGGAAATTGGGAAAGAATTTTTACAACCTATGTCTCTGATAAAGGACTCATTTCTAAAATATACAGAGAATTGAGTCAAATCTACAAGAATACAAGTCATTCCCCAATTGATAAATGGTCAAAGGATATGAACAGGCAGTTCTGAGAGAAAGAAATTAAAGATATCTATAAGCATATGAAGAAATGCTCTAAATCACTATTGATTAGAGAAATGAAAATCAAAACAACTCTGAGGTACCACATCTCTCCAGTCAGATTGGCTAAGATGACAAAACAGGAAAACGACAAATGCTGGAGAGGATGTGGGCAAATTGGAACACTAACGCATTGCTGGTGGAGTTGTGAATTTATCCAACCATTCTGGAGAGCAATCTGGAATTATGCCCAAAGGGCTATAAAAAAATTCATATCCTTTGACCCAGCAATATACTTCTAGAGTTATATTCCAAAGAGATCACAGAAGTGGGAGGAAGACCCATTTGTACAAAAATATTTATAGCAGCAATTTTCATGGTTGCAAAGAATTGGAAATTAAAGGGGTGCCCATCAATTGGGGAATGGCTAAACAAGTTGTGATATATGCATGTAATGGAATACTATTATGCTATAAGAAAAGAGGAGCAGACAGACTTCATATTTACCTGGAGAGGCTTATACAAACTGATGCTGAGTGAGAAGAGTAGAACCAAGAGAAATTTGTATACAATCACAGATACAACATATGTGTGATGACCAACTATGACAGACTGAACTCTTCTCAGCAATGCAGTGATATAAGTCAATCCCAAAAGACTCATGAAGGAGAGAGATGCCTACATCCAGAGAAATAACTAAAAAGAACTGAGTTTGAATCCTGATGGAAACAAACTACTTGATCCTTTTCTTTTCATTGTTTGGTTTTATTTCCTCTTTACCATGTTTCATTCCATCGAGTACAATACGCTTTTGTAACCTGACTAATGTCTAATGTGAAAGTATTTGCAGATCCTATACTGGACTATATGCCATCATGGGGGGTGGGGAGAGGGAGGGAAGGGAAATTTTAAACTCAAGGAATTTTGGAATTGAATCCTGTAAAATAAACAAACAAATTCATTAAAAAATTAAAAAAACAGACTAACTCAAATGGCAAGAGACCCAAAAAGCCAATGAGAAGAATGCCTTAAAAAGCCAAATTTGCCAGATGGAAAAGGAATTTCAAAAACTCACTGAAGAGAAGAGCTCCTTCAAAATTAGACTAGAGCAACTGGAAGCTAATGACTTTATGAAAAATCAAGATACTATAAAGCAGATCCAAACAAATGAAAAAATAGAAGGCAATGTGAACTATCTCATTGGAAAAGCCACTGACCTAGAAAATAAATCTAGGAGAGACCATTTAAAAAGTATTGGATTGGGGGGCGGAGCCAAGATGGCGGAGTAGAAACAGCTCATCCAAGCCACTCTGCCCCCAGATTCCCCCCAAACTATGTAAAAGGGGACTCTGAACAACTTCTGGACCCCCAGCACCCACAGAACAACACAGAGAAGCTAACCTCCCGCTGAGGACAGCCCAGCAGCCCTGCAGGAAGGACCAGCACAGCGTGCAGAGCACGGGAAGCCGAGCCGAGCGCAGGTCTGCCTGAGCCGAGGTTTTAGCCCCAGGGAGGCAGGGCCAGCAGCCGGCTGGAGAGACCCCAGAACACCAGCACCTGTGGCGACTCCAGAATTATCAACATAGACATGCCTAGGACAAAGTAAGAGGTTAGTGCCCTATGGACTTTGGGACCAGTATTTGGGGAATGCGTCGGCTTCCTCCCCTGGGGGCTAGAAGCTGCTGAGGAGACACACCATTTTGTAGTTTTCAGAGGCAGCTCCAGCTCCTGGCCTGCGAACTGTAGGGAGATCCAGCGATCAGTCTTGGGGGGTAATCGCTCTTCCTTTAACCTCCCTGGATCTGGATTGTGATCTGGGGTGGAGGTTGTGGGTGGGTTTACAGCTTGCCAGAAACGGAAGTTGGCCCCCTCACACGTTTAGGGTGAAAATTCCTGTCTGGCACCAGGCCATACGGTGGCAACAAGCCCAAAACTCAAATAATTAAGTGGCAACATGCCAAGGCAAAGGAAACAGAAAAATGCAACCCTAGACTCCTATTTTGGGGGCATAGAGTGGGAAAAGGACTGTGAGGTCAGAAGTCCTGCTCCAAAAGCCCCAGAGGAAAACATGAGTGGGTTGCAGGCCATAGAGGACCCTAAGAAGGACTTTAAAAATCAAATAAGAGAAGTGGGAAAATTGGGAAAAGAAATGAAGATAAAGATAAAGAAACTTTAAAAATCAAAAAAGAGAAGTGGAAAAATTGGGAAGAGAAATGAGAAGGATGCAGGAAAAGTATGAAATGAGGGTCAACAGCCTGACTGAGGAAAACAACACCTTAAAAAATAGACTAAGTCAAATGGCAAAGGAGGCCCAAAAGGGCAATGAGGAGAAGAATGCCTTAAAAAGTCGAATTTGCCAGATGGAAAAAGAATCTCAAAAGCTCACTGAGGAGATTCATTCCTTCAGAGTTAGACTGGAGCAAATGGAAGCTAATGACTTTATGAGAAATCAAGATGCTGTTAAGCAGATCCAAACAAATGAAAGATTAGAAGGCAATGGGAAATATCTCATGGGAAAAACCACTGACCTGGAAAATAGATCCAGGAGAGACAATTTAAAAATTATTGGACTACCTGAAAGCCATGATCAAAGAAAGAACCTAGAAATCACCCTTCAAGAAATTCTCAAGGAAAATTGCCCTGATGTTTTAGATCCAGAGGGCAAAATAGAGGTTGAAAGAATCCACAGATCACCTCCTGAAAAAGATCCCAAAAGAAAACTCCCAGGAATATTATAGCCAGGTTCCAGAATCCCCAGATCAAGGAGAAAATACTACAAGCAGCCAGGAAGAAACAATTTCAATATTGTGAAACACAATCAGAATAGCCCAGGACCTGGCAGCTTCTACACTGAGGGATCGAAGGGCATGGAATATGATATTCCAGAGGGCAAAAGAACTGGGAATGAACCCAAGGGTCACCTACCCAGCAAAAATGAGTATTTTGTTTCAGGGGAAAATATGGTCATTCAGTGGAATAGAGGACTTTCAAGCATTCTTGAGGAAAAAACCAGAGTTGAATAGATAATTTGACATCCAGACACAAGAAGGAAGAGATGCCTGAGAAGGTAATCAGGGAAAAGAAATCAAAAGGAACTTATCAAAGTAGAACTATTTACATTCCTATATGGAAAAACAATAACAGTGACTGATGAAATCTTTCTCACTATGAAAATAATGGAAGAAAGGGGTGTGGTCATATGAATACATATGTGAATGTGTGTGTATATGGTTACAGTTATATGTGGATAGAGGGCATAGGTTGAATTTGTTGGGAAGGGAGAATACTCAAGGGATGAAATTATGAGGTGAGAGAGGAAAGTGGCAAGAGGAGACAGGGAGAGACAGGGTAGGGTAAACTATCTTATGTAGAAGAAGCAAGGGGAAGTGGCTGCAAAGGAGGGGAAGAATAGGAAGGCAAAAAGGCAAAACCACATTCTCATTGAATTTGGTTCAGGGAAAGAATGACATACATACTAAATGGGATATCTCAACCTGCAGCAGAATAGGGGGAAGGGGGATGAGAGGAGGGATGATGGATGGGAGGGCATCCTTGGGGGAAGGGGAGGTTGCAAGTACCCACTATAGAAGAGGGACAGGATCATGTAGGGAATGGATCAGGTGGGGGGTGGGATGAGTGGGAGGGAATTATAAGTAGCCTTGTACAATATATCTACTATGATAATGTTTTGCATAGTTAGACATGTACAACATATACTGATTTACTTATCTTCCCAGAGGGAAGAAAGGGAGGAACAAGACAAGGGAGGAAAGAAATGGATCTGAAATTTGAGGTCTTAACATTAAATGTTTCAAATATATATATAAAAAATAAATAAAAATAAAAAGTATTGGACTACCTGAAAGCCATGATCTAAAAAAAGAGCCTGGACACCATCTTTCAAGAAATTATCAAGCAAAATTGCCCTGATATTCTAGAATAAGAGGGCAAAATAGAAATTCAAAGAATTCACCAATCACCTCTTGAAAAAGATCCCAAAAAGAAAACTCCTAGGAATATCATAGCCAAATTCCAGAGTTCCCAGGTCAAGGAGAAAATACTTCAAGCAGTCAGGAAAAAAGAATTTGAGTATTGTGGAAACACAATCAGGATTAACACAATACCTAGCATCAAGGAATCAAAAAACTTGAAATATTATATTCCAGAGGTCAAAGGAGCTAGGACTAAAACCAAGAATCACCTACCCAGCAAAACTGAGTATAATGCTATAGGGGGAAATATGGTCATTCAATGAAATAGAGGATTTTCAAGCATTCTTGATGAAAAAACCAGAGCTGAACAGAAAAATTAACTTTCAAATACAAGAAGCATGAGAAGGTAAACAGGGAAAAGAAATCATAAGGAACTTATTAAAGTTGAACTATTTACATTCCTACATGGAAAAATGATCATTGGAACTCATAGATCTAAAATGCCATGGTTTAAATAATGTAACTTGAATGTGCCTAATCAGCCAACAAGCATTTATTAAGTATCTTCTATGTGCCAGTCACTGTGCTAGGTACTGCCGTTACAGAGAAAGGAAAAAAGCAGTTCATGCTCTCAAGGAGCTCACAGTCTAATGGGGAACACGATATACTAACAACAATGTACAAGATAAATATGGAGATCCTCAACAGAGGATTAGACAGTGAAGTTGTAAAGGCCAGGATTCTTATCCAAGGATCCTATGGTTGCACAGCAGAAGCCTGCTGAATTATCTGCCCTTTTCTTCTCTATATCTGGATATAATTTATTTTAAGACTCAAGGACTAAAAGTTCCATGGCTACAGAGTAAAGAGGAAACACACAAGAAAGGTCAGTCTCTAGCACTGAAAATAGTTTTCATGTCTTGAGCCATAAAGTCAAGATGAGATTTTCTTTATGCTTCCAATTAGAAATGCATTTTAGTTTAACATCTGAGAATGATTTCCTCTCCCTTTCCTTCCTAAGGTGTACTGCTAACATCTTATGGTCTAGCAGGAAGCCTGCACCAAGCAACTTGTAAAACTGATTGTCTATTAGGAAGCATTGGAATCTTATATAATACCACTTATAAAACATGCCTATTATCCTACTTACTTGTAAATGTACTATTTCCTGAAACACAGGAGTCTCAACACACCAATTAGAAGTGTTTGATTAAAAATAAAAGGTAATAGAGGTAGCTAGGTGGCACAGTGGATAGAGTGCTGAGCCTAGAATCAGGAAGACCTGAGTTTAAATCCATCCTCAGACCCTTTCTAGCTGTGTGACTCTGAGCAGGTCATTCAACCTCTCTTTTTCTCAGCTTCTTCATTTATAAAATGGAAATAATAATAGCAGCTACCTCCCCAGGCTGTTGTGAGAAACAAATAACATTATCTACAATGCTTTGCAAACCTTAAGGCACTATATAAATGCCATTATTATTATTATTAACAGGCATACAAATTTAGAACTGGAAGGGATCTCAAAGGCCATGTAGTACAACCTCTTTGTTTTACAGAAAAGGAGACCGGCCTTAGAGAGATGAAGTGATGTGTCCAAGGGCATACAAGTGCCATGAAACTGACATTTGAACCTAGACTGTCTCACTCTAAATTAGTGTTTTTTCCACTGCAAAAGAACAACGTAATTAAAAACCTTTAAGTTGATATGATCTGAAAATATAATTATAGAAATGAGAACTCAAAGGGATCCAGAGAACATCTAATCTAACCCCATCATTTTTCTGACATGCTGACAGTTATCACACTAGAACAGCCAGGATTTGAACCCAGGTACACTCAGAATCCAAATTCAAAACCCTTGCTATGATACCATGCCATCTCTGTTTTCTAAAAGAAAATCCCCTGCTCCATAATAGCATATTTCTTCATGTCTCATATTTCCTTGATAAAGCCTTTCCTGTTTGCCTTCATCAAGAATAATCTCTCCCACCTCTAAAATCCTGCAACAGACCTTCAGGAAACAGAACAAGAAAGACCCTTGGAGACCCTAATCTAACCCCTTCATTTTACAGATGAGGAAATTGAGGTCCTAAAGATATGAGGTGACTCACCCAAGTTCACACAGGTAAATAGCACAAAAGGCATTCAAATCTATATCTTCTACTTCCAAATATAATGCTCTTACCCTTATACCATGCTGTACCATTGCTACTTACTTAGTATTTGTAATTTACTCCCTCATACTTAGTTATCCATCAACACTATCACATTATAAAAGGGATAGCCTCAAGCACACTGGTTAGATTCCCCATGATAAATTTATGGGAAGAGAAGGACACAGGATGGGCAGGTATAGGCATGCTGAAATCTGTTTTATTGGTGAGGGTACCTATATAGACAAAATCTCAGAACTACTTCGGAATTTAAGAGTGCATATACATTACTTATGTCTTTCTCCTTTCCCATGTAAACTGCATTTCTTATAACCAAGGATGTGCAGGGATAAGTTTTAGCAGCATTCCTCACTCACAGGAAGTATGTAATAAATATGCTTGATTTATTGATAGATTCATCCCCAAAAGTACCCAGCACAGTGAACTTCATATAACAGGTGCCCAACAAATGTTTACTTATTAATGTAAAAAAAGAAAGTAGAACCATGAGACTTTATTGTTGTTTCTTTCATGGAGACCAAGGGCTACTATAAAGGAAACATACCTACGAGTAAGCAGCAAAAATCTTCTGACATGTACACCTCATAAAATGTATTTAATGAGATTGCTCACTTTATATCTGGCATTGGTTGATATAATAATGATCATAATAAACAGTGCTCAATACTTCCAAGTAGATGTTTCTCTACCAGAATAAGTATTTAAATACTCCTTTACATACTATGGTTAGGCAAAGTTTTTGTCTATGTTCTGCTATGTCATACCTAAACCCATGGTGAGAAATAGTTACTCTTAGACTTAGTTATATTCCAGAATCACTTTCAAGAGCCTAAGTAGAGAATGTGTTTAAAAAACTTTTTGAAGAATTCTGAATATCTGGACTGACAAGCTGAAAGAAAACGGCCCAAAACAGAAGCTCCCTGGTGATGGATTCAAGACGTAAAATGAGCTATACATTTTTAGACATAGACAATGAGGAAATGAGTATGTTTTCCTTGATTAAACATATGTTCCAAGGGTATTGTTTTTCTTCTTTTTCTTTTCAAAAGGGGAAGTAGAAGGGAGAGAAATAGTGCTTGCTCATTAAAAAAAAGTTTTAAAGGGGCGGCTAGGTGGCGCAGTGAGTAAGAGTGCCGGCCTCGGAGTTGGGATGACCTGGGATAGAAAGCGGCCCACACATAAATCATGACTTGCCGTGTAACCTTGAGCAAGTTACTTAACCCCAATTGCTTAAAAAAAAAAGTTTTAAAAATCCAACTCCAAGATCATACAATCAAGAATTATAGGGATTACATCTGTAATGGATCTGAAAGATGATCTAGTACAAAACCTTCTCATTTTATAAATGAGGAAACTGAAGCCCAGAGAAAGCAAATGATTTGCTCAAAGTCACCATACAAGTGATCTTGAAAGTAACAGAGTCAGGATTCAAATCTGGATCTAGGTGTGTCTGACTCCAAAATTCTCGTTCTACTATGCTGGTTTCGTCTTCTGCAGTCCTCAGTCATAATAAGAAATAAAGACATGTAAAATCAAAATAACTCCTCCCCCAAAAAAGTGAGAAAAAATTTGATTATTTAAGATAGAATTTTTGGAGCCCTGCGATAGTAGAGAGTTTCCTCTTCAGGAAGTTCCCTATACCAATGAGAGAGAAAGAAAGAGACAGAGACAAAAGACAAAGATCAACAGATAGTTATATGTACACATACACATATAAGTCCTTAGGGTTCTCCACATTTCAGCATCCTACTCCATTCTGACCAAAAAGATCTTACATTCTTAACACTTCATATGACATTTTTAGATGCGCAAATTTTGTATCAAAGGCCAGAGGGAAAAAAAAATTCAGTTCAGGCATGGGCTCTATTACTTTAATTTCAAAAAAAGAAATCCTTAGTTATATTTAAAACATATCCTGGAGCATTACTGGACCAACAGTATCACCCTGCTACTTGGCCTCATAACCAAACAAGTTGCAGCATGCCTTATTACATGTGTCCTGGGGAGAAATGTGAGTATCACTGTGTTTTATGTGATCAGAGACAGCAGGTGAGAAACTGCTCTGCTGTATCTTCACAGCAATTCCCAGCTGCCCTTTGAAGTTATTCAGTAACCCTGAGTGCTATCTGATCACAAGAAACATAGCATGAAGTCACATATTTTAGAATATTTTAACGTCTGGTTTGTCTGTAGGCCAAAAACAAATAAATACTTCTACTGTAAAGAGTCTCAGACTAAACTTCCTTCAAGATGCCTGAAGGGCTGAACCACTTCTATTCAAGTCCCCTATTTCTCTACTGCAGTAGAAGAATGAAGTAAATGACGTGTTACACAGTAGTGAATTCTCTAGATAATGGAAACAATTTTTTAACCATTGCATAGACATCCTTCTAAAATGCGTGTATGTATGTATACACTTCCCTCCTTACCCAGAGGACAATTAGCCTACTATTCAATTAAATTAATACATTATAATTTGTTTAGCCATTCCCCAATCATTGGCCACATAGATTGTGTCTAGTTATTGCTATTATGAGTAATTAGTACAAGTATTATAATTCCCATTGTACAGATAAGAAAGATTCAGAAAAGAGAGCAACCTATAAATCTGTGTAACTTCTTTCAACTATAGTCTAATAGAAATTCTTCAGGAAGACAAATTTAAAAATAATCAGGTCTCATTGCAACAGTGTAATATACCCAAGATTGCAAAATAAAGGAGTGTATGAATAAGAAATACAAAATAATAAGTCTTATTCTTTTTCTTTATTATTCTTTTCAAACAACTCATCATTATCACTACTAATAATAATAACTCAGAATTACATGAAACTTTAAAGTCTGAGGAGCACTTTATACAAAATGCCTTTCAAAAAAGCTACAAACTCCTCAAATTCTGTTCAAATAGAAGCTAGACTATTTAGTGAAGATGTCCAAAAAAAAAAAAAAGCCATGCTTTAATTGAAAGTCTGACTAAATGACCTCCCAAGGTCCCTCCCAACTCTGGGATTCCAAGATTGTAATCTTGCATTTTCCTGATGACTCAGAATTATCATTATAAACATCCATGGACAGAAACACTGTTCAGCGTTTTCTGGTTTCTACATCTCCTCTTTCAGGGTTGAAGTATCATATGCCCTTGTGCCTTGTCTCTAAGAGTCTTCCTCCTGATCCCAGGTCCAACCCTATTCCTTAGCCCTGCTTCTAATCTCCCTATGGTCCAGGAAATCAGGTCACGAGGCTTATTAAAAATATCCATTCCATGTGAGGGTCTCAAGAATACTGGAACAGCCATTTCAGGTATTTAGTGGTCTCTTCCATCTCCTCACCTTCACTTTTATAGCTAGAGAGTTTAAGTTATAAGAAGTCTGTCTGACCTTTCTTTGCATGAGAGGTGTTCTTCTGTGACTTCATTTAAATTAGCTATTGTCTACATTACTAATAAAAGTATATTGACACTCTTAGAGCCCTATTTATGGTATAATTTAATTAACTCATATAATAAAAAATAATAAATAACTTTTCTGTTTCTGTTGTTGTGTTTTTAGAAAGTTTTTAAGAAGTCTAATTTCCAAAGAAAAAACAATTTATGTAGTTTGTATCCTTGTGACAAACAATATGTACAGACATTTACACAATTTTATCATGGTCATAGGTACTATTGAACATGGAAAAGATATTCTCAAAAATCAATTACATATAAACCTTGGTATTGACTTTTTTAGAGAATCCTAGAGTTATTAAATCTCCTCCCATTTTATTGGTTATGAAGTAAAGGACAGTTAAGAGACTTTTCACAGTTTGAACAGCTAGTTAGTTACACAATCAGGACTAGAAGGCTGAGAGATTGAAGCACAAATAGCTAGAAGTTTATTATCTGTATACCACATTAAGAATCTATAATTAGGACTTCCAGCTCCAGACTACTTTTCCTCAGGCCTCAGCTTGACCACAGCCCTGTAAGAACAAAAACCTGGTAGGGGTTACAACCCAGAAGCTCCAATGATACAAAGCTCTGAACTGCTGGTGCCAAGAGGCTCTAAACCGCCAGCACCAAACCAAAAAATTAATGAACAGGAGTGGGACACATCACCAGGATAGAAGTCTGTGTGTTTAAGGTGCTGTCTCCACCAGACTTAACTGAAAGAGCATGGTATCCAGCTGGGCCCAGTTCTGACCCCCCCAAAACTTAGTGGGGGCTGGTGAAAAACCTAGGCTGGTGAACCATGAATTGACCAGTGTGGTAGGAGGTTGAGACACTTTGAGATCCAATCCTCAAGGAAATCGCAATCAGAAGGGAGAGAATAAGAACTGAGCAATAAGGAGGGAGGCATGGTAGTAAAAATGCCAAAAATCCGGGATTAAGAAATCCCAGAGGTCTTGAATATAAATATAAATCAATAGGAAAAACAGTAACAACAGAAGGAAATATGGCCTCCAGATCTAGTAAACATCTAGCATCAGCATCTATGAATAAGTACTGTAAAACAAAGGAAATTAATCCACATTTGACAAGACAGAAGACACAGTGGAAGTTGAAAACAATATGAAACCACAACATGCTCTTCCTGAGTAATTTTTTTTTTTTAAAGCAATTGGGGTTAAGCAACTTGCTCAAGGTTACACGGCTGTCATTATTTGTGTCTGGGTGCTCATTTTCTGAGGCCGGATTCGATCTCGGGTCATCCCAACTCCGAGGCCGGCGCTCTTACTCACTGCGCCACCTAGCCGCCCCTTTTAGGGCAATTGGGGTTAAGTAACTTGCCCAAGGTCACACGGCTAGGTTTTTGTTTGTGTGGATTAAGTGTCTGAGGCCAGATCCAAACTCAGGTCCTTCTGACTCCAGGGCCAGCGCTCTACTCACTGCGCCACCTAGCCACCCCTAGTAGTTTTTTTTTTTTTTAATGAGAATTATGACAGCAAAATTTATGTCCTAGACAGCAAAAATAATGGGCAGAAAAATTTAAATCTGCAATGGTCAGCCTAAACAAAGGGGAAAAAAAGAACAATAGACTGGGAATACAAATACAAAGAAGTGAAAGACAATCTAAAAGAAGAGAAGCAAAAACCAAGAACATTAAAAGAAAATATGTTCACGAGGCAAGCAAAACACATTGATCTCAAAGACAAGAGAGATAAAAACAATTTAAGGATAAGTCTCCCAGAAGAAAAAGACAAGACAAAATACCTTAACACCATAATGTTGGAAATAATAGAAAAGAATTGTCCAGAACTTCTGAACATGGAAAATGAAATCCCCATTGAAAGAATTCACAAATCGTCTCCAGAAAAAAAAAGAAACCACAGTTGTTAAGCCCAAGACACAGAGCAGTTAAATTTAACAATTCAATTCAGAAGAGAGCACACTCAATAAAACAGCAAATGAGCATGGTGAAATCACAGAAAAACCAGAAGAAATCAAAAGAATAATCAGAAAATATTATGCACAGTTAGTTATATGGCAACAAAACTAAGAACACAAAACAAGTACAGGAATATTTTTTTTTAAATATAAACAACCCAAACTATCAGAAGACCAGATAGAGATCTTAAATAACCCAACCTCAGAAAAAGAAATAGATCTAGCTATAGAGGAGCTACCAAAGGAAAAAAATGCCAGACCTGAAGGATTTACAAGAGAATTTTATTAAGCTTTTAAAGAACAGTTAATACCCATTCTTCACAAATTATTCTCAAAAATTGAGAAAAAAATTATTTTACGAGGCAAATATAGTCCAAATACCTAAACCAGAGAAAGGTAGAACACAAAAAGAAAAGTATATAGGTCAATATCATCAATGAATATTGACTTAAAAATTTTAAATAAAATCCTATCAAACGGATTACAGCAATTTATCCAAGAAATTATTTATTACAATCATGTGGAATTTATACTAGGAGTGAAAAGATGGTTTCAATATTAGGAAAACAATTAACATAATTAATCATATTAAAACCCAAAACATCCCAGAAAACATGATCATCTCAATAGATACAAAAAAAAGCCTTTGACAAAGTACAATACTCTTTTATGTTCAAAACCCTACAAAGTATAGGAATGGAGGACCTTTTTTTCTTTGCTTTTTGGAGGGGGAAGGCAGGGCAATTGGGGTTAAGTGAATTGCCCAAGGTCACACAGCTAGTAAGTGTTAAGTGCCCAAGGCTGGATTTGAAATCAGGTCCTCCTAACTCCAGGACCAGTACTTTATTCACTGCGCCACCTAGCTGACCCAAAATTTATTTTAATTGTGTTTTTTTGTTTGTTTTTTTGCTTTTTGATGGGGAAAGGCAGGACAATTGGGGTTAAGTGACTTGCCCGAGGTCACACAACTAGTTTTTGTGTTAAGTGCCTGAGGCTGGATTTGAACTCAGGTCCTCCTGACTCCAGTGCTGGTGCCATCCAGCCATCCCAGAAGGAGCTTTTTAATACCACAAAAGGCATCTATCTAAAACCACAAGCAAGCATCATATGCAATGGGGATACATTAGAGTCCTTTTCAATAAACAAGGGATGAAGCATATATCTACTCTCCCCACTATTATTTGATACAGTACTGGAAATGTTAGCAATAGAAACAAGACAAAAGGAACCAAAGGAATAAAAATAGGCAATGATGAGATTTAAATTATTCCTGTTTGTTGATGATTTGATGGCTTACTTAGAAAACCCCAAGGAATCGGCAAAGATACTAAGACAATTGATAGCTTCAGTAAAGTTGCAGCTTATAAAATAAATCCTCAAAAATAAATGTGTCTATATAATAATAACAAAACACAAGAAGCAAATTAAAAGAGAAATCTTATTCCAAATAACTTCAAAAATAAATAAAATATGTGAGGATTAAGCTCCCAAAACACGAAAAGGACTTGTATAGATTCAATTAGAAAGCATTCCTTAAAGAATTAAAGAACAACTTAAATGGTTGAAGAATATTCAGTTCTCATGGTTGGAATTACAATATAATAAAAATGATTTTACCAAATTTAATTTACGTTTTAATGCTGTGCCAATCAAATTATCTAGGGTATACTTTATGGAGCTTGATAAAATAATAGTAAAATTCATTTGGAAAAACAAAATATATGGAGTGTCCAAGGGAAATGATGAAGGTGGGATGAAGAGGGAATAGCATTTTCAATCAGTTTAAAGTATATTATAAAGTGGCAGTCATCAAAACTATATAGTATTGGTTTAAAAAAAAAGACAGGGAAGTGGAGTTGATTGGATAAGAGAGATTCAGAAACAATGGAATTTAATAGCTCAGTTTTGATAAAGTAGAATAATAAGTTACCTAGGAAAAATTCCTTCTGATGAAATCTGTTGGGAAAACTGGAAAGCAGTCTGGTAGAAATTAGACTTAGACCAATATCTCATATCACACTTCACAATACATTCTAAATGGATACATGACTCTAATATTAAAGATCATAGCATAAAAAATTAGAAGAGAAATAAATCACGTACCCCTGATAGATATGGGTAAGAGATACATTCTTAATCAAACAAGAGATAGAGGCAATTTAAAAAGATAAAGTAATTTTGATTACTTGAAACTGAAAAGATTCTGCACATAATGCATCTAGGATAAGAAGAGAGGTGGTCAAATAAGTTTGTATCAAATTTCTCTAATAAGAGTAATATCTAATAAGAGATATGCACAAACATAAAAACAAAGATTAGGAGTGGACTATGTTTAGGAAAGCATATGTCTATATATGTATGTATACAGGTATATGTATATGTATATGTCTATAGCTGTAGAGAAACATATCTAAACTTTATTGTAGCCTTCTGGGGTGGGAGGAGAAAAAAGAACAAAGTAAAAAAGTGCACATCAGAGGACAAAAGAAAACTTACAAGGAAGCAAAGATGCACAATTCTCAACACAACATGTACTATTTATCATATAGGCTTTCTTGAAATGAAAATGTATTGTACATATTTTGTACAACACCTTTTGTGATAGCTCAGATTTGGAAACAAGGTAGTTGCCTATAGACTGCTGGATGGCTAAACAAATTGTAATACATGAATGTAATGAAAACTACTCTGACGTAAGAAATAATGCACGTGATGAATACAGAGAAGCAGGGAAAGATCTATATGAACCTATGCAGAGTAAAGTAAGCAAAGCCAAGAAAACAATATACCTATTAACTAATTCAATGTAAACAGAAAGAACAATACACCAAGAAATAAAAAGTAAATGTAACAAAATTATAAAGATCAATTGGGACTCAAATGAAGGAATGTGAAGATACCCGCAAGCTACCCCTTGGTGAAGATGAGAGGTCCACTGGATGTTACACACAGTACATGTTTTATTTTTAAACTTTTTCAATATATCAATCAGTATATGTGTGTATACAATCAATATGTCCAAACAATCAATCAATGTATCTGATTGTTTCTTCCTCTCAAAAAAACCTATTTTTCATATGGGATAGCTTTTAAGGAGGGGTTAAAGCAGGGATATATACTATGGTAATGTAAGAAACTGAAATGATTCATTAAATTTTTTAAAAAGAAAGAAAAAATAACCTATGATTGTCCAAAATGTTACTAAACTGTGAATAAGCTTTAACATGGTTATAACACTACTAGGCCTATACTCCAAAAGAAATCAAAGAAAGAGAAAAAAAACCCATATGTACAAACACATTTATAGCAGCTCTTTTTGCAGTAGCAAAGAACTGGAAACTAAGAGGATGCTCATCAAATGGGAAGTGACTGAACAAATTATGGTATACGAATATAATGAAATATTATTTGATAAGAAATGATGGAGGGGACAGTAATAGAGAAACTTGGGAATATCTGTATGAGTTGATGCAATGTAAAGGAAGCAGAACCAATTGTGAATAATTAATAAAACAACACAATAGCAAGACAATACCAATATTTTTTAAAATGACAATACTACCTAAATTAATTTACAGATTTTGCACCATACCAATTAAACAAATAACAAAATTTATTTGGTGGAACAAAAATCTAAGTATCAAGGGAAACTATGGGAAAAAGTAGGGACAAAAAGGGAAGAGCACTTCTAGACATCTAACTGTACAAATCTTACAAATCTTTCTGCTATATATCCCATTGCCATTTGCAAAAAATGAACTGACATTTCAGTCCTCATTTTTCTATCCTTTCTCTTCCTGCCTAAGGATACTATAACAGCTGTTACCAGGCAAAGCGATCTGGAAATATGCCAATAAATTCCAGTGATGAAAAAAAAAAAAGGAAAGGGGGGGAAAGGTGAAGAAACTGACTTTCCACGTAAAGTTGGAAGTGTTAAGACAGTTTGAGACTGGTAAAAAAAAAAGTGACTAAATGACTGAAGCTTTAGAGATTCGAATGTGTACAATGGGAACAATATGTGAGGCACAGAAGCATCCCACCAGGCTTCTTAATACCGTCCCATATTCCAAGCTTCAGTATTTTTTATTTCACAACTTATTTTATCACAGCATGGCATTATTAACATTCAGAGCACTAAATGAAACAAATTTAAGCCTATTTGGTTTCATTCAATTACAGAGCTATAAAATGTTCTATTAAGAGAGAAAGAAGCCTTATTGAAAAATGAATTTATAAAAAGATTCAAAAAACGAAATGACTGTCTCCTATTTCAGTACCGAGAACCAAAAGTGATATCATTGAGTGTCCACTTGGCCAAATGAAGAGCAAAGCTAATGGGAGAAACACTGAGAAAAAGCAATATGGTTTTGATGCACAAATTCAACCTACGTACTCAACTTTTGCTTCCAGAGACTTCAAAGGGATAGACTAGAGAAAGAGAGCATTGCTTTACTCAGTCCCTGGGGGTAGAATTTGACCTTTTCCAGTCAAAATTCAGCATTAATCTTACAACAGCCTTGCATATCTTTTCAAAAAGGTTTTATCAGCCCAGAAAAATCTTCCCTTCTCACACTGACTCATAGTGGAATAATGCAGTGATGGGAAAATGAGCACAGGGGCAGGTATCATCACCAATTTGAACTAAAATGTTTCTGGCTTATCTCAAGCTCACCACTCAGAGTAATAGATTTGCTTTCTTAATTGAATGAAGATTATTACTATTCCAATGACAGAAAAGACCTTTTTTGAATAAAATTAATTCTTTTTAGAATATTCCTTAAATGAATTAATAATCAATGCAACTTAATTCAACAAACATTTATTAAATGCCTACTAAATGCCAGCTGTGTGGCACAGTGGATAGAGTATCAGGCCTGGAGTCAGTAAGACTCATCTTCCAGAGTCCAAATCTAGCCTCAGATACTTATTAGCAATGTAACCTTGGGTAAGTCACTTAATTCTGTTTGCCTCAATTTCCTTAGCTGTAAAATGAGCTAGAGAAGGAAACAGCAAACCACTAAAGTATCTTAGCCAAGAAAACCCCACAAGGGGTTACAAGCATCAGACATGATTGAAAACATGCCTGAAAAATGAAAAATTACTAGATGCCAGACACTGTGAAAGGAGCTGTGTGCATTTCACACACAAAAAAAAAATAGTTCCTTCCCTCAAGAAACTTACATTCTACTGGTAGAATGGAATATTTAATTGAGAAGTAATTAGGTACAAAGTACATGCAAAGTAATACAAAGCAATTTCTGGAGGAAAGGGGGGGGGCTAATAACTAAGGTATTGTCTAATATTACATGGTAATATGTTCCATGTTACCTAAGATGTAGAAAACACTTAACTTCTATTTTCAAGTTAAACTAATTTTTTTAATTTTCCCTACAATGAAAATACAATAGTTACAAGGATATAAATACTTAAATATCATTGTACAGTGAACACTAGTGACTCTAAGCTGTGCAAAGTCTGCCATAACTCCAATAATCAAAGTCTACACAGGAGAATCAAAATGATCAGTTACAAATTAATCAAAATCCTTTTAAGCCTCAGGATTAAATTCAAGTACAACCCTCTAAGACACCAAGAATACTAGAAGCAAAGAGCATGGGCAAAGAATCATACTTGTAAGCAACCAAACAACATGCAGACCTAGCTACTAGTCATATTTACTGAACAAAAGAGTCATTTCCAGAAACAAAGCTGAATTCAAATGCTAAGAGTTAAAGACTCAGGAGTTCAGAAATCTCAAAGACATGTTTTCAAAATATAAATGTAAAAAACTAAATGAGAAAATGCTATTATTATCATTGAAAGCATTCTTTTACTTCAGAGAAAAACTTTAGGTAAATTTTATGAGTTTAACATACAACCTTTTGAAAATAATTCTGTAAGTCTCCAAAACTCTGATCAATGCAGTGAGTAATCATGACTTCCCACTTCTTGGCAAAGAGGCAGTGAGTTAAAATTGCAGCATGAGACATATCTTTTTAGATGTGGTCAATGTGCTGATTTGTTTTGGTTGACTATACTTAATTATTACAAGGAAGGGGTTGTATTTGCAGGAAAGCTGGGCACAGAGATGAGTGTGTAGTAATTGTGATTACAAAAAAGAGCATCAATGAAAGATTCTAAAAGTATACAAAGACAGAAGGAAGTTCATAAGGGGATGCAGATAATAAAAGGAGATGCTTTTACCATTTTACATTTAATACATATTTAAAAAAAAAAAAACAATGTAGGAGTAGAAACAGCACGTCCAAGCCACTCTCCCCCCAGATCACCTCCAAACTATGTAAAAGGGGACTCTGAACAACTTCTGGAGCCCCAGCACCCACAGAATGACACAGAGAAACTAACCTCCTGCTGAGGACAGCCCAGCAGCCCTGCGGGAAGGACCAGCTCAGCGCTCTGGGAGCTGGCAGTGCAGCACACAGTGCATGGGGAGCCAAGCAAAGGTCCACCTGAGTTGCGGTTTTAGCCCAAGGGAGGCCGGGCCAGCAGCTGGCTGGAGGGACCCCAGAACACCAGCAGCTGTGGCGATTCCAGAATTATCAACATAGACATGCCTAGGACAAAGTGAGAGGTTAGTACCCTATGGACTTTGGGACCAGTATTTGGGGAATCCGTCGGCTTCCTCCTCTGGGGGCTAGAAGCCGCTGGGGAGACACGCCATTTTGTAGTTTTCAGAAGCAGCTCCAGCTCCTGGCCCGTGAACTGTAGGGAGATCCAGCGATCAGTCTTGGGGGGTAATCACTCTTGCTTTAACCTCCCTGGATCTGGATTGTGATCTGGGGTGGAGGTCATGGGTTTCCAGCTTGCCAGAAACGGAATTTGTCCCTCCCCACACGCTCGGGATGAAAGTTCCCATCTGGCACCAGAGCCATACTGTGGCAACAAGCCCAAAAGTCAAGTAATTAAGTGACAACATGCCAAGGCAAAGGAAACAAATTAAACAGAAAAATGCAACCCTAGACTCCTACTTTGGGGGTAAAGAAGATCAAAGCATGGAACAGGAGGAGGACTGTTAGGTCAGAAATCCTGCTCTAAAAGCCCCAAAGGAAAATATGAGTGGGTTACAGGCCATAGAGGACCTTAAGAAGGACTTTAAAAATCAAATAAGAGAAGTGGAGGAAAAATTGGGAAGAGAAATGAGAAGGATGCAGGAAAAGTATGAAATGAGGGTCAACAGCCTGACTGAGGAAAACAACACCTTAAAAAATAGACTAACTCAAATGACAAAGGAGGCTCAAAAGGCCAATGAGGAGAAGAACACCTTAAAAAGTCGAATTTGCCAGATGGAAAAAGAATCTCAAAAGCTCACTGAGGAGATTCATTCCTTCAGAGTTAGACTGGAGCAAATGGAAGCTAATGACTTTATGAGAAATCAAGATGCTGTTAAGCAGATCCAAACAAATAAAAGAGTAGAAGGCAATGTGAAATATCTCATGGGAAAAACCACTGACTTGGAAAATAGATCCAGGAGAGACAATTTAAAAATTATTGGACTACCTGAAACCCATGATCAAAGAAAGAACCTAGAAATCACCCTTCAAGAAATTCTCAAGGAAAATTGCCCTGATGTTTTAGACCCAGAGGGCAAAATAGAGGTTGAAAGAATCCACAGATCACCTCCTGAAAAGGATCCCAAAAAGAAAACTCCCAGGAATATTATAGTCAGGTTCCAGAATCCCCAGATCAAGGAGAAAATACTACAAGCAGCCAGGAAGAAACAATTTCAATATTGTGGAAACACAATCAGAATAGCATAGGACCTGGCAGCTTCTACACTGAGGGATCAAAGGGCATGGAATATGATATTCCAGAGGGCAAAAGAGCTGGGACTGAACCCAAGGGTCACCTACCCAGCAAAAATGAGTATTTTGTTTCAGGGGAAAATATGGTCATTCAGTGGAATAGAGGACTTTCATACATTCTTGAGGAAAAAACCAGAGTTGAACAGAAAATCTGACATCCAGACACAAGAAGCAAGAGATGCCTGAGAAGGTAATCAGGGAAAAGAAATCAAAAGGAACTTATCAAAGTTGAACTATTTACATTCCTATATGGAAAAGCAATAACTGTGACTGATGATATCTTTCTCAGTATGAAAATAATGGAAGAAGGGTGTATGGTCATATGAATACATATGTGAATGTGTGTATATATGTTTACAGTTATACATGGAGAGAGGGCATAGGTTGAATTTGTTGGGAAGGGAGGATACTCAAGGGGTGAAATTATGAGGTGAGAGAGGAAAGTGTCAAGAGGAGATGGGGAGAGACAGGGTAGGGTAAACTATCTCATGTAGAAGAAGCAAGGGGAAGTGGCTGCAAGGAAGGGGAAGAATAGGAAGGCAAAAAGGCAAAACCACATTCTCATTGAATTTGGTTCTGGGAGAGAATGACATACATACTAAATGGGATATCTCAACCTACAGCAGAATAGGGGGAGGGGGATGAGAGGAGGGATGATGGATGGGAGGGCATCCTTGGGGGGAGGGGAGGTTGGAAGTACCCACTATAGAAGAGGGACAGGATCAAGTAGGGAATGGACCAGGTCGGGGGTGGGATGAGTGGGAGGGAATTATAAGCAGCCTTGTACAAGATATCTACTCTGGTAATGTTTTGCATAGCTACACATGTACAACATATACTGAATTATTTATCTTCCCAGAGGGAATGGGGACAAGGGAGGAAGGGAATGGATCTGAAATTCGAGTTCTTAAAATTAAATGTTTCAAATATATAAAAATACTATTAAAAATGCTTGCATTATCAATAAAATGACTAAATTATCCATAAAAAAAAACAATGTAGCACAAATTCACAGTTTTATATGCAGTTCTCTATTTTCTCATTTTATCCTAAAATGCTCAGATTTGCTAATGGTTAAGTTCATTAAAGAAAATGAGTTTAAAATTTTAAAAATTAAATTACTTTCCCTATAATCTGTCCCTACAACTTCCTACCCCACATAAAATATCAAACCATACCCTTTTGTTGATTCAATTCTCCTACTTCTATGCTCAGCCTTTTCAAAATAATGAAAGGCTAGAGCAGATATAATTTTTGGAAGACGTGTTTCTGAATATCACAAAATCTTGGCAACTCAGCATCGTGAAAACTTTTCACTATGAAAGTAAAGTGACAGAATGTGCAAGAAAAAGAAAGAATCAGGAAATGTGGGTTCCAAACATGGCTCTTCTAACTGGCTAGATAATCTTGGGCAAGTTATTTTGTTTCCATTTTCTCACTTAAAAACCAATCCAATGTTCATTATGGAAAAGACATTGAAAATTAATAACAAGGGGCGGCTAGGTGGCGCAGTGAGTAAGAGCACCGGCCTCAGAGTTGCGATGACCCGAGATTGAATCCGGCCTCAGAAAATGAGCCCCCCCACACAAATAATGACTAGCCGTGTAACCTTGAGCAAGTTACTTAACCCCAATTGCTTAAAAAAAAAAAAAGAAAAGAAAAGAAAATTAATAACAAACAGGAGGAGAACCTGGAGAAAATAGAGTCATGGAAGCTAGTGGAAGCTACTCTTTAGTAACTATGTAAATAATTCCAAACTGCTTTCCAGAATGGCTGCACACATTCACAGATTCGTCAATAATGACGGCATCGATATGCCTGTTTTCCCATAGCCCCTCTAATATCTATCATTTTCCTTTTTTGGCATTTATGCCTCCTTGATGGATGAAAAGTAGAATCCTAAAATTGCTTTAATTTGCATTTTCCTAATTAGTAGTGATTTGGAAGTAGGAGCTTTCTGTAAATGTTTGTAATGTAAAAACAAAACATACAAATCAAACTTTAAAAAAAACTCAGAAAAAATTAAAAATACTTGGAACTTTTCCTTCAAGGTAATGATATTTTAACAATGAATGGGAAAGTAACTGCTTTTCAAAAAACCATAGTATGGAGAAAGCATCTTGAAAAATGAATGTTTGGAAATGTTTCCATCATTATGTGATTTTTGTGCTGAAAAATATGCATGTGTCACCCATAAAAACTGTCATATCTGCACACTTAAAAACCTTAGAGATAGAATAGTTTTGAACATATATCTTCTTTGAAAACATAACAACATCCTATTATTTTGTAAGAATAACTAACATCAAGAAAGATAGAGATTAGACTTCATAATAACCTGGAGAGATTTATATAAACTGATGTTGAGTGAGAAGAGCAGAAGCAGGAGAAATCTGTACACAATCACAGACACAATGTATGTGTGATGACTAACTTCAATAGACTGGGCTCCTCTTAGCAATGTAAGGTTATAAGATAAATCTGAAAGACTCATGATCGAAAGAGATATCCACATCCAGAGAAAGAGACGAGGAGTCTGAATGCAGATTGAAACAAACTTACTGTGTTTCTTTTCCTTGTTTTGTTTTGTTTCCTCTTTCCCACTGATCACTCTATCAGTTATAATACTTCTTTACAATCTGACTAATGATTAATGTGAAGTTATTTGTAGATCCTATATTTGAGTGCATGCTGCCACGATGGGGAGGGGGGAGGAGTGGGAGAAAATTTGAAACTCAAGGGACTGTGTAACTGAATGTTGTAAACTAAAAATAAACAAAACAATAAAAAAAAATAAAGATAGAGATTTATTTAAATTTAATTTAAACAAAACATTTGCAAACTTGGTAGATGCAACTGAAAAATGAGTATCAGGAATTGGTAAGTATAGATAATAATTGATTTCTTCCATTTATATACCTGAACCTTTGTAACTCCTCATTTTCAGCTCTGAAAGCCATTAAAACCAAGTACCTCTAAAAAATTCATCTCAGAAGCAAACTATCAAAATGCTATATCACAAAGATTTAAAACAAATTTTCCAAAAATAAAACATATTCACACTGCTGTCACTAAATGTTAATAAATTTTTAAAATATTTAATTAGGTTAATAAAATCAGGTTGAGTTTTTTAAAGAAGCTAAAGATGGCAGGCAAGAGAAGAGAGTAATAAGTAACATCAAAAACTGTTGAAAGTTCAAGGATGATGAAAACTGAGAAAAAATCCAGTAGATTTAAAAGTTACACTGTTGGCAGTTAAGAAACTGTTGAGGCACTTCAGGGGCACAGTAGATAGTGCACTGGGCCAAGAGCCAGGAAGACCTGTGTTCAAATCCATGTCACACTAGCTTTGCAACATGGGGCAAGTCACTTAACCTTTGTCTGCCTCAGTTTCCTTAACTATAAAATGGGAATAATAATAATACCTATTTCTCAGGGTTCTAATGGGGATCAAATGAGATGATATTTGCAAAATACTTAGCCCAGTGCCTGGCACATAGTAGGGGACTATAGGAATGCCAGTTGCTATTATTATTTTTATTATTATCAGCAGCAGCATCACTATTATTAACCCCTGAAAGAGTAATTTCAGCAGGGGAGTTGGCTTCAATGTTAATAAGTCTGTAGTTTCACATAGTATTCAGCAATTTAGCAAAGAAGAAATATTTTTCTATTACTTTCTAAGAATAACTGATTAATATCAAGAAAGGTGGAAATAGTTACTAATAGAGGGATTGAAGACAGGAACATTAGTGTACTTTTGGTGGACCTGTGAGTCAGTATATTCATTCAGAAAAGCAATTAGGATTTATACAATTATAGTGACTAAATATCCATATTCTTTGATGCAGAGATTACATTTCAGGTATATAGGCATATGCCCCCAAAGAAGTCATTGATAAGTAGGTTCCCATAGGCATTAAAATTTTTATAATAGTGCTCTCTGTAAAGAGCTTGAAACAAAGTTGATTCCTATTGACTTGGAAATAAATAAATAAACTGTGACATATTGATGTAATTGAACATTGTTATGCAGTAAGAAATGATGAAAATGAACACAGAGAAGCATGGGAAGACTTACATGAACTGATGCAGGGGAATAAGTAGAGCAAAAAAAACAACCAATTTAGATGTAAAGAGCCACCACCACAAAACAACTGAAAATGAATGTTGCAAAATTACAAAGATCAAGCAAGGCCCCAAAGAAGAGGTATGAAAGGATACCTCTTGCCACTCCTTTGAAGAAGCAGAAAGTTCACAGGTGTAGAACATCACACATTTTTTCTTAGAATTTTTTGATATATTGATGTGGTTTTATTTTTTTTTCTCTTCTTTCTCTTTGTTAAAAAAAATCTTTTGGGGCGGCTAGGTGGTGCACTGAATAGAGCGCCTGGCCCTGGAGTCAGAAGGACCTGAGTTCAAAGCCGGCCTCTGACACTTAACCCACACAAACAAAAACCTAGCCCTGTAACCTTGGGCAAGTTACTTAACCCCAATTGCCCTAAAGGGGCGGCTAGGTGGCGCAGTGAGTAAGAGTGCCGGCCTCGGAGTTGGGATGACCCGAGATCAGATCCGGCCTCAGAAAATGAGCACCCACACATAAATAATGACTAGCCGTGTAACCTTGAGCAAGTTACTTAACCCCAATTGCTTTAAAAAAAAAAAATTTAAAAAAATCTTTTTATGAGATGTTTTTTTTTGGGAGGGAGAGAGAGGAAGCAAAAGAGACTTGGAAAAAATTTAAAAGATGTAGAAAAAATATCAATATTTTTTTAAGAGGTGAGATTCAAACTCCAGTTCCAAGCTCAGCACTTTTTCCTCTGTACCACACTGTTTCTGTAAAAGGGAGCACCCAGCCCACAAAGTGATGCAACATTATTGTATGTGTTGAAAAAAATTTTCACAATATTCTCACAGCACTGAATTACATTTCAATGGTTTCATAGGAGCAATTATTTAAAACTAGAAAGGGGTGCCAAGATCCAATTCCTTCATTTTCTATATGAAGACACTAAAGGCCAGGGAGTCAACATTATTTGTCCAAAGTTACACAAACAGGAAGTAGCGTCTTCTGATGCCAAATCCAGTGTCTTTTCCCACTGCACAACTCTGCAATCCCTAAGGCATTAACCTGTAAAATTTAACAATGGATTTTCTTTAAAGCCTTCTAAATATAAGATTATTCTCTATGAGAGCAGAGGATTCTTCTAAAGGGTTCTATAAGGAAACAAGCATGCAACTACATATTAAAAGAGAAAAGAAAAAAGGAGATCATGAGCAAAAAGGAGATCAAGAAGGTGAGGGGTTTTTTGTTGTTTTTCAGTGAACCCTGGACATTGGGAAGCATCTGTCAAGTCCTACTGATTCTTCCATTATGTTGTCCCCTGTACCGATCCTTTCTTCCTTTCCTTTGCATTCCTATTACCAGTCCCTTAGACTATTGCAACAGTCTCCTGACTGGTTCCACTATCTCCAGGATCTCACCTCACTAATCCATATTACCCACTATGAACAGATAAATATTCCTAAACCTCAGCTTTCACCATGCCATTTTTCTATTCAAAGTCTTCAGTACCTTCAGAATTAATTTCAAATTCCTTAGTATATTGAAAGGACTCAAGCTCTTAACAATCTAGCCTCTTGTGCTTTTTCAAATTAGTAACTCAATACTCCATCACCATGAACTGTCTAGCCAGTCAAGTTCATCTACTCATCACTTCTGTACCTTCTCTGATGCCATTATGTTTGCTAAATATTCTTCCAAGCATCATTACCCACAATTCTCTTTCAATTCAAATTTATCTATCATTCTGGAATCAACCCAACACTCATCTACTCCACAGAAACTCACTTTTTACCATCCTGGACCATAGAGATCTTTCTCTCTCTTAAATCCCTGCATCACTTATCAGAACCACTCATTCAAAATATCATCTATTCCCTCACATTTTTATTTATCTCGTCATATAAGACATTTAGAGATTTGTAAGTTAAAGTATAGTCTTTTTCTGCTCTCTTCCTCTATGAGAAAATGTGTATATTTGGAGGTTTTTGTGAAGTTCAGAAAAATCAAAAATTTTTAAATATATAATTGGCAGCTAATTCATTGAACTATTATCCCACATTATGTCAAACAGGAATGTAACTATCATATAAGCTATATCAAAAATATAGCTGTCATCTCAAAATTTCTGTAGTAATAGATATTTACTTTAAGCAAAACTTGCAAAAATACTCAAATTATTTTTTCACCTAATACTAATATTAACATAAGGTTGTTTAAAAAATTTTCAGATCAAATTTACTTTGAATCTAATGATAATACAAACAATTGAGTGAACAGGATGTTATCGTTCTCAATGAGAGTTTTAAAACTGGCAATTAAACTGAATGTCATTATTAACCTTATCAGACACTTCTCAGTAATATTCATTTTACCCTGTACTTCAGAAGTAAAAGAGTACACAATTCAGTTTAACACAGGATCACCTAAAAATGTAGGTCTTTCTCCAATAGTTAATTGGGGTACAGAGATAAACCTGGCTTCTTGCTTTGCCAGCAGGGCTCAAGTTCTGGAAAGTCCCATCAAACTGGAAAGGCTTCAAGTATGTGTTTGGCAACTGAGAGTGTGCTTCTCATTCATGTACCATCCCAGCTAAATATGAGACAGAGAGAGGGAAGGGAGGAAGGAAAGGTGTCTACTTTGTGCAAGGCACTGTGCTAAACACTTTACAAATATTATCTCATTTGATCTCCACAACCCTAGGAGTAGGTGTTACTATCATTCCCATTTAATAACTAAAGAAAGTGAAGTAGAGATTAAATGATTTGCCCAGAATCACATAGCTAGTAAGTGTCTAAAGACAGAACTGAACTTAGATCTTCCTGATCCCAGGTCCAGCACTCTATCTACTATACCAGCTAGTTGCCTCACCAGTAAAAAGTAGAAAAGATTATTAGTAGGCAGCTAGGTGGTACAGTAGGTAAAGTGCTGGGCCTGGAGTCAGGAATATCTGAGTTCAAATCTGGCCCCAGACACTTACTAGCTCTGTGACCCTGAACAAGTCACTTAACCATTGTCTGCCTCAGTTTCCTCAACTCTAAAATGGAGATAACATCTATCTCACAGAAATGCTGTAAGGATCACATAAGATAATATTTGTAAAATGCTCAGTACAGTGTCTGGCACAACAGAGGAGGTAAAAGGTGGGCCACAAATGATGAATTGCAGTTTTGCCACTGTAACTTACAAAGACTGAATGAAGTATGAAACAAATGCAATCCACAAATTATATATCTTTTGTATTTGGATAACATGTGCCAATCTACTCATAACAATGAGTTGCTAAGACCATTGACAAAAGGGAAAAGCTCAAGTACTGGCTTGGCCTCAATGGTCAACAGATGAGGATTTTAAGTTAACAGTATAGAGCCACAGTGCCACAGTGAAATAAATAATAAAGCCTATTCAACACTCCCACAAACTGCTTTATGATCTTCTAAGGTTTAAGTGTTAGCTTCCTGAAGCTGTAGTTATAAGTTAAGTAACTTAATCCTATTTAAGTCTTTCTGTCAATGAATGCTTGTGCATATTTTGCGTTTAAAATTTCTTTTGTGCATTGGTAAAAAAATAACTGCTCCAATACTAATTTTTATTGTACACTGAGTACACTTCTATGGCTATAACCATAGTCCCTTGGCCCAGTGGTAGTTCTTCTTATTATAAATGTTTATATTACTTGATACTGCTAATAAGTTACACAGCCATTAAAAGTGACTTTGTACAATCTATAAGTTTGTGGTTTCAGATGCAGAACAGGGAACTTGGCTTGACTGAGAAGCTATTTCCCCAGTTTTGCTTCAGAGTGGAGGCCAAGCCAATTAGAACTTTGTGGCAATTTTTCAAATTTCTGACAATATTCCAGAGCATATCCACAAGATGGTCTTTGAACTCAGAGAGAGAATTAATAAGGAGCAAATAGAGAAGAGGGCTGAGGGTTGCTATGGTTGCCCTCAAGTGTATCTGAGAGGCACTGCTCAAATCTTACATCTACTATACACACCAGGATCCTAGACTGTACTTTCCCATCCTGAAAAAAATATATCCTATTTTTTTAGCTGTCAATTATTTCCATAGTTTGAGTGAATAGAATGTTATGCCCATAAATTAAAATGCTAAATACAAGTACCTTCAATTTCAAAAAAAATTATTCATAATGCCTATATAGTTGGCATTCCCCACCCTTTTTTAAAGTAATCATGGATTAGATAAAGGTAATCTAATAGGAGAACATATTTTTACCTTTACAAATATTTATAATGAGCTCTTGCCATTTGAGACCAAAATAAGCATGAGACAAAGGATGTGCTGTTTTAAAGTTTTTATTTACAGAAAAAAAATTATCTCATTACAAAACCTATCTAATACTGTGTTTCAATAGAGGGCAACTGTATTCATCTCTGAATGTAAATTCTTCACTCCTAAGATCTATTGAGGTGAACTAACCACTTCTGAGAACCACATAACTATTTTGTATGACCACCACCTCCCCACACACACACAAAAGTAAAAAAAAAAAAAAAGTTTGGCACCCTGAAGCCTTGAAGAATTAAAGAAATGACTAATTCTTTCCCAGAAAAATTTTACCTCTACTTCTATGTCTCACCCAAAAGATCAGTCAAATTAAAATGCCTTCTGCTCAGATGAAAAAGTTGCACCACTAGATAGAATCACAAAGCCAAATGAATCACAAAATTCACTAATAACACATTTACTTTTTCCATACATGACTGTTTTGCAACTCAGTGCTATGAATCATAGTTATGTAAACTCAAACTAAGGCTCTTCTCCCACCATTTATTCATTTAACAGTTGTTTAAGTAATAAGAATGAAAACCACCCAAAATCTTAATAAATTTGTCTTATTTGGGCAAGTAAGTTTGTCTAAGAGGAACTGCCTTTTGGACATATTGAACTAGACATCTTCTGGGCATCTTAAACTCAATACACCCAAAAAAGAACTCATCTTTCCCTCAAAAAAAAATTCATTCCTCTTCTGAACTTCCTTATTACTTTTAAGAGGAAGACCATCTCTCCAGCCAGTTAGGCTTGCAAACTTGGATACTAAGTATCCTCAACTCCTCACTTTCACTCAATCCACATATCTAAACCATTGCCAAGTCTTGTTATTTCTACCTTCACATCTCTCATATACTTCCCCTTCTCTCCATTCACTTAGCCATATCACACAGCTAGTAACTATCTGAAGCAAGATTTGAACTCAAATGTTCCTGTCTCCAATAGAAGTGAAATGGAATTAACCAGATCAATTTAGACAATGAACACAGCAATGCAAAGGAAAACAACTTTGAAAGCCTTGAGAACTCTGATCAAAGCAGTAAATAACTGTGACTTCAGCAGATTGATGAGGAAACAGCTTCTTGGCAGAAAAGAGCAGAATGAGATATGCTTTTTTTCAGACATGGCAAAGAATTGGTTTGTTTCGCTTTACTGCATATATCAGTTAAAATAAAGTTTCTTGGGGGGGGGGGAATATGGTGAATTAATAGGTAACAACAGAAATGTAAAAAAAATTTAAAGCATTAAAAAACATCTTAAACCACATAAAAAACAACAAAAAGTTCAAAGACACAGATAGAAAAATGTAGTTGGCTTATTAAATTTAATATGCATATTTTAAAACTGAAACAGAAGTTCAAAGTTTCTTATATAATCTTCTTTCTTATTCTTAGGCAGCTAGGAGGTATAGTGGGGAGAATACCCAGGGTAGAGTCAAAAAGACCTGAGTTTAAATTCAGCCTTAGACATTTATAAGCTGTATGACCTTGAGCAAGTTGTCATGATTAACACTGAATTATTCTTAATTAAAAATAAAAACAACTTCCTTCTCAAATATTTTTATTCTTGAGATTTCTTGTAAATGAAATGGTTTACCTAGGGTCCATATCACCAATGTTCTAATGAAAAGATTCACAATCTGGTGAACCAAGTAATGAGCACAGAATCTGGGTACCAAGTTCTGGCTCTGACACTTCCTAGTTATGTGACAACGGGCAAAACATGAGACCTTTTTAAATCTTAGCTTCTTCAGTTGCAAAATGAGAATGATGAAGCTTTTCTTATCCACTCCACAGTGGTTATGAGGAAAGCACGACCTTTTATTGTTCTACAAATATATTTTTATTATGATTGTTATTAGTAAATACTACATAAATGGGAGTTAATATTGCTATTTATTCTGGAGGCCCCAAAGTCACACTGTTTAAGTTTGTGGAAACATGACCAGGGAATTACACACACACATACACACACACACGCCCTTAGTTTGCCATTTTGACAGATGGGGAGGGGTGGGCAGTGGCCAACAGGGCCATATACACTTAAGGAGATAGTCCTTTACATGTATCCTTTTAGTAGTATTAGTCATTATATGGAATAAGACAAAGCTTGTCATAGTAGTAGTGGTGGTGGTGGTAGTAGTCATTGTCATCGTCGTCATCATCATCATCACCACAGCCTTTATTATAGTCATAGTCACTGTAGTAGTAGTGGTAGCAGTAGTAATAGTAATAGTAGTAGTTGTAGTTGTTGTCATCATCAAAGCCATTTTCATAATCATAGTCATTGTAGTAATAGTAGTAATAGTACCACTAGTAGTAGTAGTGGCACCACTAGCAGCATTTATATAGTGTTTGAAGGTCTGTAAAGAGCTTTTCATATTTCTTCATTTTATCCTCACACTAACACAGAGAGGTTAAGTTCTATTGTCATCCCCATTTTACAGATGAAAAATTAGGTAGGCAAAGGCTTAGTGACTTGCCCAGAATCATATAGCTAGTATGTATCTGAGGCAATATTTGAACCCAAGTGTTCCTGACTCCAAGTCCAGTCCTCCATTCACTGTGCCACCTAACTGCCCCTTTCTGTAAAGAGGTCTAGTGTTTCTGAAAAATTAATAAGCTTGGAATCTAACATGTTCTTGTTTTATTGCCGATTCCATTAGAGCCAGGTTCCATTGCAACAGTATCAGTGTTTTAAAGTCCAACACTTTACCTTTCAGAATTGGTATTATTTAACTGAACCTTAAATCAAAAAATTTAAGATGATTCTAATAAAAGTATTCTACACTATACAATTTAATCATTAAGAGTAAAATGAAAGTAATATATTCTGTTGTGTAGAGTTCCCAACTAAAGTTCAAACCAAGAAAAAATAAAAAGAAATAGGCCTGCTGCTTTGGGAAGACGATATAATGACATAGAAAAAGCAGCATTATTCCACTCCCATTCTGTTTCCATCTTCTCTAATAAGAAAAAATATGGCATTCAAACTTAGAATAATAGCACAAACAACAGAAAGAAATTAAAGCATAAAGGAAGTAAAAAGATGGTGTTTTTTAAAGTACTAAGCTGCTTTGAATAAGTTCAAGACTCTTAGCCCTAACGATTTTGATCTTGGGAAAATGAAGGAATGATCAAAGACCCACTGTTGTTAAGTTTTGAAGAGCTATTGAAAGAAGGAAATTTATTGAAAGAGAGACAGAAAGTAAATATTGCCTGATATGAAAATCAGAGTAAACTGTGGCACCTGAAAATCTAGGACACATAAATCTTAGTGGTGATTACTAGGATCCAAAATAACATTAACTAAAGCAAATCACATCAAATGTAACTGAGTTCGTTCATGATGCAATTTATAGATTCAGAGAATGCTTCTATCTTGACTTCAGCAAAGCATTTGACAAAATCACTCATGATGTTCATGTAGAGAAAATGGTAAAATATGGTATAGATGAAAATAGATTCACAGCTGATTAGCAATTGTATTCAAAGGGTTCTGATTAATGTCTCAATTCCCAAGGAAGTCTCAATATGAAGCATGACGAGGTTTGTACCTAATCTTTTCTTGTTTAAAAAATGTTTAATGGTATGAATAAATAGAAAGGATATTTAACCAACTTGCAAATGACACAAATCAGCAAAAGAGCTAATTCCAAAGATAGAAGAATCAGAATTCAAAATGATCTCACAAGCAGAGAAAAGTTAGGTTGAACCAAAACCAACAATATTAGCTTTGGAAAGGATAAATGTAAATTCTCATGTTTAACTTAAAAAAAAATCAATCGCACAAGTTTATTATGATGGAGACCTGGCCTGACTATTATTCCATAGTTCCTGTTGAAAAAATTTGAGGATTTTATGTCATAGATCCATTCTTACATGAGTTGATACTCTGCCTCTAGGTTTGTGTGTGTTCCCACAAAATGGAGTTCTCTTTTTTTTTTTTTTTTTTTAGTGTGGGTGTTGCTGAGGATCCCAAAGGAAGGATATTACTCTGTGGAAGAAGACTGGCATCCAGAGCCACACAATGTTTCAAAGCTAAAAGCAACAGCCTCCATTTAGCCCCAGTACCCTGAAAATTTTCAGGGATCCTCACTCAGGCATGCTCACCAAATGGTGAGTGCCTGCACCTTAGAAACAGCTAATGTTCCTCTCAGCTTCCACACAGTCAAGTCATGCTCTAAACACACTCTCTTTCTCAAACAAAATTCACTCTTAGAATAACAATAACACTCCATTCACATTCCATTCTCTGCACTCCATGCTCCATAGCTTCATCACCTTTCACCACAGACACTCAGTGGTCAGCTCCCACTCACATCTACTCTACCAATACCACTGAGTGAGAACATCCTGACAACTCCCAGAGCTCCTCCAATCCAGGAGGGTAACCAATAACAAAGGCAGCTGTGGGCTATTTGACTCAGACAAGCAGCTGCTTACCTCTGTTAGCTGACCACAAACTTAATGTGAACCCAAAGTATGATTCACCTGTTAAAAAAAAATGAAAGTCAATAGCCTTAGGGTGCCTAAGTGGAATTATAATGTTGGGAACACAGAACCATATCTAAATATCATGTTTCATTCTAAATGATATAGAGTGACATACTAAAAAACAAAACAAAAACAAAAAAGCTTGGGTACTTCTAGAGGAAGACAATGAAAATGGTTCAGAACCTGGATACTATATTGTACAACAGAAGTATCAAATACACAGTCCACAACACTCCCAAGTGCAGACCAAATCAGATTAAAATGTAATTAGGAAATATTTAACAAAATAAATGAGAATAAAATAAAACATAGAAAATGTTAATATGTGGTTTTCTAAGTCAATATGTAGCCCTCAGGGATCCTTATGCATGGCTTAGTGGGCTCCCATTTCTATTTGAGTATTATCTCACTGATGTATAAGACTGGTTAAAGGAATTATTTATCTTTGAGAAGAGAATACTAAGGTTATATGAGATAGTTACCTCCAAATAGTTGAAGGGTTCTGATATGCTAGAAGATGTAACTAGAAGCAGTGGGTGGAAATTCTAAGGATACAGATTCCAGATGATAACTTCCTAATTACTAGAGCTGTCTAAGGGTAGAATGGACAGACTGTTGAGGTAGTGAATTCCCCAGAATTGGTGATACTGAAGCAGAGTTTTACTAATGGTTGGGGACTTGCCCCGATGATGTCTTCAACATGTAGGAGACGGAAATGACTGATCTCAAAGATCACTTACAACACTATGATCCAATGAAATAACAAACCATATACATATTCTTTATCTTCAACTCATGTTCTGCTTAAATCATCTATGTCAAGAGCATAGTGTATTTTCTTTCTAAAATTTAAAAGTAATTTTATCCCCTGGCCACCCAACTATAACCTCTATGATAAAATGCTACACCCTAAATAATGGTAACAGTGGTTCAATAATTCAAAGCCAAAGAATGGTGCAAACAGCCAGATGCTGATGCTGTAAAGACCCACTTGGGCTCTATCAGATCTTCAAGGGATGGGAATGACATAGACAAATGCCTTTCACATAAAACAGTCTGGCTTGGATCCCCAGAGTTTAAACCTGGAAAATGTTAGCAGGCACCATCCGACACTTTTTAAAAGTCATGAAAGACAGAAGAAAAGTAACTGACCCTGAAGAGAATTTTCACTCTTGTAAGAACTACACTATCACTCTAAATTCTAAATGAGCTTAGAAACATTTCAAGGGAAGGATCAAAATGTAAATCAATGTAAATGGGTACCATGTTGATGCATATATTTTTCTTTGGTAGGGCATATAAAAGGCAAGCTGCCAAATTCATATACCCTCAAACTCCTCAAGAATTTCTAAACAATTATAGGCAAACCTGATCCAAGGGGACTCCTAGAAGTCCTCAAATGTACTGACAACCTGTACATGGAAATGGTCAAATCTCCTATATGGTTAGGAGGCCAGTAATATTTCCTCACTAATACCACTTGAAATTACCCTCCTGTCTCTATATCCTTTCCTGGACCCTTCTCACCAAAGAATCAAGGAATCCCAGGATCCAATCTCCTCACCCTACGGTCTGAAGAGTAATGGAGAAGCAATAAGAATGCATGTTGTTGTGCAGTGGGCCAAGGAAATCAGTCAATAGGCATTTATTAAGCTTCTAGTACATGCCAGGCACATACTAGACATAGGAGATATAATATAAACACACAGTATGAAATAATCTCTCCTCTCAAGGAGGAGAGATTTGTTTTTTGTATTTTAAATATCTGTATTTTGTCAGACAAATAACATGCACATATGTTTAAACAGAACAAATACACGAAGAATAAGTATAAAATAAATAGAAGGCAGTTATAGTTAAATACAAGACAGTTAGTGAGAAAAAGCTAGCAGTTGGGGATACCAGGAAAGATGCTGGGTATGTGCTTGATCCCTGTTTTGAAGTAAATGTGGGATTCTATGAGGCAGGAGTGAAGAGGGAATACATTCCAAAAGTGAGGTTCAGCCAATGAAAAGTCACGGAGATGGGAGATAGAGAGTCTCTTGTGAGGAAAAGAGAGACTTTCAGTTTAACTAGACCACTGAGTGTGGAAAAGGAAAGTGAGAGTCACTGATTGGAATGAAAGTAAAATGTAAACTCCTTAAAAACAGTCTCATTTTGGTCTTTTTATCCTCAGAGTCAAGTAAAGTGTCTGCAACATAGTAGATATATAATAAATAAATGGTTGTTGTTGACAGTAATGGAAAGTGAAACACAGTATGGATCATTTCCTGGGATACAAATTTTTAAAAAAAGAGAGAAAGGAGGTGATAGAAAGGCAACTTCTTACAAGGAAATGACGACCTCCAACAACTTCTTTTTTTAAAAAAAATGCTTTATTAATTTCTGGTTTACATCATTCATTTCCACCAGATTTTTGAGTTACAATTTTTCCCCATTTTTCCCCTACCCATCACCCCAGAACAGCAGTCCCACAAGATATCCCCTCACCCAATCTGCTCTCTCCCATATCTTCTCCCATACCCCCTTCAACTTTACAATTAGGGTGAGGTAAGTCTCTCTGTGCCCCAATGCCTGAACATCTTATCTCGGAATTATATGCAAAAGAGTATTGATAATAGTATTTATATATATTTGAAACATTTAATTTTAAAACCTCAAATTTCAGATCCATTCCCTTCCTCCCTTGTCACCCACTCTCTCTGGGAAGGTAAGCATTTCAGTATGCGTTGTACATGTATAGCTATGCAAAACATTACCATAGTAGATATATTGTAAAAGGCTGCTTATAATTCCCTCCCACCTATCCCACCCCCCACCTGGTCCATTCCCGACTTTGATCCTGTCCCTCTTCAAAAGTGGGTACTTCCAACTTCCCCTCCCTCCAGAATCCCCTCCCCTCCATCATCCCCCCCCTCATCCCCCTTCCCCATACTCTCCAGCAGGGTGAGATATCCCATTTAGTATGTATGTCATTCTCTCCCTGAGCCAAATTCAATGAGAATATGGTTTTGCCTTTTTGCCTTCCTGTTCTTCCCCTCCCCTGCAGCCACTTCCCCTTGCTTCTTCTACATGAGATAGTTTACCCTACCCTGTCTCTCCCCATCTCCTCTTGCCACTTTCCTCTCTCACCTCACAACTTCACCCCTTAAGTATCATCCCTTCCCACCAAATTCAACCTGTGCCCTCTATCCATGTATAACTGTAAACATATATACATACATTCACATATGTATTCATATGCCCATATACCCTTCTTCCATTATTTTCATACTGAGAAAGATATCATCAGTCACAGTTATTGTTTTTCCATGTAGGAATATAAATAGTTCAACTTTGATCATTTCCTTTTGATTTTTTTTCCCTGATTACCTTCTCAAGCATCTTTTGCTTTTTGTGTCTGGATGTCAAATTTTCAATTCAACTCTGGTTTTTTCCTCAAGAATGCTTGAAAGTCCTCTATTCCACTGAATGACCATATTTTCCCCTGAAACAAGATACTCAGTTTTGCTGGGTAGGTGACCCTTGGCTTCAAGCCCAGCTCTTTTGCCCTCTGGAATATCATATTCCATGCCCTTCAATTCCTCAGTGTAGAAGCTGCCAGGTTCTATGCTATTCTGATTGTGTTTCCACAATATTGAAATTGTTTCTTCCTGGCTGCTTGGAGTATTTTCTCCTTGATCTGGGAATTGTGGAACCTGGCCATAATATTCCTGGGAGTTTTCTTTTTGGGATCTTTTTCAGGTGGTGATCTATGGATTCTTTCAACCTCTATTTCCCCCTCTAGGTCTAAAACATCAGGGAAATTTTCCTTGAGAATTTCTTTTTTTTCCCCACTGGTCAATTCTTTTTTTTTAATTAAACAAATGCTTTATTAACTTCTGGTTTACATCATTCATTTCCACCAGATTATGAGTTAAATTTTCCCCCCATTTTCCCTACCCACCACCCCAGAATAGCAGTCCCACTAGATATCCCCTCATCCAATCTGCTCTCTCCCATATCTTCTCCCATACCCCCTTCGACTATGCCATTAGGGCAAGGTGAATCTCTGCGCCCCAATGCCTGGACATCTTATGAAACATTTAATTTTAAAACTTCGATTTTCAGATCCATTCCCTTCCTCCCTTGTCACCCACTCCCTCTGAGAAGATAAGCAATTCAGTATGTGTTATACATGTATAGCTATGCAAAACATTACCATAGCAGATATATTGTAAAAGACTGCTTATATTTCCCTCCCACCCGTCTCACCTCCCACCTGGTCCATTCCCTACTTTGATCCTGTCCCTCTTTGATAGTGGGCACTTCCAATCTCCCCTCCCCCCAGAATGCCCTCCCCTCCATCATCCCCCCTCTCATCCTCCTTTCCCCTACTCAGGAGAGTGAGTGAGGGTAAGATATTCCATTTAGTAAGTATGTGATTCTCTCCTTGAGCCAACTTCAATGAGAATATGCTTTTGCCTTTTTGCCTTCCTGTTCTTCCCCTCCCCTGCAACTACTTCCCCTTGCCTCTTCTACATGAGATAGTTTATCCTACCCTGTCTCTCTCCATCTCCTCTTGCCACTTTCCTCTCTCACCTCTTGACTTCACCCCTTAAGAATCATCCCTTCCTTGGGGCGGCTAGGTGGCGCAGAGAGCAGAGCACTGGGCATGGAGTCAGAAGGACCCAAGCTCAGATCCGGCCCCAGACACCCAACACACAAACAAAAACCCAGCCACATGAACCTGGGCAAGTCACCCAACCCCAGCTGCCCTCCAAAAAAAAAAGAATCATCCCTTCCCATCAAATTCAACCTGTGCCCTCTATCCATGTATACCTGTGAACATATGCCATGTACCCTTCTTCAATTATTTTCATAATGAGAAAGGTTTCATCAAACACAGTTATTGTTTTTCCATGTAGGAATGTAAATAGTCCAACTTTGATAAGTTCCTTTTGATTTCTTTTCCTTGATTACCTTCTCAAGCATCTCTTGCTTCTTGCGTCTGAATGTCAAATTTTCTATTCAACTCTGGTTTTTTCATCAAGAATGCTTGAAAGTCCCTTTTGATTTCTTTTCCCTGATTACCTTCTCAGGCATCTCTTCCTTCTTGTGTCTGGATGTCAAATTTTCTATTCAACTCTGGTTTTTTCCTCAAGAATGCTTGAAAGTCCTCTATTCCACTGAATGACCATATTTTCCCCTGAAACAAGATACTCAGTTTTGCTGGGTAGGTGACCCTTGGCTTCAAGCCCAGCTCTTTTGCCCTCTGGAATATCATATTCCATGCCCTTCAATTCCTCAGTGTAGAAGCTGCCAGGTCCTGGGCTATTCTGATTGTGTTTCCACAATATTGAAATTGTTTCTTCCTGGCTACTTGGAGTATTTTCTCCTTGATCTGGGAATTCTGGAACCTGGCTACAATATTCCTAGGAGTTTTCTTTTTGGGATCATTTTCTGGAGGTGATCAGTGGATTCTTTCAACCTCTATTTCCCCCACTGGGTCTAAAACATCAGGGCAATTTTCCTTGAGAATTTCTTTAACGATGGTTTCTAGGTTCTTTCTTTGATCATGGCTTTCAGGTAGTCCAATAATTTTTAAATTATCTCTCCTGGATCTTTTTTCCAGGTCAATGGTTTTTCCCATGAGATATTTCACATTTCCTTCTATTCTTTCATTTGTTTGGATCTATTTAATAGTATCTTGATTTCTCATAAAGTCACTAGCTTCCATTTGCTCCAGTCTAACTCTGAAGGAATGAATCTCCTCATTGAGCTTTTGAGATTCTTTTTCCATCTGGCAAATTCGACTTTTTAAGGCATTCTTCTCCTCATTGCCTTTCTGAGCCTCTTTTGCCATTTGAGTTAGTCTATTTTTTAGGTGTTATTTTCCTCAGTCAGGCTGTTGACTGTCATTTCATACTTTTCTTGCATCTTTTTCATTTCTCTTCCCAAATTTTCCCCCACTTCTCTTATCTGCTTCTTAAGGTCCTCGATGGCCTGTAGCCAGCTTGTATTTTCATTTGGGGCTTTTGGTACAGGAGTTCTGACCTCACAGTGCTCCTCCTGTTCGCTGCTTCGATCCTCTTTGCCCCCAAAATAGGAGTCTAATGTTGCATTTTTCTGTTTATTTTGTTTCCTTTGCCTAGGCATGTTGCTACTTAATTACTTGACTTTGGGGCTTGTTGCCACAATAGGACTGCCACCAGACAGGGGAGCTTCCATCCCAAATGTTGGGGTCTTCACAACTTCCGGTTGTGGCAAGTTGGATACCTCCCCCCAGATCACAATCCAGATCCAAGCAGGTTAAAGCAAGAGCGATTAACCTCCAAGACTGATCACTGGATCTCCTTACAGTTCAAAGGCCAAGAGCTGATGCTGCCACTGAAGCTGCAAGATGGCGAGTGTCTCCTCAGAGGTTTCTAGCCCCCACAGGAGGAAGCCAATGCATTCCCCAAATACTGGTCCCAAAGTCCATAGGGCACTAACCTCTTACTTTGTCCTAGGCATGTCTGTGTTGATAATTCTGGAATCGCCACACCTGCTGGTGTTCTGGGGTCCCTCCAGCCCGGTGCTGGCCCAGCTGCCCTGGGGCTAAAACTGCTGCTCAGGTGGACATGGGCTCGGCTCTCCAGACCTGTGCTCAGCTCTCTGCATGCTGGGCTGTTGGCTCCCAGAGTGCTGTGCTGGCCCTCCCTGCAGAGCTGCTGGGCTGTCCTCAGTGGGAGGTTAGCTTCTCTGTGTCATTCTGTGGGTGCTGGGGTTCCAGAAGTTGTTCAGAGTCCCCTTTCACATAGTTTGGAAGTGGTGTGGGGCAGAGCACCTTGGAAGTGCTGTTTCTACTCCGCCATCTTGGCTCCGCCCCCACCCCCCCTTCAACAACTGCTAATCCTATATATCCCCCTCTCTATCCTTCATCTTCTCAATTGCCATCCTATTGAAGCCCATGCTGCAGACCACATCAATCACACCTATGCCATGAAGCTGCTAGACTCCTCAAGTCCATAGCCTGTCAGGGTGCAAAGGTGAGAGGCACTGACTCCAAGGTAAAAAAAAACGAAAGCATTTTTCCTGGCATCCTAAGTTGACTAAACACATTCTTCCATTGAAATGTAGCTTTACATTATGTTCGGGGTCTATAGTTCTATACTTCAGGAAAATCATGGGTTACATAGGCTTTTAAGGGGCTTGATATAAACCAAACCTCTGGTTACAACACTGTATACATAAGAAAAAGTTTCGAATTTCGAACAATGGACTAAAAAGAAACTTTCAAGACACAATCCTTAAGTCAGGGGAATGTCTAATTTGAATTACAAATATTGTTGCCTTTATATGTTTGAACACACCATATTCAGCAATCCCTTTCAACATTCTTTGATCACCTTCTATATGCAAAGCACTGGACCACTTTTAACAAAAAAAAAAAAGAGTGAAATCACCTAAAGTAACTAATATTTTATTTATATGTATATATGTGTACACACACACACACACACACACACACACACCTCTTTTTTGATAGACATAAGGGGTCATACAATCACCACTATTTCTTATACTGCCCCCAGGAAAATGAAGTAGGGATGATAGGCAAATAATCTGGACAGTTTTTTTTCTTATAAGGATCTCAATATGTCCTTAAATCATATGTAAAGAAAGTGTAGTTGGAGAAAATACTTACACCCATGAGATCACAGATGTACTGAAATATAATTATCCCTGGAAATAAAAAGCAAGCATAGTATCACTTTGCTTAACCAATGAATGGCATAGTTGGAGAAACAGTTGGAGATGAAGTTGAGCAGAGAATAGATAAAATAGTGAAAAAATCAATCAATTAATTAATTGAAAAGTAAAAGGCTAAGTAAAAAAAGACAACAGGTAGGAGGGAAGGTGTAGCAATAGGAATAAAACACCTATTAGAGATAAAACAAAGGAGGAAATTAATTTTTCTAATATGTATAGAAGTATTACTGTAAATCTATAGAAAAAGGATTAGTATTAATAAAATAAGGAAGACTGCACTGTTTTCTGACAAAACAAATGATTAAAGTGTCAAATTTAGCAAGTATAACCTTGCTAATAAATATGCTAATAATAAATGAATAAAAATTATGTTTCCTATAAAATGTAAAAGAAACCAAAGAATGGATTTAAAAATATAATTCAACAAAATGTAGTCTACATAAAATGCATTATCAGAAAGATTACCAGGACCAAAACTGGTAGAAATTCAGACAGACCTGAAAAGTAACAAAGGAAAAAAATAATTTCCTTTCTTCTTTGTTGTTTCCTATTTTGTTTGGTTCTATTTTATTAATATATAGAGATTTGGAGTAAGATTCTTCCCCCTGTTTTGTATAGGTTTTTCAAAATTGATTAGATAACTCATGAGTTATCTAATATGATATAAGATGATGGGGTAAACTAAAATACATCATGCTTAAGAAAATCCAGAAGCATAACAATGTTATAAACCTAGGTTGGAATTCAAATTATTAAACATTAAGAGACAAGAAGAATATTGTTTCAAATAACTCTGACAAAAGACTTATGACATACCACAAGGAGACCAATGACATAAAAAGGTGTCATAAATGGCAAAACATTAAAAGTAGCAACTTTTGGTAGTAGCAAACAACTGGAAACAAAATAAGAATTAGGTAATAGCTAAACTAACGTGAATATAATTAAATAGTATAGCATTGCAAGAAACTATAAATATGATGAATAGAAAATTATGTTATACACGAACTGACACAAAGTGAGGAAAGTAGAACCAGAAAATATACACAATGACTACAACAATGCCAGTGGAAAGATCAACAAAAAATAATCTAAACTGCATGCTGTAAAATTCTAAGGACCAAACTTGACCCTAAAAATGCAATATGAAAATGTACCTCCTTTCCTTTTTTTTCTTTTCCTTTTTTAACCAAAGACAGGGACTATTTGTCATATGTGGTTTATATGTTAGTTTTGCTGAACTGTTGGTTTTTGTTTGGGGTTGGGTTTTGGTGGGGGGTTGCCTCTTTATTGTTTTAAGGAATGGCTCTGGGGGAGGGGAAAGAAGTGGAGGAATATAATAGGAAATATAGGTGAAGGAAAAATCAATAAAAATTTCAGAGAATGCAACAGAGCTTATTAATATTGAATATTCATAGAATGAACAATATAGCAGCTAAATCCTAAAAAAAAAGTCACCGATTAGGAAAAATAATTAGAAAGCAAATAACCATGGAAGAGCATGTTGCAGGTACCTAAACAAATTTGATACCTATTGTTTTGTGAAAGGGAAAAAGAAACACAGATAAGTACCAGGTAAACACACTGCACAATGCTTGCCTTCCCTTAAAAAGAAAAGAGAGCAAACTCTTTCTACAAAGGCCCTTGCTTTTGTACTATCCATGGGGTCAAAGGCAATTGCTCTCCTAAATACACATCTAATAAAAGTGTGTGTCATTGTTGAAATTCTTAACTGGTCTGCTTCCAAACATCTGATGCATTCCTCTAGTGACTTCCAGGATTGAGTAAACATGACCTCAAAGAATGGCACCACAGCCCTGCTTTCCCTAGTTCAGCATGGACATTTTGCTCTTAATAAAAATTAAGCATGTGTTGATGCTGTTATAAGGACACCGGTGTGGAAAAGATTTTGTTCTTCACTATGCTGGTAACAAACAAAGACTTATAATGGCTGAAAAACCCTCTCATTTATTTAGTTGCTCCTGGCTCCTCTCAAATTCTTGAAAATTGTGATCTTGAGATATATAGCAAGAATTTGACTTATGTATTAAAACTGATGTTTTCCATTCTGAATGTATAATTATACACTAAACAGGTAATGATATCAATATATATATGTGTGTGTGTGTGTGTGTGTGTGTGTGTGTCTGTGTCTGTGTGTCTGTGTGTCTGTGTCTGTGTCTGTGTCTGTGTGTGTCTATGAGTGTGTATATATACATATATGTGTATATAATTATTCACTAGTTGGCAAAGGCAACTTATTAGTAGGCCCTAAATTTATATGTAGGACAGAGTCTGTATGCTGTGGTATTGACACATTTATACAGAGCACCCTCACTTTCTACAGGGTATACTGCCAAGAGATTCTAGTGAATAAGAAAGTTCACAAATACTGTACTGTACTCTGTACTCATCCTCCTGTGGGAATGACAGGAGCCATAAATTCAAACCACCAAGTCATACAGTCCTTCAAGATTTTCTGAGAGAACCTGGAAAGGTCTTCAGAGCAGAGAGGCACATTTTCTTTCCAATTCTATCCTGCTTTTCTTTTATCTGGCACTCTTCTCATCTCCTCCTTCAGCCAGGTGGAGGAGGCAGAGGAGGGTCTGTTAATTGACACCCTTCAGTCTTTCCAAACTGATCTGGATTAGGGTAGGGAGGGTCCCTTCCCCCTCTGCCCCACTCTGACTGTAGGAAGCTTTGACTCCCAAAGGAAGAGAGAAACAATTTCTTTGATTTTTCTTTTTGTATTTCCAGTGCTTTGTATACTTCTTTTTGCACTGGATCTGGGATTCATTGATCTATATCTATCTATCTAGATAGATAGATAGATAGATAGATAGATAGATAGATAGATATAGATATAGATATATGTATATATATACACCTCCTGGTCAATAAATTGCCTTCTACCAATGAAGACTAGCACTTGTTCTGCAAGTTATGATTTTAGAGTTTCTTGGGGCACTACTAAATTAAGTGACATATGTACAGCCAGCCAATGCGTGTTAAATCCTTCCTGTTCTTCCTCACTCAGAGGTTCTCTATCCACTATTCCTGCTGCCTCTTGTACACAGTAGACACTTAATAAGTACTTGTTAGAGTGAACCTTTTCACTATTTTTTATAAAAATAAAATAAAAGATCAATTAATAAAAACCTTCCCATAAATATTTTATTGACTTAACTTCTTGGGAGGATAAAGTAAATTGTACACACTAATACAGACAAAAAATAATCACAATTTAATATATATTTTTACACTATAATTTCCAAAGTACATTTGTCTTTTATGAGTTGCAACTAAATAGTACAGTGGATAGAGCACTTAGTTTGGAGTCAGGAAGACCAGAATTCAAATCTGACTTAAGACACTTATTGGCTGTGTAACTACAGGCAAGTCACTTAACATTTATATGCCTCAGTTTCCTCATCTGTAATATGGGGGGGTGTAATAATATCACCTACCTGCCAGGGTTGTTGTGAGGATCAAATGAGATAATACTTGTATAACATGTATATGTGTATGTGTATATATGTATGTGGTAGGGTAATTGTGTGTATACGTGTATATATACAAATATACATATAATATCTGTATACATATGCATAATAACATGTACATATGTATGTATACATACACATGTATTTTACTTGCACAGTACCTGGCACATAGTAAGCACTATATAAATGCTAACCAGCTAACTTACTAGTAGTAGCAGTAGTGGTGGTGGTGGTGGTGGTGGTGATGGTAGTAGTAGTAGTAGTAAGTAGTAGTAATGCACCAAAAGCTAAGGAATAAAGATCAGAAAATGAGCTTCTCCACAAACCTACTTAAGATAAAGGGTTAGAGGCAGCCACCTAATTGAATATTCTCAACATTCCCTACCAAACAACTTTAAAACAGCACCTGAAATCCAATTCTGGATTGGCAGAGCCAGCAAAAGGTCAAGGTGAGATATTTTTCAAGCCTAAGAAAACTTAGGACAGCAGCAGGAGATAATTTAAGAGTTATTAGACTTGGGGGCGGCTATGTGGCGCAGTGAGTAAGAGCGCCGACCTCGGAGTTGGGATGACCCAAGATCAAATCCGGCCTCAGAAAATGAGCACCCACGCATAAATAATGACTAGCCGTGTAACCTTGAACAAGTTACTTAACCCCAATTGCTTTAAAAAAAAAAAAGAGTTATTAGACTATCAGAAAAGCATGACCAAAGAAGAGCCTAAATATCATATTTCAAGAACTTATCAAGAAAACTGCCCTGATATTCTAGATCCTAAGAGTAGAATAGAAATTTAAAGAATTCATTGATTACCTCCTGAAAGAGATCCCACAAAGAAAATGCTCAGGAATATTATAGCCAAATTCTAAAGCTCCCAGGTTGAGGAGAAAATATTGCAAGTAGTCAGAAAGAAACAGGCATATATCAAATATAGGCATACCTCAGAAATATTGCAGATTTGGTTCCACAAAACACCAATAAAGTGAATATCACAATAAAGCAAGTCACATAAATTTTTTGGTTTCCCAGTGCATATAAAAGCTATGTTTACACTATACTATAATCTATTGTGTGCAATAGTATTATGTCTAAAAATACTTTATTGTTTAAAATGTTAACCATCATCTGAGCCTTCAGTGAGTCATAAACTTTTATTGGTGGAGGACCTGGCCTCTATGTTGATAGCTGCTGACTGATCAGTTGCTGAAGGCTTGGGTGGCTATGACAATTTCTTAAAATAATGTCACATCAACTGACTTTCTTTCACTTGAACACTTACAGGTCATTGTATGGTTATTAATTGGCCTACCTTCAATATTTTGAGTCTCAGGGGATAAGAAGGTACAAGAAGAGGGAGAGAGACAGGAGAATAGCCAGCTGGTGAAACAGTCAGAACATTCACAACATTTATCAATTGAGTTCACTGCCTTATATAAGTGTTGCCCAAAAAAATTAAATAACATCAAAGATCACTGATCACCATAACAGAAATAATAATAATAAAGTTTGAAATGTGAGAATTACCAAAATGTGACAACGTGAGAACATGCAGTTGGAAAAATGGCATCCGCAGCCTTACTCAATTCAAGGTTGCCACAAATCTTCAATTTGTTAAAAAAAAAAAATACAACATTTTTGAAGTACAATAAAGCAAAGCATAATAGAATGAAGTCTATATCATGGAGCCATAGTCAGGATAACACAAGATTTACTTACTTCTACCTTAAAGGAGTAGAGGGCTTGAACTATGATGTTCTGGAAGGCAAAGAAGATAGCATTGCAATCAAGGATAACCTACCCAGCATACCTGAGTATAATCCTTCAGAGGAAAAAAAAGGATATTTAATGAAAGAGAGGACTTTCCAGCATTCCTAATGAATAGAACAAAGCCAAAGAGAAAATACGACATTCAAACACAAGACTCAAGAGAAGCATAAGAAGGTAAATATGAAAGAGAAATCATAAGGGACTCAATAAAGTTAAACTGTTTACATTCCTATATGAGAAGATGATAGATGTAGCTCCTAAGTTATCATTATTAGGACAGTTAAAAGGAATTACATAGAGATCATGAGTGTGAGACGATTACATTAGAATAATCTCCAAAAAATGATGGGGTAAGAAAAAGAGATGCATTAGGAGAAGGGCAAAGGGAGAAGAAGAAGGAGGAAATTTTTCACACATAAAAGAAGCACTCAAGGAAGAGCTTTTATGGTAGAGGGGAAAATTGGGGTGGTGGTAGTGGCAAGCAACACTTGAACCTCACTCTCATCAGAATTGGTTCAAAGAGGGAAGAACACATACATACACACACACACACATACACACACACACACACACACACACACACACACACACTTCAGCTGTAATAGAAATCTATCTTCCCAATAGGGAAAAAGAAGGAGAAGGGAATAAGAAAAGGGGGGGAGATAAAAGGGAGGGCAGATTAAGGGAAGCAGTGGTTAGAAGCAAAATGGACTTTCGAGGAGGGCAGGATAAAAAAGAGAGAGAGAAGAAAAAGGGATGGAGGGAAATATACAGCAATCATAACTGTGAAGGTGAATGGGATGGGATCACTCAAAAAAGAGAAGCAGATAGCAAAATGAATTAGAAACCAGAATCCAACAATATGTCATTTATAAGAGTTATACTTAAAACAGAAAGATACAAACAGGGTTAAAATAAAAGGCTGGAGAAGAATCTAATATGCTTCAGCTGAAGTAAAAATGGCAGATATAGCAGTCATGATCTCAGACAAAGTAAAAGCAAAAATAAATCTTATTAAAATAGATCATCAGGGAGACTGTATTTTGTTTGCTAAAAGATACCATAAATAATGAAGTCATATTAAAAATTTATAGCAAGTTTCACTGACTCAGGTCACATTTCTCAAATATAAAGAGAACTGAGCCAAATTTATAAAAATAAGAGCTATTCCCCAGTTGATAAATAGTCAAAGGATATAAGTAGGCAGTATTCAGAGGAAGAAATCAAAGCTATATAGTCATATGGAAAAATGTTCTAAATCACTATTGATTAGAGAAATGCAGATTAAAACATCTCTGAAGTACCACCTCACATCTATCAGAAAGGACAAATGCTAGAGGGAATGAAGGAAAATAGGTATACTAATGATCTACTGATGGAGTAGTGAACTGGTTTGGCCATTCTAGAGAACAATTCTGAACTGTGCCCAAAGGGCTATAAAACTATGTATACCCTTCGACCCAACAATACCACTACCATGTCCATATCCCAAAGTAATCAAAGAAAATGAAAAAAGAAAGAATCAGAATCTACATATTCAAAAATATTTATAGCAACTCTTTTTATGGTGGCAAAAAAATGGAAATCAAGGTAATGCTCATAAATTTGGGAATGGCCAAAAAAGTTGTAGCATATTATTGTGATGAAGGACTATTTTACTTGTGATGGAGAAATGACTGGGGCAGGGAGGTTTGGGCAGTTCCAGAAAACCATGGCAAGTTCTCTATAAACTCATGCAAAGTGAAGTGAGAAGAACCAGGAGATCATTGTGGACAGTAACAGCAATGTTGTAACGATGACCAATATAAAAGACTTGACTACTCTGATCAATACAGTGACTCAAGACAATTCCAAAGGACTCATGATGAAAAATGTTATCTACCTCCAGTGCAAATTAAAGTATAATTTTATCATTTTTTGTTTTTGCTTTTTTTTAAAACAATAGGGCTAATATGGAATTGTGTGTGATTTCATGTGTATAATTGATACCATATTTCTTACCTTCTCAGTAACTGAGGGAGGGAAAAAGATAATTTAGACCTCAAAATTTAAAAAAGAGTGTTTAAATAATAAAAATTCTAAAATAAAATTTAAAAAATAAAGTTCTGAGTCAACTTTAAATCTATGCTCCTTTGTTCATACATGGTTCACTTAAGGTCATAGAAAAAGGTCAAGCATTGAAAGTGGATTCAAGTCTTCTGGCTTTCAGACCAGTCCATCATAAATAACAACATATTTGACCCACCAGTAAATAAGAAACTTATTCTCCCAGTTCCTGCCTGCAGTTTTGTATTTGCTAATACCTTATGGTCTGACTCCTTCCTATCTCTCATCTCCACTTCAGGGAACACTCTTCCTTAATTCCCCAATCTTTTTCTGCACTATGAATTTATTATGAACACGACCCATTCCTTTCCTCAGCCACCACACTAATTTCTGATTGTCAGCCATTTCAAACTGTAATCCCACCCACCAATGTATCTTTCCTTTATTCTGGAATGGAAATACCACATTCACACAAGTCAAAATCTCCTAATTTACAAAACATGACATTGAGGAAAACTGTTTCTATGGGCTCATGCCAACAATTCTATTCAAATGTGGTGGAGAAAAAAAAACACAAAGAATAATTAAGCTTTCCAATGGCAATATATAGGGGTCTAAAATTACAGAGAAAGTTGCACAATATTCACTTCATTTAGGCCTAAATCTCTATCAGATAATGTGGGCCAAAAGAATTCTAAATCTGGAGGTGAAGAGAGAGAAGCTGTCTCCTCCATGCCATGACCAGTAAGAAACCAGAGCATGTAAAATGAGGTAGCCCATGTTGGAAGGGCAGGCATGCTGAATACTGTGTACAAGACAAGGAAGAAGAGACACTAGCCCAACAGTAAGGTTTAGGAAGGAACATAAGTGGCTGCTGTAAAAGACTAAAAGCCAAAGGGAAAATTCATGGAAGTCTTGCTATGACTGCAGAGGAACGCATTTAACATAATACATATAACCAAAGAACAGCATCACAAGTGCTAACTTCAAAACCGACAAAGTTCTGAGGAACTCCAAGTAAAATAAAAAGGAAAACCAGGAAGAGGATCCATGTGGTAATTCCGGGAGAAAGTCATAGGCAGTACTAAGGGGTAATAACTGCACCTGCCCCCCAGCTTTGCTGTGAGAATCAAATGAGATAACAATCTTAAAGTGTTTAGCACAGTGGCACATACTAAGTGTCATATAAATGGTAGTTATCATCATCATCATCATCATCATTATAGTTAATGATCTCACTGACATAGTTACAGAACCATGTAGAACACAACCCATAGACACTTCGTTCTGTAAGACACTAATCCATCCATCCTCATAAATCTTACATTGAGGATCCACCCAATATGCTGGGGAGTCATTCCACTGGCACTGTGGACAATATGTGGGTCCCAGAGGGGCACAGAGATTATGTATCTATTATTCATTATTCTCAGTGTGTGACTGATTTGACACCATTTCTTTGATGCTATTTTCTGTACCACTCCTTGACTACAATTCTTCAGTAGTAATACACTTCTGACTATTTGTGCCTACAATGCATGTCTCTCCTGCCCTTTGGGTGATCAGTGATTTTAATTTTTCAGAAGCTGTGGTATTCCCATCTTATGATATTCCATATAGCCATGCAGCATCACTGAAAAAATATTGGTGTTAAGAAAAAATAAAAGATAAGCCTTTCTTTCAAAGAGGAATTTGGGGTCATTAAAAGCACTGAATAGTTTCCCAAAGGCTATTCAAGCCATTCTATGACTCCTATTTAATTTTATGACCAGTACATTTTTTATCTGTAGTGTCTGTCCAAAATATACATATTGATGGACCAGCTCCATGGGCTATTCATCCAACTACAGATAATAATATGGGAAACAAGTATTTTCCCTTCACTTAGTTTTGCATCTGTAAAGCACTTTAGGATTAACAAAGTGCTGTCCTAACAAATCTCTGAGCTATAAGTATTCTTGTTCCCATTTTTTTTGGAGGGGCAATTGGGGTTAAGTGACTTGCCCAAGGTCCCATAGCTAGCTTTTTGTGTTAAGTGTCTGAGGTCGTATTTGAACTCAAGTCCTCCTAACTCCAGGGCTGGTACTCTATTCACTGTGCCACCTAGCCACCCCAATTATTCCCATTTTACAGATAAGAAAACTGACTCTCTGACAGGTGAAGTGACTTGCACAGGATCATAATAAATAAGAACCTGAAATGGGGCTGACCTATCTCCTGCATCCAAGTTGAAAGCACTTTCCACTATACTCCTTCTCAGAATCCAATGCATAAAATAACACTTAGCATAGTAACAGGTCACAGTGTACTCAAATCTAATAATGGTTAAAAGGTCTTGAGCCAGAAATGATGCTATCAGTAATATTCATGGCTACTTAAAGTCAAATTGACATATCTTTAACAAAGCTAGAAGACAGCCACAGCATGTCAGTTTAATCTTCCCTGCTAAGGAAAAATAAAATTATTTAAGGTGCTATATCGTAAAGCCATTTAGCTCAAAAAGTAAACACAGCTGTGTGGGGGCCTTGTCATACAGTGGAAAGCATGCTGGATTTGCTCTGCCACTTACTACCTGGCTGTCCTTGGGTATATATCTTCACTTTTCTGGGACTAGGTTTCCCCTTCTGTAAACTAATATCATCAGACTAGATCACCTTCAAGGGCTCCTCAAGTTCTAAATCTACTTGCTTAGCTTTCTGCTCTTTTTGTCCTACTTAATTTCCCCACCTTTCTCTCTTCAATTTGCCAAAAGTGTCATCACAGCTAAGATTTTTTTTCTTCTGTTTCTTTTAATCTTCCATGAATCCCCCTTTCTCTCTTAAAATCTATTCTAACTTTGCTGCCTCTCACTTGTTGAGTCATTTCAGTCATATTCCTATTTGGGGCTTCTAGGCAAAGATGCTGCAGTTGCTTGCCACTTCCTTCTTCGGCTCACTTTACAATGAGGAAACTGAGGCAAATAGGATTAAGTGAAAATGTCAGAGCCTAGATTTGAACTCAGGGGATGAGTCTTTCCAACTCTAGGCCCAGCATTCTGTCCACTGTACCATCTAGCTGCCCCTGCCTCTCACTAGCCTACACTTAAGTTCTCCCTCAGTGATAAAGATAGGTATCTTTGTTACATCTACCAAAAGCTGAGGGTGGTGGGGTGAAGAATCAAAAGCTGAGGGAGGAAAGAGGGAGGGAATCAAAAGGAAAACCTACAAAGAACAAAACAGGCCACACCTCTGAGGTTTATAACTCCATATGGAAACAAAAAACTCATAAACTACAAAACAGTAATACTAACTCCCTGGAAAGAAAATCTAATTTGAGGTCATCTGTTTTGCACAGAGCAGACATCACTGTTGGCATTCAACTAATATTAACAACTAAGACTATGCATCCCGTGCCTCATTTCAATTCAGTTAACAATAGAAGTATACACAAACATAAAGAACATCTTCCAAAAACTTTTCAAAAGTTGAATTCATCAACTTGGAGGTAGTGGGTTTCCCCTTACAGGGCATCTTCAAGGAAAGTCTGTCTTTGTAATCTCACCAGTTCAGATAAATTCAACAATATTGTCTTTGCAGGAGATTCCCAGATCTATATATCTAGCCCTCATCTCTCCAGTGAACTCCAGTCATACTTCTACAGTTTCCTGGACCTATAGCCACCTGGATATCCCAGAAGTATCTTAAACCAGTATGTGCAAAGAAGGAATCATTAAAATCACCCTCCAACCCAATTTCCATATTTCTGTCAAGAATATCAACATCCATCCAGTTACCCTGGTTCTCAAACTAAAAGTCATCCTCAATTCTTCACCCTCTACTTCACCCCACCATCCAGTCAGTGGTCAAATCTTCTTGGTTATAAGACCACATCTCTCTCCTCCATCCCCTTCAATCTACTTACTTACCAAAACGATTCTAATTCAGGCCCTCATCCCCACTCACCTGGACTATTGAAATAGCCTCATAATTGATCCCCCTGTCTCAAGTCTCTCCCCACTCCAAATCCATCCTGCATGGAGCTGCCAAATTGATACTCCTAAAGCACAGACTTGACCATGTCACTCCCCTGCTTAAGAAGTTTGAGTGATTACCAATGGCTTCTGGGATAAAATATAAATTCCTCTGCTTAGCATTTAAAACCCTTAACAATTTGGCTCCAAACAGTCCTTCCAGGTTGATTCCTGATTACTCCCCCTCACACACTCTACATTTAAGTCAAATCGGCCTCCTTGCTATTCCCCATACATGGCACTCCCACCTCCATCACAAGGCCTTTGCACTACCCTTTTCTCTATTCTTGTAATGCTCTCCCTCTTCATCTTAGCCCTTTGAAACCCCAAGTTTACTTCAAGATTTAGTTCCAGTTCCCCCAGCTCCTCTAAACAGCTAAGGCCTTTTCCTGATTTCAGCTATTTGGGCCCCTTGCCCCTCCCCCTCCAAAAAATTACTTTTTATTGATTTCATATGTATTTTGGGTTTACTCCCCTGTGTACATGTTGCTTCCCCATCCCATGCCTACGACTGAATGGAAGTTCCTGAAGGGAAGAGAATGTTTTGCTTTCATCTAATAGGGTACCTAACATCTAATAGGCACTTAATAAAACTTGCATGATCAAATTTATTAGATATGATGAAGAGCAGGTTCTGATTCATTTCCAGGGTGGATCGGATATTCTCTAAGGTTTCTCCCAATTCTGAGATTCTATGATACTACAAAAAGCCAAGTTAAATCCACATTTGGTCATTTTTGTTTAGCAAGTGAGTATTTAAATCTCCAAGGACCTAAATGGTGTATGCAAATATCTGTTGTTTTTCACCTGCAAAGGCAAGATTACTTATTTTGCATTTATTTTATTTTAAATTTAAAGCTCATTTACATTCTAATCTTCATACCTAATTTCAATAAGTTGCAATCAGCTGAATATTGTGTACTGGGTCCATATAGCAAATCAACTTCCTCATTGATTTATTTGAACAATGATCAAAATACAAAAAAATATTTACACTCAAATAAATACAATTTTTTAAAAAATCAAACATAAGGCTCCCTTGTGTTTAAACAAACCTAAACTGAAGATCTTAAACTATTCAAAAATGAGAAATATAATTAAGTAGTGCATTTAAATATGCATATTGAGTGATGAATATGTGCTAATTGGAGAGCTTCTAATTTAAATTTGTAGGCCTTTAAAAGTACTCTTGGGTTTTTTTTGGTGAGAAAAATATATATACACATACATACATATACACATATGTATCCATATGTGAGTTCAGTAGTCTACCTGAATGGTAAAGAAGTAAAGAAATGAAAATAGCAAAAATCAGTTGTTTAACAATTTAAACAATGTTTTTAGAGAATACAAACCTCAAAAGTTTGTCCTGAATTTTCTTTATTCACAGATTATTTCTCCCCTAAGATCACTACATCATACTCTCCCATTGCCAAAACTGGGAACATAGAAAATGTTAATCTATAAACTTAGTCCATTTTTCAGCTACTGATGCAGAAGGAAAAAAGAGAGAACTCTTAAAACTAAAAGCAACATGATGTAGTGGAAAGTGTTCGGCTTGGAGTCAAGTGATCTGATGCTGACTCTTACTAGCTATGTGACTACTGACAAGTCACTTAATCTTTCTGAGCCTCAGTTTCTTTATCCATAAGATGGGGGTACATAATATTTGCTCCAACTACTTCAGAGCTCCAGTTATTAGGAAAGTGTCTTATAAACTCTAAAACCCCCTATCAAATAATCAACACATATTTATTAAGTACCTAACCCTAACCCTATTATGAACTAGACACTAGTGATACAAAGAGAAAATCAAATAGTCCTTGTCCTCGAGGATCTTAAGGCCTAATGGAGAGACAATTTCTACATATACAGGTGTAAGGGTAGGTCATTTTAGCTCTGAAACTTTAACTAATTAAGAACAGATTTCAATTAATCAAAAGACCTTAGAACTAGAATGAAATTGCATAAGAACTGTATTCAAATAGGATAAGAATTATGTTTAGTAGGCTGGATTAGTCAAAAGAAACTTGAAATACCCCAGGGATCATATAGTTGTCTATAAATTATCAAACAAGCTAAGATACTGAGAATTTTCTAGAAACTGGAGTGCGCATATCCCTGAGAATGAAGGGATTGGAGACAGAATGGGAAGTGGAAGGCAGGGTAAAGAAAAGGCTTCAGAAGGATCTGGAGGACCATCTTCCATCAGTGTCACAGATAGCAGAGGCTCCCATCTTCCCAATGGGGTTCTAAACAGCATCCTTATATCAGCTGGCAGCAGTATCTGGTTCATTGGATGTCATGAACAGACTGGATTCAATGACTCTATAAGGAGCCCATGAGAGAAATCATGCCTAAAGGAGCTTCTTGAGGACCCCATGAATGGGGGGCGGGGGGAAGGACTTCCATGTCTGAGTTCACTTCTACATAGACTTTGCATTGAATGTATTATAAAAGGAAGACTGTGTCACAGACTTTGTGAGGCAGGGGACAAGAAGAATAGGGAGAAATTTTTTCGTGCCAACCATCCTTTTTGTATTAGTGCAGTAAATATCCCTTTTTAAATACTACTTGAGGCTGTCTGACTAAATGGTTCTCAACTGATAACCTTGGTGGGAAGTATACCAGTGTTTCACAGAGGTCTGCAAGGTGCTGGAAGATCTAGGGAGGAGGGGGAAAGTAGTAACTTCAATTGCAATTGGGTGTGTTGAATAAAAATAAGGGAGCAGTAGAAGCATAAGGAAAGGAGAGAAGACAAAAATTTGAAAAACCATTTATACATGTTTCATCTGTCATGTAACAAAGTCATAATGATTACATTAGTTTCCAAATAAATACACAAAATGCAAATTATAACCAATCAGTGGTCAAGTCTGCCAACAGGTCTTAATGAACAAGTGCTGGCAAGCAAGTATGTTGCTCTTTGTCAGGAAGTCCAGAATGCATCAGCAAGAATATGTATATGTAATGACTTATTTATAATATAATACTATAATTACATGAGGTAATATTGCATCATCAAAATTTCAATGCAGGAAAAAACCTACAAATTTACAATAAATTATTAAATTTAAAATGCACCATTTTTTCTTAAAACATTATATTTTTTTAAAACAACACATTTCAAAAAAAGAGGGGGCAGGTTAAAGAAAGTAGATTTCCAAAGGGGCTCTCAGTTAATTTTCTTAAAAGGGAGTGGTAGGCCAAATAAGTTTGGGAACCTCTGGTTTAAGCCATAGACATTAGAGAATCACCCCTATCCCTTAAGGGTAAACTTAGATTTTTGAGGAGACAATGTAGCTAGGCTCTGAGGGCCCAACTGATTTGTGAGAGTAGGAGTTGGGATGACAATCCTTGTATCTTTTATGGATTATATAGGTTTGTGCAAAACATTAAAAATAGATATATAATAAAAGTATAGAGGTTCAAGGAAGCAACACTAGCACCACCAGAACAAGCAAAGACCTGATGCTAAAGAGGGAGCTTGAACAAAGTTATGAAGGTATTGTAAGATATAGGGGAGAGGAAGGAGAAAATTTAAAGTATGAGGCATAGCCAGTGCAAAGGTATGGAGAGGACAGATAGAGTAATGTGTGTGAAGAAAGGAAGCTGGTTAGTTTGGCTAGACCATAAAGTTCATGAAGAGGAGTATTATGTAATAAGTCTAGAAAGGTAAGTTAGAGTAAGGTCAAATGCCAAACAAATATTTATATTTGATCTTGGAGTCAGAATATCTTAGAAGAGGGTTTTGAAAGGAAAGTACCTTAATGATCATGTAGTAACAGAATCATAGAATTTCAACTGGAAAGGATTTCAGAAAGGAAGAGATCTCAGAAACCAATCATCTAGTGGAATTTATACATCAACAAGCATCCCCTCCAGAACACAGCTGACAAGTGATCATGCGACATTTGCTTAAAGACCTCTCATAAGAGGGGAAATCTACCACCTCTCAAGTTAGCACATTCTACTTTTACAAAATTTTTCCTTACATACCAAGCCTAAATCTCATTTCTTTCAATTGTCATTTTTGGCTCCTTGTTCTGCCCTTTGGGGCCCATCTCAATAAATCTAGTCCTTCCCACACATTACAGTCCTTCACGTATTTTAAGACCACTATTAGTATCTTTCCCTGTCTTCTCTTCTCTAGACTAAATACGCACAACTTCTTCTTTTTACAGAAGTGGAAATTCAGGCCCTGAGAGGTTAAATGCTTTATTTTTAAATGAGTTTATCAGATTGAGTTCCTGAGCCCAGAGCAGTATGAAAATACTAGACCAGGTCATTGAAGAGCAGAAAAAAATAGGATCAGAACTGCCATCTGCTTCATAAGTTTGCTTTGGGTCAGCCTCACTTCATCTTCAAAGATAACTTGAATCCAAAAAGAGAAGGAACTTCTGCTATTATATACTATGGAGGAAAAATAAAACTCAAAACCATGTCCTACAATTAGATTTTAGAGGCTTCAAGCATGAGTTTCTATCATCACAAAGTCTACTGTCCCTCATTTTGTTATTCAATAGTCAATGACTTTTCCCCCTAATCCTTCCTGATATGCCATTTTCCAAAGATGCTGCCAGCACAGTTCATCTCTTTACTACTTATCTCAATTCCCTATCTCCCTTTCCATACTGATCTGCCCCTTGAACTGATTTTGTAGAGACACTGACTTTTGTAGAGACACTGGTCTCATTCATCAGAAGTAGATGATAAAGTGGAAAGAAGGCTGGAATTGAAGTCAGATGATCTAGTTTTGGATCCCATCTCTGTTACTACACATGAAACTATGAAAAAAAAAAACCACTTCAATCCTAGGCCTCAGTTTCTTACTTCATAAGATAAAGAAGTTGTGCTAAGTAATACCTAAGGTAATTTCATATCTCCATGCCTTTGCACAGAATGTCATTCATACCTAGAATGTCCACCCTCCTCACCTCTACCTTTTAAAATCTCGTTTTTTTCCAAGATTAACCCAAATTCCAAAGGAGGCTTTTGCAGATTTTCACCCACCCTCCAACTATTAGTGGTCCCCCATTTAAAAAAAATTACCTTGTCTTTATATGTAATTTGCATTTATTTCTTTGTATACATGTCTTTAGCACTGAACTGTAAGTTCCTTGAGATCAGGAACTGGTTCACTTCTTTCTTTCTGTCCTCAGGGTACAAAGCAGTGCCTGGCACATCTAGAGGCAGGCACTTAATAAAGGCTTATTTGCTGACTGATTCCAGCTCTAAACCTATGATCCTATGTACCTTCTTCATCAATATAAAGCACTCTCTCCAGAAGGGCTAAGTCACATCTGCAATAAAGTTCTAGGCTCAAACTTTAGCAAAGTCAAGCTAGAGCACATCAAGAGGAAAAAAAAAAACCTCACAAGGTGAGGGGGCTAGAGAATTTGTCATAGGATGATAGTTGAAACAACTAGGGATGTTTAGTCTGAAGACAAGGAGATAAAGGGAGAATATGAGAGTTACCACATGAAGGAAGAAGTCTACTTTTTCTGTTGGCTCTTCAGGGCAGAGCAAGGAGCAATGTATGGAAGTTGCTGAAAGGCAGCTTTAGTGTTCATGTGAAAAAAAAGACCTAAAATTTTTAAATGTTCAAAAGTGGAGTGGGATGCTTTGGAAGTAAGGAAATACCCATTTATTAAGTTCCTACTATGTGCCAGATACTTTGCAAATTTTATCTCAATTAATCTTCAAAACCACCTGAGAGGTGAGGCAGGGAGATGTTAAGTGACTTGCCCAGGGTCATGTAAATATTAAAAGTCTGATGCTGGATTTAAACTCAGATCTTCTTGACTCCAGGCCCAGTGCACTACCCACTGTGTCACTCAGTTGCCTCCTTTGGGAGGCTGTGTGTTCCCTATCACTGTAGATCTCCAAGTGGACAATGGATGACCTCTTTTCAAAGCTGCTTTAGAGTGAATTCTTGATCATAAGTAGTTGGGCTATGTAATTTCTGGGGTTCCTTCCAACTCTGAGTTTCTATGATTTTGCTGACAAGACTGCCAAAAGGAGAATGTGCCTATTCTTCTTGTCTAGAGAAAGAGAGGTAATGGGGTAGATTCCACAATATCCAGACTCCCTTTGCTCTCCTAGATCCAAGAACCTATTCTGTTCACAGAACCCTTTGGAGAAGGAGTGTTCTTCCACTGTATGGCATTCTCTCCTCTTTCCATGTCAACATCAGCAGCAAAATCTGCAAAGTTATTTCATATAGTTTTTTCTCTTACAAATACTAATATATACATATTGATTATTACAGGATCATAGATTTAGAGTTGGAAGGGACATAGAAGTTATCTGGTCCCACTCCCTCCTTCTACAGATGACCCAGAGAAATTAGGAAACTTGACCAAGGTCAGACAGATAGTACATGGAAAACTGGGATCATATACTGTTTGTTCCTCTTTTTTTTAATCCATACAGTGAAATAACTCTCATGCTTGAGGCTATTTGTGTTGTATCAGGTTTTTACTATATGTAGTTACTATAGAATTTGGCATAATTTTTATCTGGGACAGATAAATATAATAATATAATATAATATATATATAATAACTATTATGTTAAACTAAGCTTTTATTGTATGTACAACCTAACACATTAGGAAACAGCTGAAACAAAGCAAACAAGTGTAGTTTACCATTTGAATTACCATTTAACCTAAAAAGTCTGTAATCATAGGGACCAGGAAGGGGAGAACATTTCTGATCTAAGAATTAATTAGAACACTGTAAGAGAGTCAGTGTGGCACAGCAGATAAACTCTACTTCCGACATTTCTGTGTAACCTCAGGCAAGCTATGATACCTCTCTGAGTCTCAGTTCCATTATTTGTAACATGAGAAGGCTGGACTAGTTGGCCTCTAAGGTGTAGTCTGGCTCTAAACTAACAACTTTATAATAAATGTCAAAAATTTGAACCCAGAATCATCTGCTGGACTTCCATTCACTTCTTGTTAATCATGACCAATCATAACCTGCTCTGGACACTTACTTTCCCAAAGTCAATTGTATCAATAGCTTCTTTTTTTGTGGGGGGACCAAAAATTGAAAGCAATTTTCACAAACAACTTCAATGGGTTGTCTATATTGTCCTTTGACTTTCATTTGAGCATGCAAAATCATTCATTTAAAAATTAAATCCCTGGGGGAGAGAACAATAAATCAAATTTGTTTTGCTTTATCCCAGAAAACAAATTTAAAAATTAAACAATTTCAATTCATGTTCTGCTGACTGCTTCAAAAGAATTGCAGAGAATACCTGCAATGTTCAAATTTTTTCAAGTGGAAGGAAATGCCTTTATTTATATTTAGTATTTTTATTGAATTGAATTAATCAAGAGGAAGCCAAGGAGACCACTTCCCCCACTTTTTTAAAGGCATGCTAAAAGCGCATGGGAAAAGTATTTGATCATTTTACTGAATTTAGAGAAGTCCCACAGGAATACCTGTCAGTAGACTTTGGAGTACCACTGACTAGTGCATCTTGGGAAATAATCAGGGCCTCATGTCTGGCATATCTTTGCTGCTATTTTCAGGCAGCTTTTAAACTGCTAATGTTTTATGTTAGCATAAATACTAACTAGAAGGTGGTATCCTCCACATTAAAATATGTTTTTCAGGGGTGGCTAGGTGGCATAGTGAGTGAGAGCGCCGGCCTCGGAGTTGGGATGACCCGAGATCGAATCTGGCCTCAGAAAATGAGCACCCACACATAAATAATGACTAGCCATGTAACCTTGAGCAAGTTACTTAACCCCAATTGCTTTAAAATATATATATATATATATATATATATATATATATATATGTTTTTCATCTGCTTTCCCCATGTTGAAGACAAAGATTGTTGGTTCTGTTGTGTCAACAATGCCTAAAATGAAAATGTATTTGTGTTTTCCATCTTCTGACTTCCTAGATATGACAGGATTATTAATGATTCAGTAAAGTGCCATGAGACCAAGACCGACCCTTGGGTGGAAAGTGACATTTCCAAAGTATTGCTGCTATAATGATAACAATAATTACCAGGATCCAAAGTATTTCCTGAGCATTAGTGACTGGCTGGGGTTAATGACATGGCTATTCAGAATATCAACATTCCCCAAAGTAGTCATTAGTCCCTGGGAAATGACCCATGCCTGGCTCACTGTTATTCTCTCTACCACTGCACAAACTCACTTTACATAGGAGTTTTAAAGGCAAGTTGTATTCATGACTACTTACGTTTGGTGCACCTCTGGGAGCCAGGGGCTTTGCTCCAGCCTTGACAGCACTGCCCTCCACAGACATTCACCCTGCAATACAGCAATGATAGGAAGTAATCCAGCAGCAAACCCTATCATTCTGCCCTCCTCCCCAAAACCCAAACTTCAAAGTGTTTTTCCTCTAAAAGCAAAAAACCCTGCCTCAGGGGAGGCCTAACTGGTTATACAAGGTGCCCAAAATTTGAGTGGAGAGAATGGTAGAACAAGGGAGGGAGGAAGGAAGCCAGGAAGCCAGGGAGCCTTAATGAGAACTGATTCTCCCATAATGAATACCAGCATTGTAAAGGAGAAAGAAATTCATAGTAAGAAAACTTTAAAAAGAAAAAAAAACAAATGTCATTGGGATGGTGTTATTATAAGAAGCAACAAATTTAGTCTCCAAGATAATAGGCCTACAGAAAGAGTTCAAACAATTCTTGATATATCATTCTTTTTTTTTTTAATCTCCCTAATCTCTTTCTTCCCACTCCCACCATTCATACACTGAGAAATGCTGGATTAAAACTAGAAAAATTATCAGGAACAACCCTTCTCAATGAAATTGCCCCTACAGGCTGCACACAGGTGCAGAAAACATAAAGTCCTAAGATGTAGACGTCCTCAAAAGTACTATTTCTTCAAACAGCACTGGGAAGAGATAGATGTTAGAAACTAATTTCCCTGGCTAGAATAAAGTTGGCTTGGGGGAGGAGGCAACATGTAATGACTTCATGTTTTACACCCATAGTCAAAAGTAATTATTCAACTTGAAAGCGGTTACATCCCAGGCTGAAATGCCTTTTATATTTCTCCACAGTTCAGTAACAATGAGTATGCCCTGCTCTTATCTTCATTAAAAGTAACTTTGTTTCTCTGGCTTTCATTGCATCCTTCCTGGCTTGCTGGATGGTACTTGCTCACAGCCACTCAGTATAGGCCGGGTGCTTCTCTGAAGTTTGCTCCCAACTCGGTAGAGGCAGATAGGAGGGACCTCCACACACACTTCCACTGAGAGGTGTTAGTAGGGAGGGAGGGAAGTGTTTGCCTTACCCCTGCAGTTGTTGCTTCTGGTGAACCTGCAGGCTGGAGCTGGAGCTGCTGCTGTGGGTCTCCTGTTGCAGTTTGGAGCGCACAACGTGCCTGCCCGGTTTAGCAAACTGCGCCGCCGGAGGGTGGCCAACGGGCTTGGGATGGTGCTGCACGCCGGGGCCCAAGCGGAGCGGCTGCTCCTGAGGGGACTGCGGCTGCCGGAGAACTTGCACGCTTGGCGCGCTTGGTTTGCTCATTCTGCGGGTCCGTTCTTGAGTGCTAGTGGTCGTGCTCCTGCTGCTGCCGCTGGTGCTGCTGCTACTGCTGTAGCGGGTGTTGAGCGCAACATTGAAAGTTCTCTGCTGCCTCGAATGCCCTCCCAGAGGCACGGCAGAGCCCAGTTGCCCCGCACCCCCGGAGACCCCGGTGTCAGAGGAGCCGCTCTGGCCGGGACGGACCACATAGGTGATCTTTCTCACCCTGTTGTGCACTGAGGACGCGAACACCCCGGCCCACAGCAGAAGCCCCCACCTGATCCAAGTCACTTCCATGGCACAAGCCGCTCGGGGAGCGGGAAGGGGATGGACACTCCACACAAGGGGTCTGGGTCTCTGGGTCTCTCTCTCTCTCTCTCTCTCTCTCTCTCTCTCTCTCTCTCTCTCTCTCTCTCTCTCTCTCTCTCACTCTCTCGTAGGTCTCTCCCCTACCCTCTCCCCAGAACTGAGCGCAGCTCCCACTCAGCAGCGCGACAAGGTTTTCCTGCCGAGCCTGCCCCCGCCCCCCGCCAGTGTGCACAGCTAGACTCTCCCTCCCTCTTTTCCCAGAAGAAATGCTCAGATCCCAAAGTTTTAGCAAACGCGAGAGAGGAGCAGTTCCGCGGAGGAAAACACGCTCTGAGGTCGAGAGGGAGCTGTAGGGGGAAGCCGAGCCAGCCCAAGACCCCGGCAGAGAGTGTAGAGTAGGAGGGGGCGGGCGTGGGGGTGGGGAACCAGGAGAAAAGAGGGGGAGGGGCGAGGGCCGGGGGCGCGCGGAAGGTATGGACTGAGACTGACTGAGAGTTCTTCTGCCCTCTGAGGAGCAGAGGTTTCTGTACAGAGACCCACAGCCTGGGTTCTTGCGGGGGGCGTCAGGGGTGGTGGGACTGTGGACTTGTGTGTATTTGTGAGTGGGAGAGGGCGGGAGGAATCACTCTTTGGGGCAGCCCCAGCTCGAAAGTCTTTTTAAAAGTTTCTGTGCGAGTGAGCTGAGTGTCAGGTCCGAACAACCAATCTCTAGCAGACATGACGTCAGGCAGTAAAGCCTAATTGGGGAGACCGTGAGATGAGCGAGCGATCGCAGCCACAATAAGCTCCGCTCTGGTTCAGGCGGCGGCCCGGCGGCTAGAGTTACCCGAGGTTCAGAAAGTCTAATTGAAGGGATTCTCCCCACGGCGCCTCCTCCCCCACCCACCCACCCCACCGTAACATATACACGCTTCTCCCCCTCCCCCACCTCCAATTGAGGACAAAGAACTCAACAAAGTCACTGAATGGCCCTTTTCTTCTTGAAGCCTCCATTTGGAAAATCTAGGGAAATGGGGGAAATTTCTTATCAGCGTTTCGAACCGATGCTCGTCCAAATAGTATTACAAGGGCTTGTGTAGGGGTGCCCGAGTCAAAAGCCCTGTATAGGTCACAGGAATCCCTCTGGAAGGCAACGAGGTACTTTGAAAAGAGGAAGAATGGACCTGGGTTCTAATCCCACTAGCTATGTGAGTTGGAGGCCTGCTTCTTCATCGGTAAAATGATAAGAGTTGGAGTGAATGTCTGAGATCCCTTCCAGCTCGAAATATGGGATCTTATATCGACCTTGGAAGTCTTCCGAGCAGGGAGTCCAAAGCTGTAGTTCTAGTTTAGTGTTATTGGAAGATGGGAGAACAAGACCAGGACTTGAATCCTGGGTCTGACACAATGATTTGTGTGACATATTAACTACCTGACAGAGGCCAAATCACTTAACCTCTCAAATTTTCCTTTTCTTCTTCTGTAAACTGAAGGTGTTACTTGTGCTACGTACCTCAAAAGGTTATTGTAATGAAGGAGCTTTTTATCAGCAAACAATAATTATATACCAGGCACTTCGATAAGCCCTTGGGAATTTAAAAGGAAAGAAAGAAAGAAAGAAAGAAAGAAAGAAAGAAAGAAAGAAAGAAAGAAAGAAAGAAAGAAAGAAAGAAAGAAAGAAAGAAAGAAAGAAAGAAAGAAAGAAAGAAAGAAAGGAAGAAAGAGAGAGAGGAAGGAAGGAAGGTAGGAAGGAAGGCAGAAAGGAGAGAGAAATAGAGAGAGGAAGGAAGGAAGGAAAGAAAGAAGGAAAGAAGGAAGGGAGAGTGATATTCCAATCTTTCTTTTTTTTCTAATAGAGGAAAAAACTGAGGCCCAAGAAGGGTTAAGTGACTTTTGTACAAGGTTACACATTAGCATTAGAAGTGGAGGGGTGGCTAGGTGGCACAGTGAGTAGAGCGTGGGCCCTGGAGTCAGAAGGACCTGAGTTCCGATCCAGCCTCAGACACTTAATGAACACACAAACAAAAACCTAGCCGTGTGACCTTGGGCAAGTTACTTAACCCCACTTGCCCTCCAAAAAAAAAAGCAAAAAGCATTAGAAGTGGAATTTGAAACTAGGTCTTGATGCCCCTACAGCCAGTGTACCATACTACCTCAGGATATTATCATGGGAAACAGTATGTACCCATATAAGTATAGAGAAAATATATACAAGGTAATGGGGGCAGGGGTAAAGGTATGGACTGAGTATTATCACTAGTGCCTTTGAGGATCATGAAGGGTCTACACAGGGCTTTGTACACTATATAAATGTAAAGTATTGTTTTGTTTGGTCTGGACCTGTCATTTCATTAATGTAGGGGACTTGCCATTCAACAATACACATCATCAAATGGTTTGTGCCATCATTTCAGATAGTAACTGGGGAATGGGGTGTGGACAGAGATGAACTGAAAAGGTTAAGTAGCTTGCCAATAGTCACAAAGCTGGTCTGTATGAGAGACAAGATTTGAAACCACGTCTTCTTTATTTCTTTACTCTGCATTTTCAGCTATTATAAACAACTATTATTTTTACTTTTTTTCTTGGTGCCCTAATCCTCAAAGAGCAATCATTGTAGTTAGGAGAGAAAAATTTTTATAGTAAAGCAAAGAGGGTAAAGGCTGTCTGTACTTTACCTTGCCCTCCACTGTTAAGAGGACAGTCTAGTTTTAATCCAGTATTGTATGGGGACAGATCCAAGAGTTTAGCATAACTGCAAGTCATTGTTCACAATTAAATGTCAGGTAGATGGAATAAATAAATCCAAATACCTCTACTACCTAGTTCCCACATATCTCTCTACTCATTTCATATGTTGTACTCCCTGTCACATACTCTCTTTCTAGTCAAACTGGTCTATTTAGACAAGCCAATCTCCCACCTCCATGCCTTTGCAGAAAAGGTCTCCTGTGTCTGAAATGTACTCCTCCCTCTTACCCCCACCTCACAGAATTCCTAGCTTCCTTCAAAACACATAGCTCAAATGCCACTCCTGTGAGAAGCCATTCCTAATTATACTGTTAGTAGCACTTTCTCCCTTTGGAAATTACTTTGTATTCTTTTTTATATACTTTGTTTTTACTGGGTTGGTCACTATGTTGTGTCTCCCTCCCCTCCCCTACCCCTAGTAGAAGGTAAGGTCCTTGAGGACAACTGTTTAATTTTTGCTTTTGTATCTCTGGCACCTAAATCCAGTGCCTTGCATATAGTAGCCACTTAATAAATGCTTGTTGAATTCTAATAATTGATTTTCTTCCCCTCCCCCCCCACTACCACCAATTTCTCCCCCCTTCCTAATTTCCCTATTAAAATTGAGGATACCACCTCTTAGTCACCCAGGCTCATAATCTAGGTGTCATGCTCAACTCTACACAGTCTCCCTTAACTCCCCCCTCATCTAATCAGTAATCAAGTACTATCATCTCCACCTTCATTACATAACTCATATATACATTCCCTTCTTTCCATTGATCCTGCTGCCACCCTTGTGAGACCCTCATTACCTAGCACTTGGACTACTGCAATAGCCTTCGGGCCAATCTCCCTGTGTTAAGTCTCTCCTCACTCCAGTCCATCCTTCACTAAGCTATCAAATTGATCTTCCTAAAATGCAGATCTGAACCTATCCCCTTCTCTCATTCAGTAAACTCCACAGCCCTCCACAGCTCCAGGTTCAAATATAAAATCTTGTTTGGCTTTCAAAGTCCTTCATACCTGGCCCGTTTCTGCTTCTTCTGTCTTCTTACACTTTGCTCCCCTCTATGTTATCCAGTTATACTGGCCTCCTTGCTGTTCCTTGAACATTAACTCCATCTCCCAATTCTGAGCCTTCTTTCTGACTGTCACCATGCTGGAATGCTTTCTCTCTTTACCTCCACCTCCTGGATTCCTTGACTTCCTTCCGGTGTCTGCTAAAATCCTACCTTCTGCAAGAAGGCTTTCCCAGTCCTCTCTAATCTTAGTGCTTTCCCTCTGAGATCATGTCCAGTTCCTGCTTATACCCTGATTGTCCATAATTGTTTGTGCATTGTTTATGGTCCAAAATTGTTTACTGCATGTACAGACAACACATGTCTACATGCTATTTCCCCCATTAGACTGTGAGCTCCTTGAAAGCAGGAATTGTCTTTTACCTTTCTTTGTTTCCCTAGGGCTTGGCACAGTGCCTGGCACATAGTAAGCATTTAATAGATGCTAATTAAATGACTGGATTGAATTAAATTGAAAATCTATAATGCTGTATACTGTGTAGTATGGAAAAACTTCCTACCTACAACAAAATCCTATTCCTTCTTCTAGAGGAAGCTCTGTGAAGTGGGTCACTTAGTGGTTTCTATCTATAGATTCCTCTTTTCTAGCAGAGAATGCAAAGTGGTGGTTGAAAGGAGTACAAAGGAAGGAGAAGAGTAGAGACAACGTCAAGGACTGAGACTTAAAAGGACTGGACCAGTACCAGAAAGACAAGAGCAGGACACGACTCTTTAGATGACAGAAAGGGTCGGTAACTGCTGCTTGTGATCAGCCCTCACCTCCCTGGACCCTTAGTTGGGCCAGCAAATTTGTATCATAAATTAATTCTTCAGCAACAAGAAGTAGCAGAGAAATTGTGGGTTGACTAAAAAGCCTGGGGACCCAATGGATGCACATTTGTCTGTGAGGAGTGATTGTCTTTATCTCTGAGCAGAAAGTCTGAATAAAATGTTTACTGTTTAAAAAGGGTGGGGGGAACCTCAGTCTAGTCAGCTCTTTAATAATTCTCTCTCCCTCCCTTCCCCCCCCCCCCACACACATTGGAGAGAAAAATCCCACCAATATAAAGAACTTCCTATATCATTTATTTACTTGACTGCAGGCAGTAAATCTCTATCATAGCCTGGCTTGTGCATGGATTTGGATATAACAGAAGATTAGTGTGCTCCCTAAAACAAAAGTACATAGATAAAAACCTATAACATGAGTGCTAATCCTTTCCCTGAGGAGGCCCCCCTATGTATTTGTATACATAGCAGATAATGGGGAAATACCATACACATTAGGAAATAGTCTCTTCTCTAATCAGATTAACACCCACAAAACATATGTGTGCCTTCTGCCGTTAGCATAACAAAAATAACAATTTCTTAACAAATATGACATTATGCATGCCAAGTATACTTATTAAGGATGGTCACTCTAATTCTGAAATATGAAATCATTAATATTTTGCAAAATCAAGTCCCAGTTTCTGATAAGAAGTTGAAACATTATTTACCAATTTAATGCCATGGATCCTAAATGCAAACCTCCTGGGGTTCAAGATTCATTTATATTGGCACAATATTACTTCCTGATTAAAAACTAAAATGTCTAACAATCTCACAAAATTCCTTGGGCTTCAGATGGTTCTTACCAAACAATAGTCAGATGAGCTAAGTGTAAATGAATCAGAAAAGCATATTATATTTCCCATTAAACACACACACAATAGATGATTTTGAGGATTAAAAGAAAAAGAGACTAGTAAACCCATTAAAAAAAGATTTTGCAACTATTAATCCAATTCAAAATGCAGCCAGCCTTACTCAGAACTTTGTTATTTTTATTCAATCAATAATAATTTTTAATTTTATTAATTAAATGAGCATTTTTCTATACTTAAAATAGGCACAATAGAAAAAGAATTTAATTTGCAGTAGGAGGACCTGGGTTCAAATTCCAACCTGTAATTAACTTCAACACTCTGAGTCTCAGTTTGTACAAATCTAAAAAAAAAGATAGTTGCCCTCATTGACCTCTAAGATCCTTTCCAGCTCTAAATCAATGATCCTAAAAGAAATTTTAAAAAGGTTAGTGACTACCTATGTTCAAATTTTGCTCCTATCCCTGATATTTTCTCTAAATTTATAGGCTTGGGAAATCTATCCAAGGTCTACTTATAGATTCATCAAAAGATTCTAAGGCACTGAAAAATCAAGGCAAAAGAAACAGGAATGGAGAAAGAAGAAAGAGAAAGAAGAAAAAGTAGGAATAAGGAAGACAATAGAAAAGAAGGGAAGAAGAAAGTAAAGATGACCTTTAAGGTCCCTTCCAACTCTAAATTTATGATCCTGCATAGGTCACAGGTTTTTCCATAAGCTTTTATCCATTTGTTTGTCTCATTCTGTTTCTCTCCTAATAAGCTCCTCTTTCTCACGTTAGAATCATAGAATGTCAGAGCTAGAAGAGACTTTGAGATCATCTAACCTAACACCTACATTTTACTCTTTCTGAGGCTTGGAGAGCAATCAAGTGATTGCCAAAAGTCACTTTATAGGGCAGAGCTTGTGATTCACCCTTGATCTGAGGCTGAGTACTGTCTCCCCACCCCCCCCCTTGTGACCTTTGACTTCCCTATTCCTTTCAATTATACCACCCTTTACCTTCTCACTCAGGCTTAAAACTTCAGTCATCTTTGACTCCACCTCTCCTTATCCAATTTAAAAATTGTGTTGATTCTTTCTTCACAATTTCACATCCTTCCCTTCTTTTTCATTCCCACAACCATATTACAATTTCTTCATTTTGCATATAAGTACCTCAGAGGTAGAAAGGGAAATAACTTACCCGAGGTCAGAGTGGTAGTAAGTGGTATGGTCAAGATTCAAACCACAGGCTTCTGACTTCAAGTCCAAAATTCTTTCCATTCTAATCCAGTAGGAAGTTAGAGTTGCAAGACTGTAGTACAGAGGAGAATGGAAGCTGAATATGTCGATTTGAGGGTTATCTGTATAGAGTTAATAATTGGGTTAATAATTATTGAGTTAATATTATTGGGTTAATAATAACTGAGTTAATAATTTTGTGACTAGAATGAGATCACCAAGGGAGAGAGCAAAGAGAGAAGAGGAAAGAAACTTGGAGTAAGTCCAGACTTTGGTGTCAGGAGTTCAAGTTCTCAGCAATGAACGAAGAGGAGTTTGGATAGAATGAGCCAGGAGAGTAGTATCACAGAAATCAAGGGTAAAGAGAACATCCAAAAGGGGGAGGGTAGTTCATAGTATCTACTGTTATGGGAAGGTCGAGCAGAATAGGATCTGAGAAAAGCCCCAAGATGTTGCAATGAAAAGCTTATTGGTGACCTTAGAGAGAATAGTTTCAGAAGGCTGGAGAGGGTTGAGAGGGGAGGGTTGTGAAGATAGGGATTGGGGTTGGAAACTAGAATTCAAATAGTTGAAGATTCATTGAAATGTGGTGAGAAAGTGTAAATGACTAGAATCAATGGAAGAAATAATAATAATGATAGCTAAAACTTATATAGCAGTTAATATGAGCCTATTAAGTGGCCACTGTACTTCCAGCCTGGTTAAGATAGAGAGGAGGAGGAGGAGGAGAAAGAAGAAGAAAAAGGAGATGATGATGATGATGATGATGATGATTATTTTTAATACACGAAGTTACATATTCAAAGATTCAAATTTTAATTGTGGTTCCTCACGCTAATGAACAAGATCCTCAGTTAAATAGAACACATACATATGTAAAGGATATACATAAAAATATATACATACATACATTCATAGCAATGAATTAAATATATCAGTCATTGGTGCTAGAAGGATGTAAAGGCAGAGGAAAAGTCACTAAGCATAATTTCCTTATTAATAGAAACAGTGGCCTCTCTTGCTTTCTTCCTATTAATCACCTTATAGTTCTCTTTTCCTCTTCCTTTTAACCTTTTTCTTCCATATTTGCCCAGCTTACTTGTTCATTTTCAATGTCTCTCTTTCTCTGGTGAAGGTGTGTTCTCCCTATTATCACCTGATTCCTGGAACTCCCTTGAAAGTGTGTTGCACTAAGCTAGTATACTACTTTTCCCAACATCCCTTCTCAATACTATTTGTCCCCTAGAAAAATGTGTCATACAAAAACATTTCTTAGTTAAAAAATGGCAATAAAGGGGTGGCTAGGTGGCGCAGTGAGTAAGAGCACCAGCCTCGGAGTTGGGATGACTGGCCTCAGAAAATGAGCACCCACACATAAATAATGACTAGCCATGTAACCTTGAGCAAGTTACTTAACCCCAATTGCTTTAAAAAAATAAAAATAAAAAATGACAATGAAACTAAAAGATGGAAGAATAAATGAAACAAAAAAGTTAGGAAAGGGAATAGTTCATCTTCCCTCACATCTTTGTGTTCTGTCTCATTGGTCTGATTTTAAATTAGCCCTAAGGGATACTACTACCTATATTTATCATCACTATACATCAAGGAGTCTGTAGTTGAAATTCAAAGTCAATAAAATATTGAAAGTGTAGGGTACTTAAAAATATTAGAATTGCTAAGTCTTAAAATAAGACGACTTAAAAGGAATATTATTGAAGTCTTAAAACTCACCAGTTATGGATAGGATAAAAAAGGTAGTTGTTTACTAAACCAAAACTAGACCATTAGAACAAGAAAGCACACCTTGAAACTGGAAGGAAGTATATGAGGAGAGTAAAAAAGGAAAAAAGGAAGAAGGAGGAGGAGGAGAAGATGATGATGATGATGAAGATGAAGATGATGAAAATGATGATTATGATGATATGTTGAAGAGTGAGCAGTAAGGCTGTGGGCTTCTTTCATGGCTGAGATGTGAATTCAGAGAGTAAAGAACTGCAGTCAGTTCACAAGCCAGTAAAGAAAATCAATATACTTTATTTTTCTTTTTTCCAATGTGTGTATTTCTTTTTACATAGGTTTATAATTTGTCCCTCCCCTCTCATTTAACAAAACCCTCCTCATAAAAATGCATAATCCAGGGGGAAAATTCCCACATTGACTACATCCCCAAATACTTCTCTTGCTTTGCATATTTTCTCTACAAAGTTGTTGTCACTGTAGAAATTTTTCTAGTTCTGCTCACTTCTCTGGGCACCAGTACATACAAATCTTCCTCCAGTTTTCCCTAAAAGTGTTCATTTCATCACTTCTTATAACACAATAACATTCCATTACGTTCATACACCATAATTTGTTTAGCCATTCCCCAGTAGGTGGGCACTCCCTTATAGGTTTCCAATTTTTGACTACTACAAAAGAGTCATTATAAACTTTTTTTTTAATGTGTAGATCCTTTTCCTCTTCTTTGATCTTACTGAAGTTTAGGCCTAGCGTGGTATACTTGAGTCAAAGAATACGTTCATTTTAGTAAACGTTTGAGCATAGTTCCAGATTGCTTTCTAGAATGCCAGGACTCATTTATAACTCAGTCAACATTGCAGTAGGGTGCCTGTCTTCCAGCAGACATTTGCCATATTCCTCTTTGGTCATCTTTTCCAGTCTGAAGGGTGAGACCTCAGAATCGCTTTAATTTGCATTTCTTCAGTTATTGATGATTTAAAATGATTGTTGATAGCTTGGATTTCTTCCTTTGAAAACTTCCTGCTCATAACCTTTGATAATTCATCTGTTTCAGAATGATTAATTTTATAAATGCATCAATTCCTTACACATCTTGAGTGAGATTTTTATCAGAGAAGCTTGATAACAAAGATTTTTTCCCAACTGACTAGACCCTTCTCATTTTAGTTATAGCATATTTGTTAATGCAAAAACATTTAAATTTTATATAATCAAAATTGTCTGTTTTATCTTGTATGGTATTTTTCTATAAATTGTTTAGTCATGAACTCATCCCCTATCCATAAGTCCAAAAGGTAATTTCTTACTTGTTTTATGATACAACTTCTTATATCTAGGCACCTATTTAGAGCTTATATGGTATGGGGTATTAGTCTGCACTAATTTGTGCTAGAATATTGTCCAGTTTTCCCAACTGTTTTTGTCAAATAGTGAGTCCTTCCCCCAATAACTGGGTTCTTTGGATTCACTGAACATTATGCTAACTATATATCCTTGCTGCTGTATGTTATGTATCTAACATGTTCCATTGATTAACTTCTCTATTTTTTAACCAATATAAATCATTTTAATGATTACTGCTTTGTAGTACAGTTTGAGATCTGCCACTAATATACTTACTTTCCCACTTTTTTTTTTCATTTTTACCCTTGACAATCAACCTTTTGTTACTCCATGTGAATTGTGTTATTATTTGCTCTATCTCTATAATGCTATCTTTTGGCAGCTGGAGTGGTACAGCACTGAGTAAATTAATTTAGGTAGTATTGTCACTTTTATTATGTTGGCTTGACCTGCCCCTGAACAAATAATGCTTCTCCTATTTTTCAGATCTGTCTTTATTTTTGCAAATTTGTATTCACATAGATCCTGGGTATATTTTGGTGTTACAGCCTCAAATATTTTATAACTTCTGTAGTTATTTCAACTGGAATTTCTTTCTAGCTCTTCTTGATGGGTTTTGATGGTGACATAAAAGAATTTTACTCCTTATAGTCACTTTTTTATTTGAAATCTAAAACATTATTATCCAGCCTTAACATTCAACTTATTCAGCATACTTGGTTTTGAATAACTTCTGATCATTCTAAAAAATGTAACCGACTCTCAGAAATCTCTAAGATTTTTTTTTACATGAGTGCACTCAAATGTATCTTATTATTACTTGTATTTTTTATTTTTTTAACCAGGGTATAGGATTTAAAATCAATCCTATTGAAATATGGTCATGCTTCAAGGTCACAAAACTGGTCAGTGAGCAGTTATCCTGCTAGCTATAAAATATCCCCAAAAGGAAAACAATGGTCTCATTAACAAGAAATTAGCAATGTCAGATTACCTTTGCAGGGGGTTAAAAAACAGAGTCTAAAGACTATTTAGTCAAAGAAATTTCCCGCTCCTTGTAAGAACTCCTAGGTTTTCCCCCTTATGTGCTAAGGAAGAGAAGTAGGATACAAGTAAGATGGGCCAAAGGGAAGTAGGCTATTTAAGAGGCAGTATCTTTTAGTATTCTCCTACCCCCAAACCCCCCCACCCCCTGCTTGAGCACTAACTTTAACATACTCAAATACACAGATGGATCTATAACCTCATCGTGTGAGTTTCCCTTTCCGTGTTTCAGATCACAACATATCCATGCCTTTTCCTTCTATGGGCCTGTCATTTTTTGTCCCCCTATGAGATCACCACAGGGGAACTACCTAGTTGTGTGCTGATAAATGTTTAACAACTGGGTCTCCAAAAAAATATACACATGAAATACTTTTAAGTTTAATCTGCAATATTAATACTTTCTCCATCACTTTCTTAAATCTACAATCAACAAAACAAGAAATAAAGCACTGATTTGTAGCATTTGCCAATTTCCAAGGTGTGAATGCTCAAGCTGAAAATTTAACAAGTGCTTCTCTCAAGTTTCTTTCAGACTAGCTACAGCACCCTTCTCTCCCTGGATCTATATAATGTGCTAGGGACCTTCCATACTTTTTTTTGACATCACAAAGGTACTAATGATGCACACGGGTTTTTTCAAAAGCTTTTCTTCCTTTTTGCCATGTGACCAACCCATCTTTTTCACTCATATATCTCTCTGTTGTCACCCTCTACTTTGATTCTCCCAGCTTCATGCCTCCCTGTTAGTAATGTATTAGGTCTATTTTCCAAGATGATTAGGGAAAAAGGAAAACAACCTATATGTCCTAAAATATTTATAGCAGCTCTCTTTGTGGTAGCAAAGAATTGGAAATCAAGGGGGATGCTTATCAATTGGGGAATGGCTGAATAAGTTGTGGTATATGAATGTAATGGAATACTACTGTGCTATAAGAAATGAGGAGCAGACAAACTTCATAATAATCTGGAGAGACATATATAAACTGATGTTGAGCGAGAAGAGAAGAACCAGGAGAAATCTGTACACAATCACAGACACAACGTATGTGTGATTACTAACTTCAATAGACTGGGCTCCTCTTAGCAATGTAAGGTTATAAGACAACTCTGAAAGACTCATGATTGAAAAGAGATATCCACATCCAGAGAAAGAGATGAGGAGTCTGAATGCAAATTGAAACAAACTACTTTCTGTGTTTCTTTTTCTTGTTTTGTTTTGTTTCCTCTCTCCCACTGATCATTCCATCAGTTCTAATCCTTCCTTACAACCTGACTAATGATCAATATGAAGATATTTGTAGATCCTATATTTGAGTGCATGCTGCCATGATGGGCAGGTGGGGAGGAGAGGGAATGGGAGAAAATTTGAAATTCAAGGGACTGTGGAACTGAATGTTGTAAACTAAAAGTAAATAAATCAATTTAATTAGTAAAAAATAAATTTAAATTTATTTAAAATTTAAATAAAATTTAATATTAATAAATAGTATTTATTTAATAATAATTAAATAATGTTTTAAAAAATTGAATAAATGAAAATAAAATTTAAAAATAAGTTAAAAAATAAAGACCTTGGGGGCGGCTAGGTGGCACAGTGAGTAGAGCGTCAGCCCTGGAGTCAGAAGGACCTGAGTTCAGATCTGGCCTCAGACACTTAACGCACACACAAACAAAAACCTAGCCGTGTGACCTTGGGCAAGTTACTTAACCCCAGTTGCCCTCCAAAAAGCAAAATAAATAAATAAATAATAAAGACCTTTAAAGTTGTCAATCTAAAAACAAAAGTAATGTGTTACAGCCTACTCACACCCACCATGAACCTTTCCATATCCCTCTAAGGTATACACTTTTTAATTCTTCCAAGACTATAGTGTTCTATGTCTCACAGCTATATAACAGCACAAAATCATCTACATTGAAAGACTGGTGTTTTTTTTTTTCCCAAGAAGTTTGTCATCATTAAGGGAACTTTGCAACTTCTCAAAGGCAATCTAGTCATCTTTTTTCCTGCTAAATTTTGAGCCCTTTGTACTATGTATGAGTATATTGTATTTATTATGTATATATCTATTGATGGATATGGCTTATGGCTTATCCATCCAACTGCATATCATTGTCTGAATCCTATTATTCTTCATCTGCTTGGATGTATATTTAGACCAAGCTCTTTTGAGTGGTTATGAATTTAGTCCAGAAAGCTCTGCCATGCTCCAAGGTTTGAAGCAATCAACACAATGTCATACACAAATAGGAGCATCTGGAGGACTTCACAGTCTATAAGGAATTCCTCTTTCATTTAGATTCTATGTTGGCTTTCCTCCACGACGCTAGAGAATATCTTTAATGTACTCTCAGCCACTTGGGCATGGTTGCTATAAATGCTATCTACCCCCAAAGGGTATTTTCCTCAGTTCATTCCCAGACTTAATCATGGATAAGCAAGCAAATGAAATACAAACCAGAGTTCCCTGAGCTCACTTGTTAATTATTGATTTTTTTCAAATAATTGTTGTAAGAAAAACATGACCATCTAAGAGAAAAGTAATGGCACCAAGCCCAAACTTAGACTTTTCTCTCTGCTGACCCCAATAAACATATGTGGAGCAATTTTATTTAAAATGTTAGGCCCTCACCTCATGCAAACATTTGGGACCCTTAGACTGAAAAAAACTCATATATCTTAACCTATGTGGTCTAAGGGTTCCCCTGGGAAGCATGGCCTGCACACGTTAGAGTCTACTGGCAAAGTTAACTCTAGTATACTCTTAGGCATCACCTCACCTCACCCCCACCACAGCAGAGGGGGAAGAAAGCTTCAAACAAACTATACACCCTGTTCTTAGTCTACCCAAACTACAGAATTAACATAATCAGCATGCCTAATAATTAGATGCAGAGTTTGGGCACCAATTACATTCTGAATAACAACTTAGGTACTTCATTTGGTCATTTCCAATTTCTTCATAATTATAAATATTTCCCTGATTAGTAGAAACCCCTTGCCCTTCCTCATCTAGCCAAGTATTTATGTTTATGAATTTGTTCTCGTGGTTGAAAATCCTACAATTACATTCTCTTCCTGATCCCAAAATTCCTTTCTGATTAAATAACATAAGCTTTCTGTGGTAACTTTCACATGGCATTAGTCCTAACAATATTTTACATTTTACTCCCTTCCCCACTCTGTTGACAAAGCATTCATATCTTTGGACTTGCCTTGGATATTTCATACTAGCATATTTCATACTTCATACTAGCTTAGAACAATAGGATTTTAGTCCAACTTCTTCATTTTTTTAAGAATACTGGGCCCAAAAGTTTAAATGAATTGCCTAAGGTCACACAGTCAATCAACATTTATGATTGGTGCTTATCAGAGCATGTCCAGATTGCCTAACATGGAGGCTGCTGCATCCTCTACCATATGGGTGAGATTGGCTTTGATTGGCTGCCTGAAACTTTAAAACTGACAAGACTGGGCCATTCACTTTCTGCTGCTCTTCAACCATTATTATCTACTTTGTCCAGAAGGTGAAGATCATAGTTGAACCACAGCATGGACTCCATGAGCTAAACTAGCAAAAGGGGAAGGACTTCCTTTTCCTGCTTCCTCTTTTGGCCCACCCCAAGAAATTGGCTGGGGGAAGAGGAGAGAGGAACTGTTTGTTTCCATTCTGTGTTTTTTGTCCTCAGCTTCAGATGCAAATTTAAAATAACATTCCACATACAGAGAAAGTTCAAGGTTTGTAAAGTGTTCACTTCTGTCATCTGTGATGAATGCTGATACTTCATCCATTTCCCAAGTAGTCACCAATGTGATTTTTTTTTTCAACTTCACAACAAACTTTTATTTCCTAAATGGGTCCTTAGGATCATTACCTAATAGATTTTAGAGCTGGAAGGGACCTTAGAAATCCAACTGCTTCATTTTTCAGGCAACTGGAACCTAGAAAAGTAAAATGATTTGCCCAAAGTCACATAAATACCAAGTGGCTTAGCTAAAACTTGAAGCAAAGATCCAGTACTTTCTACTGCCCTGGCTGCTTCCTTAATTATGAAACATATTGGAGTTGGCATCACATGACCATGCTTGCTATATGGTTATGTTGTAGCCAACCCATCTTTGAGTAATTTAAGTTATTGAGATCAAGAATTAAATATATAGGTAAGAGAATGATCTGGAAATAGTACATAGCTTGTCATGATCTGTCTATAAAGCTTTTACTGCCTTAAATTCTATCTAATTGAATATTACAATTTCATAGTATTATTTACATTTTTAGTTATTCTCTTCTGTGATATTGGGTAAGTCATTTATTACAAGTTTGTTTAATGAACCTCCTTTGCTTGACTGTAAGCGTCATGGGGCAAAGACTCCATCTTAATTATATTTTTAATTCTTTGGCACCTGACAGTGCTATACATGCAGTAGATGCTTAATAAGTAACTATAGAGTAAATACATTGAATCAATAAATCTCTTTTATATGATATCTTTGAGTTCTCATGTATAAAACTAAAAGTTTTCCTGTATAATTTTTCTTTTTTAAAAAATTTCATTTACTTAAAATCATTGGTTGTTATATATCCTGAATCTTATAAAAATAGAAACTTGTGTCATCAGATTTATAATTTTACAATTTCTAATTGCTAAATCTGACTGAAAACAAGGTGTGGAGCAGTGAGACATTTTTTGTTATCCATATTTGAATTATTATCAGTGTTGATAATGGTCACTACCCCATTTAAATAAACTAGCCACTTTAATGCCTGGATTTCCCTTCAGCCTAAATGGAGGCTAGTTATCTCTGATTTCCTGTCCTGACTTCAGTTGGCTGATAACTAGCAATTAAGGGATTTCTTTGAAGTGCTGAATGCCTGGCCAATTTTGTTTCACTAGAGAGGCTATTTACTGATATTTCCTAGTTGACCACTTTAACAATATTATCCTAATACACTTCTGGGTAATTATTAAATCCTTAATAAATACTTGTTGATTGATACTGCATAGGAGAAATGGAAGGATTTGGTGACTGATTAGATATTTCAGGGGAAAGTAAATGAGAACAGGGAATCAAAAGTGACTCCAAACCTAAGAACTGTCTGGACAGTAACTGACATTAACACTGTTATTGAAAACTCTGGATAAGTTAACACCTGGTGTTGATTTGCTATCCAGTGATAAGAATGTGGTACCATCTATTGTCTTAAATCAAGAATTCAACATTAATCTTGCCTACATCAGTCGATAACTGAATTGTGGTGAACATATTTTTAAAAAGAATAAATACTTAAAATACTATGCAAAACATGTGATTTCTCTAAATTTGCAAAAAGTAGTTTCACAGAAAAGTGATTTTTTTTGTGAAGATCTCACTTGAGTCAATTCACTCAGAAGTATAAAATGATTGTTAAGTTTTTGGTTCAACAAATACTTATGAAGCACTCACTGCATACAAAACATTGTGGGAGGAGAGGGATAGACACTGGGGAAGACACAAAATTTAAATAAAATGTGGCCCCTGCCCTCCTGGATCCTACAGGTTGCCTGTGAAATAAAAAAAAAAAATAAACTCCTGACTCTGGTATACAGATACTACAAAGTCACGACTTATCTCATACTATTCCCCTTAATGTTCTATTTGTTCCCCTTCATATTATAATTTCTAAACAATCTTTCTTTTCATACTCCCTTTAAGGTCTGCCTTCTCCTCAGCATTTTCTCACATCATCTCATGTTCCTGGAATCTCTCAGCCCCAACTAAATCTGTTGAAATTCATTCTTTCCTTCCTGACTCAGTTCAGATATTACCTATTTAATGAAGCCTTCAATCAGTAAATTTTATGAAGCATCTACTATGCTAGGTGCCGGGATACAAAGACAAAAAAGAAACAGTTCCTGCCCTTAAGGAGATTATATCCTAATGAGGATAATAATAAGCACAGATATAGGTAAATGCAAGATAAAAACAAAGCAGATACAAGGCAGTAGAAAAATTACCATGCTGCCACAAGGACCCAATTGAGATTAGATAATTTGTTGTAGACTCAATTCTGACAGTTTCATGATTTACTCTAGCTCAGGTTAGTAGAACACATAGGAATAAAAGAGGCAGATGTTAAAAGTAACCCAGGGATGCAGTCTGGCCAAAAGTGAGAAATAAGAGGACAAGGGAACAAGTAATTCTAGAGTAGAAGACAGTATGGTTTTCACTTTAAAAGGGTCAAGATCAGCAAGAGTAGGAAGTGACCAAGTTGTGGTTAGGACTTGGGAAGATAGTGAGGAGTAGAGGTACTAGGGGTCATGAAGAGAATGAAGAATAAGTTTAGGAGTAATATTACATAGGAAAATGTGGAATTATAGAAGATTATGGTGGAGTAGAGGAACTTTGGAGCTCTTCAATGTGGAACACATGTGAGCAATGGCAAAATCAAGAATATGACCATATCTGTGTGTAGCTGAAATGGCATGGAGAAGCAGATCATGGGAAGAGCTTCAGATAATTAAAAACACTGCACAATTACCCAAATACAGTCTACTACACAATTCCTCTTAAAGTCTAAGCCCAGTACATTGTATATTTATATTTGCCTAAGACTTGGGTACTCATGTACCAAATCAATAAGGTGTTTATTTAACTTCATGTTTTAAACTAGACAACATGAATTCTTTATCTACTTGGTTGGAGATCATGGTAGAGTTCAGGGGCTTGATATAAGTAACATTATGTGATGACCAAATTCTATACAGTTTTTCGTTTGATATATAAGAGCTCAAAGATATAATATGTAAAGAATTCATTCAGCAACTAGGTGGCACAGTGTATGGAGTGCTAGGACTGGAATCAGGAAGATCTGAGTTAAAATGTGGCCTCAGATATTTGCTAGTTATGTAACCTTGGACAAATCACTTAACTTTGGTCAGCCTCAGTTTCCTCAACTGTAAAATGGGGATAATAATAGGATAAAATGAGATAATATTTATAAAGCATTTAGCACAGTTCTTGGCATATAGTAGGCATGATAGAAATGCTTGTTCTCTTCCCCTTTTCATTCACTTTATTAATTCCTTAGGCATTTATTAAATGTGTCTATTGCATGCAAGGCACTGTTGTAGGTGCTAGAGAAATACAAATATAATCAGTTAAAATTAGAAAGGTAATAGATATCTGGAGACATATCTTTGCAGAAATTTCCCTAATCAAGTTTTCATACCTAAAATATATAGGGAACTGATTCAAATTTATAATAAAAGCCATACCCCCAATAGATAAATGACCCAAGGATATGAACAGGCAGTTTGAAAAGGAAAAAAAAATACAAGCTATCATCAATCCTATGAGGGAAAAGACTACAGAGTTATTAGAGAAATGCACTTTAAAACAACTGTGAAGTTCCACCTCACAACCATAAAACTGACAAAAGAGGAAAATGACAAATGTTGGGAGAGGTTTCAGGAAAATAGGCACACATGAACACTATTGGTAGAGCTGTAATCTAATCTTTCTGGAAAACAGTTTAGAACTAATTCCCAGAAGTCACTAAACTGTGCACACACACCATTTAAGCCCAGCAATTGTACCACTACAAAGCATAAAGCCCAAAGAAATCAAAGAAAAAGGAAAAAGATTCATATGTAGAAAAATATTTATAGCAACTCTTCATAGTAACAAAAGAAACTGTAAACTAAGGGGATGCCCACCTATTGGGGAATAATAAACAAAGTATTATGTGAATGTAACGGAATACTATTGTTCCATAAGAAATGACAAAATGGATTGATTCATAGGAAACTAGGAAGATTTCTGTGAAATGATGTAGAATGTAGTGTGCTAAATGGAGAGAACAATCTATATGATAACAATAACACTACAAAGAAAAAAAAAAGCAGTTGTAGGTCACATGACCAATAAAATGGAGGAGACATTTTTCTCTGATCCATCACCCTAAAATAGGAATGATTCACAAGACATAAAGCTGCTAGGTGGTGCAATGGATAGACTACCAGAGCTGAAATCAGAAAGACCTGAGATCAAATCTGACCTCAAACACTTACTAGATTGTGATCCTGGACAAGTCATTTAACCCTGTTTGCCTCAGTTTCCTCATCTTTAAAATGTCCTGGGAAAGGAAATGACAAACCACTCTAGTATCTTTGCCAAGAAAATCCACAATGGGGTCATGAAGAGTCATACATTACTGAAATGACTGAACAACAGCAAAGAGCAATTGCAGCTGTCTTCATAGTCTAGACAGTGCTTCTTAAACTGTGGGTCATGAACCCATATGGGGTCGTGTAACTGAATGTGGGGGTCAAAAAAAATTTGTCAACAGCAAAAGGTTTCTGAACACACAATGACCAAAAATTAATTAAAAATCAAACATGTAATGAATCCAAGATGTTTCTGGGAGCATCTGCCCATGTTGCCTCATCACTGCAACCTTGGTTCTGAATATGTAACATGCACACTTTGCATTTCGAATACCATCACTCCATGGGATGCCAAGGAATGCTGCCAGAAACACCTGGGCTCAGATTTGAGACTACTGTATATTACGAATTGCAGTGTGTTTACTGTACATGCAAAATTGTTCAATGAATTTTGACTTGAGCTTAGGACAGAATTTCCAGCAATTTCTGAAATGACCCTAAATATACTTCTGACATTTTGTACTATGTATTTATGCAAAGCAGCATTCTCAGCATTGACAATTATAAAATCAAAATGTCTATCAACTCTGAAAAACACTGGAAGATGCTCTACATCCCACAGTATCAAAAATTCTATCAAGATTTAATTCTTTATGTAAAAATAAACAAGCATATCCATCTCATTAGTATACAAATTTGCTTTTGTCTTTAATAAAAGGTAAAAATTATATGTATACCAAAGAATTGCTTTAAAATAAATTTCTTTATGATTTATTATCAGTATTTTATTTGCATACCTACTTTATATACCTATATACCCAGGGTCACATAAAAATTTCTCAGGCAAAAAGGGGTTCCAAGTGGAAAATATTTAAGAAGCAGAGAAGAGTAATGCCTAATCTCTAACTCTCTCACCAGAAGCTTCTACAGTATGGATCAACACTCTGCTATAGCAGGGCTGCAAAAGCAGACACTCAAACTCAAAATACCCTACTCCTATTCCTCAGAGTGATGAAAAACCAAGGAGCAGAAAGTGACTCAGTATGGGATAGCAGTAAGGCAGCATATCTTTTGCTTCAATAGAGCCCAGCCAGAGAACTGAAAAACAGAGGAGACAGGAGCAAGACATGTTAAGAGTTGTTGTCCACAAAGCTGGAAAGGAAAAACCCAATGTGCCTCTGGTACCAGTCCTGTCCTACCAGAAGGCATTTGGGACAGAGACTAATACTGAAGAATTGTAAAGTGCCTGGTATAAGAAGAGGTTGAGTGGGTTTTCTGGTCCATTCCCCAAGAAAATATTAATCAAAGGGGAAGGTATCAGAAAAAGCACAAGAAGAGGAAAAAAAGAAAAAAAAAGATCTCAGGAAGGAGAAAACTCAGTTAAAGAACTTAAGCATAAGCTAAGTGACAAAAGGAAAAAGAACCTGGTATGAATGGATTTGTGTAAGAATTCTATCAAACTTAAAGACAATACCAATATTACACAAATTATTCTCAAAAGTTATAAAAAGAAAGCACCCTACAAGATTCCATTTATAGGACAAATATAGTCTTAATTCCTAAACCATGGAAGGAGAAGGCACAGAAAGAGAGCAATAGACCAATATAATTTATGAATATTGATTCAAATTTTTTAAATAAAATTTTATCAAACAAACTACTGTACATTCGTTCATCTAAGGAAGCATTCCTTGTGACCAGTCAAGATTTATATCAAGGATACAAGGATGCCTCAACATTAGTAAAAATAATCAACATAATCATATTGAAAATAGAAACATCAAAAAAACCACAATAAAGTACAATATTAATTTACACTAGAAAAAACTCTACAAAGTATAGGCATAGGGACATCTTTTTAATGTCAAAAAAGTATCTATCTAGAACCAAAAGAAAGCATCATATACAGTACATTATATATATATCATATACATGGGGATGCCCTAGAACCATTTCCAATAAATGCAGAAGTAAAGCAAGGATGTCACTCTTCTCACTAGTATTTGATATATGTCTGGAAATGTGAGGAATAGCAATAAGAGAAGAAAAGAAGAGGAGATGTTGCTGATTATATGATGATTTACTTAGAAAATCCTAGGGAATCATCAAAACTACAAACTAAGATAATTATAAGCTTTAGCAAAGTTGCAGGCTACATACTCATATATATTAAATATATATGTATATGTATATGTGTGTGTGTGTGCATACATACACACACAAAATCTTTTGGATTGTATAAGTAATCTCCAAAAGTCATTCTCCAACAGAAAATTGTCAAAGGATGTGAACAAACTCCTCTTAAAAGAACTATAAACTTAACGATCGCATAAAGAAATATTCCACATCACTAATAATAAGAAAAATCCAAATCAAAGCAATCCTAAGGTTTTAACTCACTGTAATGGGAATGGGAGTTTGAAGATCTTCCCTGCCCCTTAATAGACCTAGGGGGGAGTTTGAAGACCTCCCCTGCTTTGAAAGTAAACTCTGCCCCCTGATAGGCTGAATGTAGTCACTTGGAGCCTGTGGTAGGAGGAGTTTTGCTGAAGGGAAACAGAGCCTACAGGAAGCTGGTTCAGAGCTACACAGCCTGTGGGGGACAGAGGAGTTCAAGCAAGGAGACAGAGAGTTTTGTGAGTAAATATTGATCTTGTATTGGTGTGTGAGAAGGCTAAAGGATGGCATGGCTCTCAGTGTTATAGCTTCTGAATATCTTTGGTACTATGATGGAATAGGCTTGCTGGTTTTAGGATTCGGTTTTCTGCTGTCTAAAATGTTTTAGTTCTGTTCTCTACCTGGAAAGTTTGTCATATTTTTCGATCCTACATCATGTGATACTTACAGTCATGGTCTTTATTGTGATCATGGGCGCTGTAAATATTGCTTTGGCGCTACACTCACATCTTGCAAATTGTCAAAGAGTATAAAAGATTAGAATAGTCAATGCTGGAGTAATGGTAAGATAGGCACACTAGAGTCTTGCTGGCAGAGTTGTGAATGAATACAAGCATTTTAGAAAGCAATATGGAATTAATAGTAATAATAGCTAGCTTTAAGGGTTACAAAGCATTTTACAGTTATTTCATTTTATGTAGTATTATTATCTCATCTTTATAAATGAGAAAATTAATGCAGAAAGGTCACAGGGCTAGTATGTGTCTGAGGCATGATTTGAATTCTAGTCTTCCTGACACTAGGTCCAGTTCTTTATATACTGTATTACCTAGAATTATGCAAATAAAATGACAAAAACATACCTTTTGATCCTGAGATTCTATTACTAAGCTTATATCCTTAAGGAGGCCTTTGATAAGAAGCCAGTAAGTCCCTATATATACAAAAATATTTATCTGAACACTTTCTGTGAGAACAAAGAACTGGAAATAAAATAGATATCAATAGGGGAAAGGTTAAATAAATTGTACATGAACGTTCCATTGCAGTGTTATAAGAAATGAATCACTAAGTGGCACAGTAGATAGAGTGTGGGCCTGCAGTCAAGAAGTCTCATCTTCCCAAGGTCAACTCTGGCCTCAGACACTTACTAGCTATGTGACTGTGGGCAAGTCACTTAACTCTGTTTGCCTCAGTTTCCTCATCTGTAAAATGAGCTGGAGAATGGAATGGTAAACCACTCCAGTATCTCTGCCAAGAAAAACCCAAATGGGATCACAAAGAGTCAGATGGAAAAATGAATGAAAAACAACAAGAAATGAAAATTAATGAGTACAAAGAAGTATGGAAAGATCTGCATTAATTGATGCAGAGTGAAGTAAGCAGAGTCAAGAAAACAATATACATAATGATTATAATGCAAGTAGAAGGAACCACCAAAAACTATCAAAAGTAAATGTTACAGAATTATAAAGAACAAGTATGACTGCATGGCTCAAGAGATGTGAGAAGATATTCCTACCCTACCCTTCACAAAGGTCCACAAGTATTATATATTGCATGTATCTTCAAACTTTTTTGATATGTTGATCACTTATATTGATTTTTCCCCTTTCCTCCATTTGTCTTTCAAAAATATTATTTGTTACATAAGATAGCTTTCTGGGAGGAAAAGGGTGAAGGATTCTGGGTGAAAAACAAAAGGACATAAAACTTATTTTTAAAGGAATTAAATATATGTATGTATGCATGTATGTATGAATATATTTGATCCTGTAGATAATACTGAGTCACTGGAGATTCATTTCTGGACCTTTACAGCAGACTGTCTCCAAAACTTCATTCAAAGTTATTTGAGCTTGGTAGAAGCTATAGCAGCTAGCATTAGAGTTTTCTAAAAGTACAAAAGACTATTTTGTGAGGTGGTGGGCTCCCCTTCACTGAAGGTTAAATAACCACTTTTCTGGTAAATCATAGAGAGGATTCTTGTTTAGGTACAGGTGGGATTGATAGATTATGAGGTCCCTTCCAACTCTGAGATTCTGTGTCTGTTAGTCTAGCACTCTTTCCACTGCGATGAGATGGTCCCTAAAAGGTAAATATGTATTGAGTTACTGGCAGATCACTGGTATCAGAAAATGGGGCTCATAGCACCATCCTAGCTGCTATAAGTAAGGTGGTCATGGGATTTACATTCATTCAGAAGCACTGCTTCAGACTCTTCTTGTTCTCTAACCTTTATTTGTTTTTGGCCCTCATTTTGATTTTTCTGGAGAAGAAAAGGCTTAGATTAGTGAACATGACAACTGTTTTAAAGTATTTGAAGTGAAATTACATCAAAAGGAAATTAGACTTGTTCTACTTGGCTCCACAGGGTCAATGGGTAGAAATCACAGAGACACAAGCCTTGCAGAAAGAAAAATTTCCTAAAAGTTAAAACCATCCAGAAGTGAAATGAACTATGTCAATGGAGGTGGCTTGTCTCCCAACATTGGAAGTCTTCAAATAGACAGCCATTTGATACAGGTATTATGGTAATCCTTGGTCAGATGGGGTAGACAGCTTCTGAGAGCCTTTCCAGATCTTAGGTTCTGTGACTTTCATCTTGTGTAACTCTAATCTACATCTTTCCACAAATCTTCCACAAGAGATTCACTTAACATCCTGGGAACCTTCTTTTAGTTTTCTTCCTGTTATATGTAGACAAATGGTATTCCTTTACCATCCCTAATTCTTCCTACATTGACTAACTCACCTCCTTTTCTTCCTCTATGAAATATTTTTGGTAGCATATCACTGAGTAGCTATGGACAATTTACATCTACCTTGTACCATTCCATTGCCCTGTACAGACTGCCATTTTGTTTCTTTTTAAATCAGAGTATTACATCATTCCTAACTATACAATGTCATTAGAAGAATATTGGTATCACTAAGATGGACTTTTGTTTGGAAGAGAAGCTTAGGGTCATTAAAGTCACTGCTTGACTTCCTGAAAGCTATCCATTCATTTTCTTCTCATTCAACTCTGGGTCCAGCTCCTTAAACAATTACAATGACCAAGATATTATGTTCTGCTGGGCCATTTCTATGGGCTGTCCATCTAACTGCATATCATAGCTTTTCTTTTGTGGATAGTTATGGAAAATTCTTTTGAATGATTATAGGTCTCTTCTGGTATGCTCTGATGTTCTGAGCTTGATGCAATCAGTACAATGTCATCTGAAAACCACTTAATCTAGAGGAGTTTACTATGTATAAGGAATCCTTCTTCCATTTGGACTTCACTAAAACAACATATCAAGTTTTTAATCTAATTACCAAAAGACCTATTTAATATCACTTTGTCATTTTAGCTTTCCATAATTTCTAGGCCTTCATCTCCATGATGGTATTGTGAGACACAAATGAAAAAAAAAAAGCTGAACAATAATCCTAAATCCCAAGTCACAATTTGTCAGTATAAATTAAACTTCAAAGAAGACCAACCAGCTGCAAAGCTAGCAGATCCCCATAGCCCTAGCAGGGGAGGAACATGTTGCTCTTCTATTGAATTTATCCATTTATACTTTACAAGTGACCCAATTTCAAAAGGAAACTCTCCTCCTTGACTTTTTGATTCAACACTTTGAAGGTGGGTGAATTGATGTTATGTTGTTTTTTTTTTTTAAAAAAAATCTTTACCACTTCTACTCATTCGTAATTCCATTATTTTGCCTTTACTGTTAACATTTGCTGACTGACACTACAGTCTGATGCTGGATACTTAACTCCTTTCTTCTAGTTGAATCTCTTTTTAAACTATTTTCTTTTTCCCCCAAACTGTTCAATTATGAGGTAGGAGTGTTAAGAAAAGAAAATGATTGTTTCTAAATAGATGATCCCACACCTATAGACCTGATCTCCCTCTAGAGGTGAATAAACAAATCCCAAAGTGGATACACTAGAGTCTGTTGACAAAAAGAACATAAAAAAATAGCAACACAGAGAACTCAGTATATGGACAATTAAGAACACAGGTGATAGGGATCAACAATGTCTGTGGACTTCAACTGCTCCCTGGTCTCCAGTCTTGCTTTAGCTTCCTGTCAGAAAGACCTGCGTTTGAGTCCCACCCCTCACATGTTACCCTGAGCAAGCCCCTTTACCCTTCAATACTTCCAACTCTCTAAAACTATAAGCTCACTTTCCAATATGTGTAATAGAGGGAGTTTCCTAACTAGGAGTTTCTAATCCAAAATTATTGTTGTTCATCCTTCATTCTCAAAGAGGACCAATAACATGGAGGGAGAGGGGGGAGTCGATGTCTTGACTTGCAAATGAATTGAACTGAAGTGAGGCAGAGCTGTGCAAAGTTATCAACCTCCCTCTCTCCTCCAGAGTCACTGGAGTCCAATGGCAAGACAACTGGAGATGACCCCCTCCAATACAAAATAAACCACAGTTCTAGACCACTACCTACTCATCCTACCCCACCCTCTAAAACAAATAAAACAAAATCTACTATTAGTAAAAGTTTTCTACTTATCCCTATTGAGGAAAACCACAGTTATATTAAGTAATGACTAATATTTTTATTACATTATAGTCAGGAAAATTTAGTTTTCTTAGCAATTCATATTTTTCCCTTAAAATATTTTACTATCAGGGTGGCTAGGTGGCACAGTGAGTAGAGCATCGGCCCTGAAGTCAGAAGGACCTGTGTTCGGATCCGGCCTCAGACACTTAACGCACACACAAACATAAAACCTAGTCGTGTGACCTTGGGAAAGTTACTTAACCCCAGTTGCCCTCCAAAAAAATTTTTTTTACTATAAATTGAGCAACAGTTAACAAATAGAAATGTTCAAATGCACAAACATATGGCAATCTGGTACCCAGGTGAGAGTCTGGAACAAAGTGAGAAGCTCATAGTTCATCTATCAATTAACAAAATGAAGGGTATTTAGCTATTTTGTGGAAAGGACATCCAGAGCAAGAAAAGGACATTCATATATATATTTGGATTTAGCTGATCACACCTCCTTTGCTTCTATATTGCCTATGGTCAGTCAACAAGCATTTATTGCTTACTTAGTGAAAGTACTTAGAGACAATTAAGTGACACAATAGATAAAGCAGGAGACTTAGAGCCAAGAAGACCTGAATCCTGCCTCATATGCTAACTAGCTATCTGGTCCTTGGTAAATCACTTCTCTCTGTGCCTCAGTTTCCTCATCTATAAATGGAGATCATAATAAAACTTAATTATAAAACATAATAAATAAATAAATTATTTAAATAAATAAATGATAAAAAATAATAAAATCTACCTCATAGGGTTTATGTAAAGATCAAATAAATTATAAAAATATAAATTAAATAAATTATAAAAATATAAAGTGCTCTGCAAACCTTAAACTGTTATATTATCATTATCATTATTGTTGTTGTTAATATCACACTCACTATGGGCCAGGCACTGTGCTAAGTCCTGGGCTGGAATATGGTAGTCTGCAAGTAAAGATTCTTGAAGTACTAAGTTCCTCATGTCTTGTCTTGTCTTGTTTGTTTTGTTTTGTTTTTTGTCCTCAGGAAACCAGGAAGTTATGTCAACCTGTCACCAGCCAGAACTTTTAGTTCCCTGAGTCAATTAAGACTCGGGGATGGTTCCAGTACCTTCTAAGGCAAAGAACAAACCCAGTCCATATAGAAGAGGATTCTTGTAGCATTCCTCATATTACACCATGGTCATGTAAGAGGGATATTTAATAATTATAGAGGGCCAGGGCTTATAGAAGAGATAGCTAGATGGCTCAGGGGATAGTGTACTGAGCCTGGAGTCAAGAAGACCTCAGTACAAATGTGACTTCAGATACTTACTAACTATGGGAAAGTTATTTAACCTCTGTTTGCCTTAATCCACTGGAGAAGGAAATGGCAAGCCATTCCAGTATCTTGCCAAGAAAACCCCAAATGGGATCACAAAGAGTTGGACAAGACTGGATAGCAACAACAAGGGCTTATAGTTTGGATCAATTAATCAGATTCATAAATCAGGTATAAACAATGCCTCTGATGCATCAATCAACTAAGAATATTAGAATAGGAATGATCAGTGCTTTGTCATTTTGGAATGAGTAAAGGCCATTGGATGAAATGGAGATGCCATGCAGGGGGTGTATAGAAATTAGCTGTGGGGACCCTGTGGGTTTAGCAAACTACTTTACAACTGGAGTATTTGAGTGTCTATATCGGGCAGGGGTGGGTGGGAGGGGGGAGAGGGGTAGAAGTAGAGAAGACCCTATGTCTTTCAGCCCCTCCTCACTTGACCAGAGAAAAAACTTGTGAACTTCAAAATACTAGAGGATTTGGACTTCTCATTATTATCCTATTACTGTCCTCAGAATAGGTGATGGCAACATCTGCCTAAGTAGCAAAGGAAAAACTAGTTACTCTGGGGGAAGGCAGCTTCAAGACTGCCCAGAGTCCAGGAGAAAGCTACATCTTACCTAAAGAGAATTTCTTGAAGGATCCATGAAGGGGCCAAAAGTACTTCCAACGAAAGGATATTCAGTAACTATTAGTTACCCCTTTTGCCATACCACGTGCTCTAAACTAGAGTCCACTTTCCCCTCAACTCTGTATGTACTTTGTCTGGTGTGGAATGGGAAGGGGGGGGGTGGGTGTCTGTACCAATTGTATTTTCAATGCCATCTTAATAAATACGTCTAACTGAAAGGTAATTAAATCTGACTGACTGACTGATTGATATCAGCTGATAATAGAGGCAAGAAGAATATTGATGGGGACTTGTTAAGCTCTAAGCATTAGAAAATCACTCCCAGACTCTCTGGGAACCTAACCTGCCAAGCTTAGCACAAGTTGGGATGGTAAGCCCCAGAGTGTTTGCTACTGTGACAACAATGAAGTCCACCTCTCTTCAGGTCTCTCCCTTTAGGATGTTGGATTAGTTACTTCAAAACCAATGAAAATTCAGCCCTAGAAGTTCTTTTTCCTGAAAAAAGAAAAGTAATAGTAACCCCAGGGAAGCTTGGCCTAGGGCTCATCAGGAGGAAGGTGAAAGATGACAACTTACTCTGACTAGACATGATATAATATCTACCTTTTCAACTTTTAATGTATCTGCTCAGTAAAATCATAGAATTTTAGAGTCAAGGTAGTCCCTAAAGATTATCTAGGCCACTTTATAGATGAGGAAACAGAGATCCAGGAAGTTTAATGACTTGCCAGAGAAACAGGTGGTAAGTGTCAAAGGTGGGATTTGATCCTGGGTCATCTGACTCCAGAGATGGAGTTCTTTTCACTGTGGCAGAGAAGGGACTGGAACTCAGCTCTGTCCCAACTCTGAGGATGGCTCTCTATCCCCTACTCTGCATGGCTTCTCAACTGACATCTTTATGGTACTTCAAAGTTTCTAAAGTGATTGACATATACAATCCCATTTCAGCCTCAACAGTATTTCACCTTTTATACTATAGTGGAGAAGGGCATTTCAGTTCCTGGCTAAGCCATTGAATGTCTGAATGGTCTTGCAAGTTATTTCACCCATCCAGGCCTCCTTTGTTTCCTCAATTGTAAAATGAGACGCTCGGTAAAGATGACCTCTAAAGCCCTTTGTAACTCTAAATGGGACGCCATAGTCCCTGTGAAGTAGATGCTATTATCTTTATTTTACAAATGCAGAAGATGAGGCACAGGGAGAGGAGGTGACTTGCCAATGGCCACACAGATAAGTATCAGAAGTAGACTATAACCCCAAGTCTCCCTGAGTCCAAGCCAAATACTCCATCACCTACTCCAAACTATAAAAACAATAAATTGTATTTTTGTATACTTTAAATAAAGGTTCCTCCTTCACAACAATACCGTGAATTGGCTGGTACAAATAACTTGATTTTATAAATACAGAAATTCGGGCTATGAAAAAAGGTCAAATGACTTGCCTGGGTCATTCATCTGCCTCCATTATTGCTACTTAATTGCTGCTTAATAGATATTAGTTAAGTGATGAATGGCTCCTCAGCAAGGAAGACTTGGAATTTGGTCTATCAATAATAACTTTACCTCTCAACTAGCCAAGTAGTAAGTTTTGATGTAGAGATTCAGTACACTGGGGGTCCCATGAAACAGCCTTTTGCCCAAGAGGTTTACTAGTGAACTTGGCAGTGATAACTTTGGAAAAGAAGTGAAGAGAATTTATCTTGTGGGGATAATTAGAGGAGCGGGGTGAGGAAATGGGATGCAGAATAAGGATTAAAGAGATGAATCCCATTCTAGGAACTTTCACCACCACCCCTCCATATAACCACCATACCTCTAGAACTCCCAGAACCATGTTGGCTGGCAATAGGTACTGAAGGTCCCCAGATTCAAAAGGGATGATGGAACATGGGGATCTGATTGGCTGGTAGGACAAAACAGCTATTAACATCTTTCTGCACCCTTTTCCATTTGGGGTGAAAGAATAGCATTCCCCACATATACCCTAATTAATTTCCTAAACTCTGCTATTATTAGATCTTCACATGCAGAAGTTTAGATTCAGTCAAAGAGCTGCACTTGAGGACCTAGAGGGTCATATCTGCAGGTTCCCTACCCCTGCCCTAGACTAAATAAGAAGAAAGTGAAGCTTAAGTGCACACACACACACACACACACACACACACACACACACACACACCAAACAAGCAAAAACCTTCACTTAGAGTAAGGGCTTAATAATTTTGGACTTAAACCTGCTGAGGCTGGTGTCACTTTCAGCTTTGTCCTAAATGCTGGGAATTTCTGCTACCATTTCAACTTGAGGCACTGAGGCATTTTTGTTGCACTTTATGCATCTGGTGACTAATGGAGAGTTCTCTTAGCACCTTTACAGGTAGGTATGTGTGTGTGTGTATATATATTTATATAATTCAGTTATCTATCTCATTTACACTGCATCTATATACAAACATGCATATGCATGCACATATCTAAATATCTACATATATGTTATACATAAAATATATATATGCACATATCTTTCCATATACATATCACATGCTACATATGAGGGATAGTCTGTTTTCCCATACATGCTATAAGCTACACATAGCCAACATTACATGTAATCAGAAGTTTCTGAACTCTTCGAGCTCATCAAACCCTCTAGGAACTGTGGTTTGAGCTGCAGAGTGCTTACAAATCACTGTCAACAGCCACTGATGCCGAGTGGGCCTAGATCCAGAAGGCAACAGTGTGCCTGCCTACTGCTCATTTCTCAGTTCCTGCTAAACCTGGTTCTGAAGGTCTGGATCATAGACTATTTTTCAAAGCATCCATGGAAAATGAGGTTGGCTAGGTAGAGAGCAATCCAGTACACGCAGGTGTTAGATTTTATGTGTGGCAAAAATAGTTATTCTTGCTATTTCTAGAAAATGATTTCTTTATGTTTTGCATGAATGCATACATGTAATCTATATCAAATTCTTTGCCTTCTCAATGAACGGGGAAGGAAGGAAGGAGAGAGAAAATTTGGAATTCAAAAAATTTAAAAACATGTTAAAAACTATCTTATATCTAAGTGGAAAAATAAAATATTAAAAAATTTTTTAAAGAAAATGATTTCTATGAGCTTGACATGTTACCACAGAGTAAGCATGGTACAGTGGAAAGTGGGTTGGACTGGATTCAAAAGAAGGGGAGGGAAATAAGCATTTATCAAACATTTACTATGTATCAGACACTGTGCTACACCCTTTGAAAATATCTCATTTAAGACTCACAGCAACCCTGGAAGGTAGGTGTTATAATTGTTCCCATTTTATAGTTGAGGAAACTGAATCAAACAGAGGTTAAATGACTTGCCCAGGGTCAGTTGGTAAGTACTGAGGCTGGATTTGAACTTAGGTCTTCCTTACTCCAGGCCCAGCACTCTACCAACTATACTACCTAGTTGTTTGGGGTTCAAATCTAGGTTTTGTCAGTTGTTCTTATGTGGCCTTGGCCAAGTCATTTAACAAATTTGGGTCTTAATTATTTCATCTGTATAATAAAGGTTGTTCTAGACCAGTTCTTAACTTTTCTGTGTGTCATGGACCCCTTTGGCAGTCTGGGTGAAATCTATGGATCCCTTCTCAGAATGTTTTAAAATATATAGAATAAAGTACATAGAATTACAAAGGAAACCAATTATATTTTTATAATAATTATATTATATTATTTATATATAGGAGTTTCTTGTAAGCTTTACAGTGCTATGTAAATGTGAGTTTTTAAAAAATCTTTTCTTGTCAGCTGTACAACATGGGATAGAAAACACTTATATTGAAACACTTATTAATTTTTTTCAAACCAAATTCACAGACCCCAGGTTGGGAACACCTGTTCCAGAAGATTTCTCCAGTCCCTTTCAGCCATGTCTATTATACTAACTATTTCAATTAAAAAATCTATATAACTGAAATATAATCTTAACACCTGTGAAACAGAATCTTTCTTAAATTCTCTTTAAAACACACTTCAGTGTTTTAAAATACAAATGTCAAACAGAGGCTGAGTGACCATATAATGGAGATGCTGTGAAGGGTGTAAATCTCCAGTCTTAGTTGGATTAGGCATCCTATGAAGCCCCGTCCAACTCTGACATATTTCTTATTCTGTAACTACAGATCCATCCTGAACTGGACACAAAACTCCTAGGCATGACTAAAAGAAAGTAGTCCATGCCTTTACATTAACTACCTTCCACACCCTCTTCATCTCCCTCTCCACCAATCAGGGGTGATCCTTGAACTGAGACTTTAAGGAAGCCTTCAAGACTCAGTTCAAAGGTCACCCTTGATTCCCCCAACTTCTAGTGACTTTCCCTCTAATGTTATCTTCTATTTATTTGTGTATATATCTTGTATATATCCATACAGGTATATGTTGCTTTCCCACTACAATTGTAAGTTCCTTGAGGGAAGGAACTCTTTTCACTTTTGCCTTGTTATCCTAAGTGTTCAGCACAGTGCCTGGAATATAAGGAGAAATTAATAATGATTCTACAGTATGCCAGATGCTATCATGGAATATTTAAATACCCAAAGAGTATTTGAATCATCTAGAATTATTCCACATCTGATTATTCTGTGCTAGAATGGAACCATTAGGGGTTAAAGAGGACAAGGTCAGATTCTTAAAAATTTCTTAGTGAAGTCCAAAAGTTTAATTGACTGTCCTGATTTTTTTGTTGCAAAATAGTTTAGGAAAGACACTGGCAGTTGTCTGTTTTCAAATGATCCAAGTCAAATTTTGGCCAGTTTTTTTCCTCTTTCCACACTACTTTCTTGGCCGTTTCTAAGAGCTGGCAGGTGGGAAGGATCTTGACAGGCTGAAAGCAGCCAATCCAACAACAGAGTATATTTTCTTCATAAGAGTCATTTTGGATGAAACTGAATTGTTTAGATTGCCCTTTTTTTGGTGGGAATTTTAAGAATCAAAAAAAAAAAAACTATCATAACTGCATTTCCCAAACAAATAAAAGTTGCCCACACTCATGTTTCCCACCTTCTCTTCTGAAAGTGGAAAATTTAAAGCAGAAGTATAACTGAGCCCTTATATCCTTTTATTTAAACCCAGAACTTGCACCTTCGACCAGATGTTAGCTGACTAACTAGAAAAACTAAATTATATATATATATATATATATACATATATATGTATATATATATATATATACACACACACATATGTATATGTATATATACATTTACACAAAGCACTAGATTCAAGATCTCACCTCAAATGTTTTGGATAGCTTGAGTCTTTGGATTAGGAAAGAAAAATGTGAAACAGAACAATTACATCAGAAATGGAATATCTATATCATTCTGGCTTAGGGGGAAATTCAAAAGGGGAAAGGCTGCAAGACTTCAATGAGGTCCAGATGGCATATGCTTTTCAGCAAAAGTCTAAACACTAATTCAGAAAAAGGGAGAAAAAGGCTGGAGCACAATAGGAGATGGATCAGCTGAGTACCCGTTGTTCATCCCTACTACAACCACAGCCGCTCTACTCTGTCCTTCCACATTACTCAGTCTAACAGGCAACTTCCTTCCTCCTAACTGGTCTCTCCTTTCCCCTCCTTTGCCAGTGGCTCTCTTATCAAATGCTTTTCTTCCTTTTCCCATTGAACATCCAAAGTCTGAACTGCTGCTTAACCTCTCGTAGCCTGATTCCCCCTCTATCTACTATCAATCTCACAGCTTTCAGATTTGCCAAATTGAAAGATATCCTTATTATATCTCATTTTCAAATGGCCTGAAGCTATCACTAATTAATCTAAAAGCTAAGCAATGCTACTATGCCAAAAGGAAAGAAATGAATCGGTCAACAGCCACTTATTAAGTGACTAGTATGGGCCCCAACTGTGCCTTGCACTTGGGGATACAAATGTAATAGGGTATTATGCTAGGAAACCAGGGGGGAAATGAGAAGTTCTACAAGGTCTTCCTTTAGCCAAAGATGGGGGAAGGAAAGAAGACCTAGCCAAGGAGACTTCTCCTTCTTCCCCAGGGAGTCCTTTCTCAGAGGTTTAAGCTAGAACATCACCATTATTCCACTTTCTAGAATCTCTCCATTCTCAGTAATTCAATGCTCTTGTATAAGACCCAAAAGTCATAACAAAATCCCCCAGTCAATTGGAGTAGAACTCTTGTCTGGCATTATCTTACCTCATTAATGACTTTTATAGACTCTTTGTATTTAATCTAAGACCTATGAATGATTAGTTAAAACTCTGAGGGTCTTCCCCTCCCAGAATGATTCTCTTGTGAATAAACAAGGTCATCTTTTGCCTCAATTCTTACCTAGCCTTTAATTACTGAATGGGCATTGTCTCAGACAAACTCAGACCTAGGAAAGACCTTAACTTAAAAAGGTCAAAGTCTTCCAATGCATCTGAGGCCATTCCAGTCATCTTGGCCTATGTCTTGCCACTGGACTCTAATGACTCTGGAGGAAAGAGTGAGATTGATGAATCTGCACAGCTCTGCCTCACTTAAATCTAATTCATTGCAAGTCAAGACATCACCTTCCTGATGTCATTGGTCCTCTTTGAGAATGAAGGGTGAACAACAACAATGAATGATTGATTGATATTTGCTCTCAGTTAAAGCATCAAAGATAAAATAGATTAAGTGGTTTCAATCCTCTTCTTATATTCTTCTCTCCCTCCCCCACCATTTTCAAGTCTACTGCCCTCCACAAATATGCTGGAATGTGTTTGGGAAAGGTCAGAGTTCTAGCTATCACTTTTAATAGTTAAGGAAACCTCTGCATTTCCTTTTTAAATGTCATCTATGAGGAAAAGTCTTTGAAGCACACCTCATAATCAAACCCAGTCATTCACATTCTAGCAACCTTCCAAATACTTGGTAATACAACCTAATAAATAAACATAATTTTTATTTATCCTAGTAGATATTTCTATCTTGTTATTTGCACAAAGGACCTTCCCTTTTTTAATGGAGGACTGGCCCTCTCTCATCCTGAACTGTTGTGAAGCTGAGAGCACATGTGTGTAATAGGGGACTGACCATTGAGCCCTGTCTTTATGTGAGCACATGTAAAAATGCTTGACTTTCACCCTGTGTGGAAGTGGCTTGATAGCATGTAATGGAAGTGACATGGAGAGATTTGAAGCATGCATGGATATTCTATAAATGGTCCTGGTCTGTTAACCATGTGATGAAAAGGTAGAATGTTGATTGGCACATAGCTAGAACAGAGGAGCATTGAAAAGGTCAACCAAAGCCTCTTCCCTTTTTGGTCTGACTTCCTGCCTCTCAGAGTTCTGATGAAAGACATTAGAGATGGAGATCTGGGAGTGGTAGTCAAGATGGATTTTTGCAGCCAATTCAGCATCAGTGCTATGGGGACTGACTAGTGTCCTTGAGGTTCCAGTTTATTAATAGCTATGACAAGGATGCCACATTTGGAGATGAACTTATCGGAGCAATGCTATGTAGAAACTACAAATGTGAACTCCCTTTCTTAGAGGCCAAGGAAGTAGAGGAGGAAATGTATCCTTCCAGTGATGGGGGAACAGGGAATGTTTGCACTTTTATTCTTGCTATATATTTGAAGTAAATATTCCTTTGTTAAAGTGTAATTGATTACATGAAATGAGTCGTTCTTCATTGGTAATTAAGGGGGAGGGAAATACATAAAAAATGGAGGCTTGAGTTGATAGCCAATCCCTCAAACATACCCCTAAAACCCTGAAGGGAAGATGTAACCAGCCTTATTCTGGGAGAATGAGGCTACAATACTTGCTACATAGAAAAAGACAAAATCATGTCTTTTTAAAAGTCAAATGGAGAATGTTATTTTTGATCCTGGAGAGAGATTGGAGATTATAGAGTTGGAAGTATGCCATGATCAAACCTGTGCTTCAGAAAAATTACTTTTGACATATATAATGTTTAATACTACCTTCTAGAAACTATACCCCTGGCTATCGATAGATACGTGCTGTTGGTTGGTTGTTTTCAGTCATGTCTGACTCCTCCTGGCCCCATTTGGTGTTTTCTTGGCAAAGATACTGGAATGATTTGCCATTTCCTTCTCCAGCTCATTTTACAGATGAGGAAACCAAGGCAAACAGGATTAAGTGACTTACCCAGGGTCAGACAGCTAGTAAGTGTCAGAGGCCAGATTTGAACTCAGGAAAAATGAATCTTCCTAGCTTCAGGTCCATTGCTCTATCTACTGTGCAACCTAGCTGATATATATATATATATATATATATATATATATATATATATATATATATATATATAACTTTTATTAAACGCTTACTATGGACTAGAAACCGGACTTAATGCTGGGAAAATAGAAACAACACAGTCTCTGCCCTCAAGGAACTTATATTTTAATGGGGGAAGACAATACATAAATGGGGAATGGAAATATACTCAGGCATATTTTGGAAATAATAGCTGGGAAGTGAAGTACAGTTCTGGAACTGGGTAAGATCAGGCAAAAACTTACCTATCAGAACCCAGGAAGGTTCTAGGGATGGACTCCAAGGTTCTGGATAGCAGAGAGTGAAGGTGTTGGCCTCATAGTTTGGAGATGATGACCAGTTAGAGAATGACCCAGAATAGCTTCTTTGCATGTAGGGACAGGGACAGGCATTGTTACTCCAGGAATTTATATGCAACTCATATATGTCTTCAAAAACCTTCCCCAAAACAATCTACTTTAAGATACATTTAGACATATGAGATTAAATTGCTTCCTTAAAATCTCAACTTAAAAGAATATTAACTTAAGACAAATTTGTCTGGTAAATTTGTCATTGTTGTTTAAATGAATGAATAAATAAGCCAAGCAAACTTCTGGTCTATAAGCTGATCATCTGAGGGAATCTACCAACAAGAAGGGTGTTCCCTGTCCTAGATAATTGGTACCAAAATCTCAGGTGGGCTCTATGCCAATAAATTGTCTATACACCTGTATATGCCTGTCTTCAGGTGTACCCTATGTACCTTTTCCAAATGATATTCTATATATTTGTGAAAGAGTTTACCTGAAGTTTATGGGAGGAATGTTTTATTACTACTATATATTTCAGTAAATGCCTTTACTTTGAGCTAGATCTGTCAACTGACTGGCTATTAAATGTGTGTGTACTAGAGGGAACTCAGTAGTTTCTGGAGTGAGGATATAGCAAATACATTGAACCTGAGGTAGTCATCCTTCCCTCATCAGTGTAAGTTGGGGAGGATACCCTAAAGATTTCAAGACACTTGAGTTAAAATCACGCTTTGTAAACAATGTGGCCATGTTGGTGTGCTGTTGGTTGGAAGTAGGACATAGAAGTCAGCAATCAAGGATGAAAATAAACAATGAGATTCAGAGCCCTAATAGATTGCCAATGTGGATATTGAAGTTACAGAGGATGGATAGCAGAGTAAAGGGTAGAAAGGGATAAAAAATTTAGGTGGAAATGAGGCATGTTACAATAACAGGGAGAAAATTAAGGAATCGATAACTATATCCAACAAAAATGAGGCAGGGTCATCTTTAAGAAAAATCTGAATAAATGGATATATTTCTTTGTAGATAACTTGGAAATAATTTCAACTAGTATTTACCAAGTGCCTACAGTCTACTCAGTGTTATTAAGTACTGAGGAAGGTACAAGAAACATACATGATAGGATCCCTGACCTCAAGGATCTAAGATCTCATTTGTACAATATGAGTAAGATTGAGGGTGGAGTCAGGGTACAGACACATAAACACACATTAAATAATCAGTGAACATTTTAAGGGAATGTATAACTTAGCAAGATGAAACAAATGTTCAAATATAAAATGAAACATTTACATTAGATTTACAATGGTTTCCATGAAAAAAAATCCTTTCCCATCAATCTTTTTTCATTTGGCCACTATATTTCTAGAATATTTTTCCTTCTTTTGAAATCTAAGTCTCCACCACTCATTCAGAACTTATATGCTAGCTGGTACTATTAGTTAACTTTTCATGGATTCATGTGTCTTCTATTCCCCAACTCAATTATAAATACTTCTTTATATTCATGGTACTCATTGTAATATTTGTTACTTCATAATGATTCAATTAATATTTGTTGATTGATAAATCGCTTCTAACAGAAAGCTTGGTATTCTTTTAACTTTGGATAGATGCTCTGCATAAATACTTGTTAAATTGAATTGAGTTACTTACATGTTCCAGCAAGGATTAGGGAAGGGAAGTGAATACATATTTTACAGCGGGTGACAAATGAGTAATAGAGGAGTTAAATAGGTTTTTTTTTTTCCAAACACCTTCCCAGAAACATTATGAATAGGTACGAATGCATGCCTTTCCAAAACAGTACGTATTACTGATTCTTCAAGAAGCCAAAGTAATTGATATAGATGTATTGTAATGACCCATTTGGCAGGTGGTATGTTTTTTTCCCTGCTGAAGGTGATCACTAATTATATTTGTTGGAAATGCAAGCCTGAGCATGCTATATGAAATGGCGTGGAATGAAAAAGCATTGTGGTATCATGGAAAAAATAATGGATTTGACCTAGAAGACTTAGGATCAAGTCTTGGCTCTGCCACTTACTATATATGTGATCTTGAGAAAATAATTTTGACTTACTGAACCTCAGTTTCTGAAAATCATCTTAACTGGCTGGACCTCAATTTTATAAAGTGAAGGTGTGGGACTATATGATTTATAATGGTCCTTATAACTAAGTATTAGGATCTGATCCAATGAAAACACTTGAGGAATACTCAGATTTTTGAAGGGAAAAAAGTTATTATAAAAGAATGAAAGAAATACTCCCAGAAAAGAACCAGAAAGAAAGTTTCCAACAGAGTGGAGACAAATTGCTGTCAAGAACATAACCTAGAATAGAAAAAGCAATATTTTTCTATCATCAGAGCTTATAGAACAGTGCGAAGACAGTTCTTACAAAGAGTAATTCCAGACATTCAGATTCAGAAGTATCATTTCATATTCCACAAAATGCTAAGAAATATTATTATTGTCCCCAGGAATATTTTGTTGCTTGTGACTTGTTACTAAGACACTTGGAGACATTCTAAGTACCTGACATGGAAGATAAAGATGTAACAAAATGTACATAAAACAAAACAATTTTAACAATCTCATTAAAACTCCTCTAAAGAAAAGTTGCTTTACAGGAAGTCTTGAAACAGGCCATAAATGGATGTCAACAAGCTTGAGATTTTGCCTGATCGAATAGATAATGAATTCCAAAGATGAGTCCTCCCAATCTCTTATAAAAAGCTCCCTACCTTCAGTTCCTCAAAGTGTAAATCTAGGAACTATTCTCATAAATATACCAGGAGATTTCCATTGTTGCAAGGGTTCCTTGTTGCAGAATAATCATGTCCAAAATAACCAGATCCTAAAACATGAAAGACTATTTTTAGTTGAAAAAATTATTATAAGACATCATACAAACTACAACAAACTTATAATTACACACACATACACAATGTACAATGTATAGAAGAGTTGTTCAATGGACCACAAAGGAGTAATTGGGATGAATAATGCATACACACAAATTTTAGAAGTTTACTTTTTACTATAAGAAAAGAACTTGATACAACTTAGAACCAAATTTGTCTGTTGTTGTTGTTGTTTTTTTTTTAATCTGGGTTTTATTATAATTTGAAGTTCCAAAATTGTGGTCATTATATAGATTGTTCTTTTGGCTCTGCTTTCTCCATTCTGAATCATTCCATATGAGTCATTCCAGATTTCTTTGATTTTTGTCCTACTCGCCATAATATTCCATTATATTCTGGTACCACTATTCATCCAGCCATTCTTCAGTCTTTGGGAATGATTCATTTTCACATTTTTGTGACTGCAAATAGTGCTACTATGAATTTGTACAAATACACACATGTGCATTTACAGATGTCTTGTTGTCAATAACCTCTTTGAAATATAAACACAATAGTGAGATTGCTAGATGAAAGAATATGAAATATATTCAGAAGTTTACATGATTTCATATCAATGTCTGCCCAATTGGGCCCAGGAAATATAACCCATGCCATCCTCCTTTCTAGAATGTTTGTGTCTTTAATCTCTATTGTTTAGGCTTATATTCTAATTTTTAAAAAGCTATTTTGATGGGTTTGCATGTTCACAATAAGCCAAATAGTATATGTCCTTGATAATTTTCATTACAATGCTCTCTCTCTGTCTCTGTCTGTCTGTCTGTCTGTCTCTCTCTCCCATCTGTATGTGTGTATCACTGTCTCTTTCATTCTCAAGCAAATTTGTATGTTTATTCGATGTGGATCAGCCTTCCAAGCATACCATTCTTCACTGCCAGAAAGGTCCCTAGGTAGAGAGAGCACTGACCTTTAATAACTTTTGAAGAAAAGCTAGCAGCTACTTTTTTAAAATTACATTTTCTTTTTATTGTGAACCTAACAGTGATCAACAAACACAAACATTTCTACACACAAAGAAAAACAAGAAAAGGGTTTATTTAAGAAACTTTGAACTTCTGCTCCAGACATACAGTCTCTTTTATGTGTGGGTGCTTCTACCAACAAAGACTGCAACCCCTCCTTGCCTTCATAAATAGTTTTATGAGTATAGCCAAAATAATCCATCACTTGATGGCCAATCTTCTTGTGATGAGCCTCTGCACGCTTAGTAAGGCTAGTCCTCACACAAGAGACACATAATCCACTGCTAGTTCTATGTTCAGAAATCCTTCCAACTTAATAGGGTCTGCCAGAGTTTACAATCTGCTGACAATACCTTCAAGAACCTAAGGTTACCTTCACATACAACAATGAAACAGCAGAATGTGAATGACAGCAGTAATAAATGAAAATGAGTACAAACTTCAACTTCTAAAATGACTTTCACCCGGCCAAAGTGCACAAGCTAGGGATTTTTAAAAAGTATATTCAACTATATACATTAAGTTTATATAATCATTGTTTGTATGGCAACTTCATTTTGGGACTATTAAATTATGTTTACCTTTGATTTTCTTTGTTAAAGAAGAAAAAGAAAAACAATTTCTAGCTATGTACCAACAGATATGATTTTGCATATCTGCCATTTATGGACCTAGACTGTGGTTTCAACTCAACAGCATTTTTTCCCCTATCTCGGTGATGTAATGTAATGTCTAATAAAGTCTGTGTCATACTATAAGAGTCAAATGTCTGAAGGAAGGATGGTACTTACCACATGTCAAAATGGGCTGCTTTTGTCAGTGCTCATCCTATGGCTCAAGAGGGGAAAATCCCTTAGAGACTATTTAGAGAAAGGCCTGAATAACTTTTCAGACCTCAGATTTAAAGGGAACTATCTTTTACCAAAAAGGTCCCACACTGCTTCATTGTATAGTCAAGAGGGAAAAGTTGTGCAGCTCTGCAGATCTTAGAATAAGACTGCTGTTGGCTAAAAGAGTTTAAGAGGAACAGAGAAAGCAACTTCATCCAACAGGAGAAGAACAAGAAGATTAGAAGAATAGATGAAGCACACAGAGTGCAGACTTTTCCCTAAAGAGACCACAGAGATCGAGGCCTGTAGTCCAAAGATGGGAGCTGTCCTGGACACGTGGATTTTCTTCCCTGTGCATGTACCTCACTGCTAGGTTCAGCTCTACAGGCACTGTGAGTATTAGTGAGAGAATATGACATACATTTATAGGTGGGCTGTTGTGTTTTGGTTGTCTCTGCTTTTGTTTTCTATTTAGTACAGGCATACCTCGGAGATCTCTCGGGTTTAGTTCCAGACCACCACAATAAAACAAATATTGCAATAAAGTAAGTCATATGAATTTTTTGGTTTCCCAGTGCATATAAAAGTTATATTTATATTATACTGTAGCCTATTAAGTGTGCAATAGTATTATGTCTGAAAAAATGTACATACCTTAATTTTAAAATACTCTATTGCTAAAAATTGCTAATCATAATCTGAGCCTTTAGCAATTTTAATCTTTTTGCTGGTGGAAGGTCTTGCCTTGATGTTGATGGCTGCTGACTGATCAGGTTTGCTGAAGGTTGGGGTGGCTGTGGCAATTTCTTAAAATAAGGCAATGAAGTTTGCCACATCAATTGATTCTTCCTTTCATTTGAATACTTAGAGAAATCGTAGGGTTATTAATTGGTCTAATTTCAATATTGTTGTGTCTCAGGGAATATAGAGGCTAGAGGACAGGAAGAGAGACTGGAACAGCTGGTTGGTGGAGCAGTCAGAACACTATTAACATTTAATGATTAAATTTGCTATCTTACAAGGGCACAGTTCGTGGTACCCCAAAACAATTACAATAGTAACATAAAAGATGGCTGATTACATATTGCTGAAATAGATAAAATAGTAATGAAAAAGCTTGAAATATTGGAAGAATTACCAAAATGTGACACAGAGACAGGATGTGAGCACATGACATTGGGAAAATGGTGCCAATAGACTTGCTCGATACAGGGTTGCTACAAACCTTCAATTTATAAAAAGCAGTATCTGCAAAGCACAACAAAACAAGGCGTGCCTATAAATGTTATGAATATTCTTGCTTTTGCTTTCTTATCTAATAGATTTTTCTTATCTAAGAGTTAATGATTTGGCTGATTTGTGTAAGTGGGAAGTAGACTAGCATTTTCTGTCATTGCTGCTCCTGCTGCTGCTGCTGGGTAATAGGTAACCCAAGTGGATAAAGGTTATGGCCAGGAAGTAACCTTTATTAAAATGAATTACTTTTTATACTAAGTGAAAAATGGTAAAAGTATTTTCACACAATAGCAACTTTTGGGTGGATGTATTTCAAATAATTTTTCAAAAGATAGAGAATTATACTACCAGATATAAGTTCTGGCAGAGATCACATTAATGAATTTATAATAAGTCCTTTAAAATATGTGTAGATATATATCTACACATATATATATGTGCACATAAATACATCCATATTTGTAATTTTCTCCCCATTTTGATACATCCAGCTATGTTTAATAAGGAATTGTTAAGGAATAATTTTAAAGGTAATAGAGTTATCCTGTAAAAAAAAAAAACAATTCAGTAATGATTAAGTATAAATGCAGTTCATTTAAAAGTAGATTGAAATCTTTTATACTTCTGGCATTCCTCTCATTTCTGTCCACTGAGAGAGAAAAGTCACAAATCTCTGAGTTAATGTGGGTTTATCTTACTCAGAGTAAACATACAAAAATATGTCCCTGCCAATACGGCAGATATTGTAGACAAGGAACAGGAGACTTAAAAAAGACAGACTCACAGTCTAGAAAGAAAAGTCTATAACTATGAGGGAAAGTTTTAAACTATTTTTTTAAGGAGATTCAGAGAAAGTTAAAGGGACGAGTAGAAGAAAAACAGACTCAGCCCAAGGGAGCTCCATGTTCCTGAGTCATAAAAGCCTTCTGGTTTCCCCTTGTCTGGAAACATTGTCCACAGTGCTAGGAACAATATGCTGTTATTTTTAGTTTCGAAGAAAACAACCAGGAAAACAAATTCAGGGGAGAATTCTGGAAGAAGAGGAGAATGTTTCTCTTTGCATAAAAATAATGAGCTTGAAGGGAGAGAGAGGAAAAATACCAGAGGGGAAAAAGTTAATAATACACTTGATCCTCTAGAGAAAAGGAAAATCTACCATCCCAGACCACTTCTTCACCTATAATTATGGCTCTCTCAAGTTATGCCAGTCTCCTAAATAGCCTCAGTTATTCATCCATAGGAATGGTTAAAATTCCATATTTTCTTTTGTCAATTCAAATATAAAAGTATTTATTGAAGCCCCACCACGTACTTCCCTTCTAACTCTGATAGACAGAAGGCATAGGGTTTGTTTTTTGTTTTGTTTTGGAAGCAACAATGATCCTCTGGTCATCTATAGCTCTCAAAACAGATTCCCAAGAATGCCATTTTCATGAGGCATTATTCCATAGACAAGGTAACTTGGGGCTCAGAGCAGTCATTTAACTTATGAAAATACAATTTTAGTGTGTGTATATAGGTTTATGTTTCTATATCTATGTGCTTTACCATAGGCAATATGGAATAATTGATAGAAAGCTGTCCTCAGAGCCACAGAGACATGGGTTTGAGTTCTGCCTCTGACACCTACGGGTTCTAGTGACTCTGGGCAAATCATTCCACCTCTCAGAGCTCCACACAGCTCTCTAAGACCATCAGTGGCAGAGAAGGTACCAACTTGAATTGGTAGAAAGAGCTTCCTCACCTGAGAGTTCCCTATATCAGTGAAATCATAGATCTAGGCCCTATCCCTACAGTAAAACATTACTAATATAGAGTGATTTTTAAGCCAGAACTGTATGAATTCTTAAATGATCTATATTCTGGAGAATATGAAATACGTTAAAAGAAATACAGTGTTAGCCTTTACTTTCACATATATACTTATAACACAAATTAATCTCTATTCCCTTCTTCTGGTTATTCAGTCATTTCAGTCACATCTATCTGTGGCCCCTTTTGGGGTTTTCATGGAAAGGATACTGGAGTGGTTTGCCATTTCTTTCTTCAACTCATTTTACAAATGAAAAAACTGAGGTATACAGGGTCAAGTGACTTGCCCAGGGTTACACAGCTTGTAAGTGCCTGAAGTTGGATTTCAACCCAGGTCTTCCTGACTCTAGGCCTAGCACTCTATCCTCTGTACCATCTAGTTGCCAATTTCCTGCTTTAGCACCTTAAATAACTTGACTTAGTAGTGATTATGTCAGAATTATCAATCAATAAACATTTATTTAGCACCTGCTATGTACAAGACACTTTGCTAAGCTCTGAAGATACAAAAAGAGGCAAAAGACAATTTCTGTACTCAAAGAACTTGCAATCCAATGGAGGAAACAATGCAAACAAATATATATAGAATGAGAATTACTTTGTTGTTATCATATTCATTGCTTATGCATACTGATTTTTTGTACTACATTTTTAATTTAAGTAGGATGGAGAACTCTTAGTGTAGAAATTCTCTATACCAGTATAGATCAGTACTTGCTCTGCAATTATAGTCTTAGAGAGTTACCTAGGTCATATATAAATTAAACCACTCGCCAAGGATCACATAATCAATGTGTGTCAGAGAAGGATTGGAACCCATGTCTTTCTGAATCAAAGGCTAGATCTCTATCCCTGACATAATGCGCCTCTCTATGTGTGAACAGATTTTTCTAAATCAGAGTGCTACTCTACCCGACTAGGCGCTGAAACCAACAGCTGGAAATTATATCAGAAGCACCTGCCCTAATGCCACCCAAAATGACTGAACTATTTTTACCACAATTCCCTTTAAAGGAAGTTCAGGTAATTCATCTAAGGCCTAAATTTGGTTAATTCATCCAAAGTTAGTGACAGTGAGAGAATTACAAGAGCCCAGATCACCTAAATACCAGATCAATATTACTTCTTCTACTATCTGATATTCTATAAGTGAAATATATACTTGGTATACCCATGTTTCTCCTCTCAGGATGTGGAACAATCCTCCAAGGTGTTACATATGTACTAGCCACCAGATGGTACAAAAGGTTTAAGTCTTTAGCTCCTCTTACTGAGAACATGACTTGATCATGAGACTCAACCTTCTCCAGCAATCAGGATAAAAGAATCCATCTCTACCCAGACTACTCTGGTTGGTTTTATTCTTCATGTACTGGGTTACCCTAGACTCCCATGAAGAGAAGCAAGGGCATAGATTTGATGTTTCAGGGCTGGAATTCATAGTTTAGATTCTGTTTGGTTGGTTGTTGTACTTTGGTCTTGAAGAGGACCAAAATGGCATCACTGTGTGTCAAGTTTCCATGTGTCTGACTGTGGCTAATCAGACCAATACAAGCTTGGGATGTTCTATCACAGGTCAACCTTAGAATGTTTATCACAGGATGGACACACTCCTCAATCAGTATATCCACTTCCTCATTAACTGTTCACCAATCAGGGTTGATTTTTACCTGTCAAGAGCACCCCTTTTCCAAAGGTTATTTAAGCATTCAGTGATCCCCATGGTTGGGTCTTTGGTTGTCAAGAGAGATCAATGATATCGATTTATTATTACCCAGAAACTCTGTCTCTCAGAATTTTCATTCATCACAAGTTACACTGTGTTACTTTGACTAAGCATGCACAAAAGGGTCTTTATCTCCAGGCTTTCCCCAGGGCCAGGTTTCTTCCTAGATCCCAACTTCCATACCCTATTCCCTATGCTATCCAGGTACCTATGAAATCATAGGTCTCATCCTTATCCCTATTAGTAGGGACTGAGAGATGAGAAAGTAGAGACAACAAACATGAGCTACTTTGTCTAAGAGTTTGAAAGTGAAGGAAAATAGGAATACATCTTGGGTCTGTAATAGGAGATCTGGTCAATGAGAATCCCATCCTCAGATTATGTGACAATTCTCTGATTGCTACGAAATCAGGCTCTGTTTCCTGTTTTTATGATGTGTGTGTGTGTGTGTGTGTGTGTGTGAGAGAGAGAGAGAGAGAGAGAGAGAGAGAGAGAGAGAGAGAGAGAGAGAGAGAGAGAGAATTATTATATTCCTCTCTAATTTTATATTCTATTAGGGAGGAAAGGATAAAATGTAGACACATAAATGTATATGAAACTTGTACAAGATAAATATAAAGTAGTTTTGTTGGGAGAGGCACTAATAGCAGGGAAATAGTTTATCAAGTTAGTAGATTAACAGAGATGATGTTTAATATTTATTTCACTAGAACTTCAGGAGAAAATTGTGGATTTTTTCAAAAACTGTAGTTAAATTTTTTTAAATTTAATACTTCAGATCTAAGAGAGGCCCTAGAGATGGACAATGATAGAACAATGATAGGAATGAAATAGCGTGAAGAGAGCAGGGAGCATTGCATTGAGGAAATAGCGAATACTTTTAATAATCCTAAGCTCCTCCTTGGCATAAATACTCGTTTTCTTAACATCAGTATTCTCCCAATGATGTTATACTATTGTGGTTTCTCATAAATTGCAGTCTCTGAAGAATCTAAGTGGTGTATAACCCAAAGAGCATGGGGGAGAATATATTGCATTACATTTCCAAGGGAGACTCATACAAAATTAGCACAAAAGCTAATCACATAGGAAATGTATGACCAGAAAAGGAAATTTAGCCAGAAGCAGGTGTGTCGCTCTGTGGTCTCCTGGACATTACTCTCCGGGCCTGTTCTTTACTACTTGCAGTATGCCTCCCGTGGCCATAGTCTTGAGCACCCTGGGTCTGTGGCCCGGCTAACATCCTTACCTAGAGCATTGCTAGACTTTCTGAAAGAACCAGAGCCTTTATTCTAGAACCAGTGAGAAGCCTTCCCAGTTCTGATCTCCTGGAATCTTGGCTTTTAGGCCTGTCATCTCACAAGGAGCAGAATTCTGGCTCCAGATGCTGTTTTCTCCCTTTTTGATTTACCTGAACCCGGAAGATTGGGGTTATAGACAGAATGTCTTTGAATTTCTTTCCTGGGCATCATGAAAATGTTTCTTATGGCCATAAGCTTCTGCTACAAGATTCCATTATCACTGAGGGTTGGTGGGGAGAGGGATGGGAGGGGAAAAAACTCTCCCATGTCCTCTGCAAGAGGTGCAAGTAGGTCTTGAATTCTTTTCCATAGCTTTCCTGATTAATCCACCAGGTTTAATTACCCTCCATTTTAAAATTCTCAGTCTTTCCCATTTGGTGGTACCAGAACAATTTATAAGGGGAAATTTATAAGGGGAAATTCATTTTCTTTTCTAATCATTAACCTCATTTTATGATGTTTTCATATACAAATGGACTGTACAAAGTTCAACACTTATTTTCATCAATCATACTTGAAGACTCAATGGATAGAAGAAGGGTTCCTTTTATTAACCCCCTAATTTATACAGTTGTTTCAGTTGTGTCCGACTCTTTATGACTCCATTTGCAGTTTTGTTGGCAAAGATACTGGAATGGTTTCCCATTTCCTAGTCCAGCTCATTTTATACATGAGGGAATAGAGGCAAAGAGGGCTAAGTGACTTAGCCCAGGGTTATATAGCTAGATTTGAACTCAGGAATATGGATCTTCCTGACTCCAGACCCAGCACTCTATCCACTGCCCCAACCCCCTAATACACTGTTATTATCAGTTATGTTGCCTGAAACTACCTTACCTCACAGGAATGGTGTTATGAAAAATCTTAAAGAAGCATTTGAGTAGTACTCATTTTTATTATTTCTTCTGAAAAAATATTAAACATACAGCTTGAATATCAGAATAAGCAAGAATCTGTGGTGGTTTTTAATTCTTCTAAATTTGATCAAGTAACTTTAGTAAAAAAGAAAAGAATACATGTATAAGTAACCAAGTACAGAATACATACAAGGTTGTCCACATAGTGGGACTTATTTGGATGTAGTCTCAACACTATGGAGTGACCCTGATCCTACTAAACTTAATCAGGTAACTGAGAAGCCCAGTCCCAAGCCAGCAGGGTCACCCTCCTTCCCCCCATTTCTGGCAGCTGCTTTCAGATTCTAGGATGTTGTATTGAATATAATTATCGCTAGTTAAGTAACTGCACAAAAGTGACATCAAGTTCCAAGATCTAATCCAATCATAACTTCTTTACAAGCCAACTGCTACGGAGAGAGGTCTCTGGTGACTCTGTCCTTGGCCCTGTCATAGTCAATGTTTTTAATCAGAGCTTGAATGAAGACAAAGAAAGGATCCTCATCCAATTTGCAGATGAAACAAGACTGGAAGGGATAGTCAGGATGACAGAATCAGTTTTTTAAATGCTCTTGACAGGCTAAAAGCAAAAGCTGAAACCAATAGGATGAAATGCAGTAGAGACAAACATAAAGCTATGCCTCCAGGTTCAAGAAGCAGTCAGTTGAAAGATCATGAAAAGAAAGCTAACTTCTGATTAAGTGAAAAATGAATAATGATCCTGTAGCACAGGGCATAAAACATACTGCCCTCTTCTTAGGAGAGTGGAAGAGGACTGACTATAGCAGCAAAATGTTGCACACCTCATTGGATGTCACTTGTATTGGTTGTTTCTGCTTGTTTTTCTTTTTAACTAGGGAGGTTTGGGTTTCAAAGTAGGGAAGGTGATAAAAGGCATAAAAGGCTATAAAAAGCAAAGGGGAATAGAAAATGAGCCTGTGATTTCTTGGGCATAGGGACTTCCTGGAAGAAGAAACTGTCCACCAAAGGAAGTCAGCACTTTTTCTGCTATGTGTAGTCTTTTTTTTTTTGTTTGTTTGTTTGTTTATTAAGCAATTGGGGTTAAGTAACTTGCTCAAGGTTACACGGCTAGTCATTATTTATGCGTGGGTGCTCATTTTCTGAGGTCGGATCTGATCTCGGGTCATCCCAACTCCGAGGCCGGCGCTCTTACTCACTGCGCCACCTAGCCGCCCCTTTAGGGCAATTGGGGTTAAGTAACTTGCCCAAGGTTACACGGCTAGGTTTTTGTTTGTGCGGATTAGGTGTCAGAGGCCGGCTCCGAACTCAGGACCTTCTGATTCCAGGGCCGGCGCTCTATTCACTGCGCCACCTAGCCGCCCCCTATGTGTAGTCTTAAAGAATTGCCTAGGTCACTGAAAAGTAAAGGGAATTGTCCAAGGTCACAGAGAGGCAGGGGTGGCCTTCAACTAGCTTAAGGGATTTCAAGCTCATTGTAAAAATTTCCGTATGATCATTTACACTTTAGAAATTGGTAAACCCTACAAATCAGGGCTTAATTTGTTGTTTCCTTGACTATATAGAATTAGTAAAGTGATGGAGAAAATGCTAATAATGCAGATTAAATTTAGAATTATGATATATGGACATTTTCTTTTTCAGAGAGTTACTTGTTAAATATTTACTGGCACACTCTTGGTTAGAGGAAAGACTTGAACCTAAGTCTTTCTGACCCTAAGGCTCTTTCTCTGTTGGTTATAACATAATGACTCAATGTAAAAGAAAAAAAAAGTCAAGGCAGCTAGGTGGCACAGTAGATAAAGTGCCAGGCCAGGAGTCTGGAAGACCTGAGTTCCAATCCAGGAAGACCCGAGTTCCAGCCTCACCCTGGGCAAGCCACTTAATCCTTCTTGGAAAAGGAAAAGGCAAACAACCACTCCAGTATCCTTGCTAAGAAAATCCCAAATGGGATCACAAAGAGTTGGACATGACTAAAAATGATTGAACAATCAAACATTTTAAAAATAAAAGATAATAGGTTAGAAAAAGATTTTCTTTCTGTTTTCTATACATTTATAAGAGTTCATTCTGCATTCTTTCAAACACTGACAGGTTAATAGTGTTCTTTTCTCTTAAAATAAAACAGAGAGAGAGAGAGAGAGACTCACTCACCTTTTGGCCCTGTACTGGGTCTATGTGACAAAATACCACTTTGGGGAATTAGATATACAATAATTTGTTGGCCTTGTACTGGGCCAGTGAGACCAAAATACTGCTTTTGGGAAATAGATCTACAACCATCATTTGGACAGTTTTTAAAAAAAGAAATATTAGTGGGTGGAGATGTGGTTTAATAACAGATTATTTGAAAAATAATGATGCATTATACTGTGCTGTCTCTAAGGTCCTTTTCAGCTCTGGCATTCTATGGTCTACCTGGGGATTTAATGTACAAGCCCCAGTAACATACGGCTGCTCTTTATTAAGCACATGGGAGAGAAGAATCTATATGTGGAAGCAGAGGTTATAGCTGGGGGTGGGATAGGGATAGCCAGTATGTAGTGCTGGCATAAAAGATAGGCTTGCCCATACCAATCAAACAACCAAAAAATTATTTTGTAGAGCTAGAAAAAATAGTAACAAAATTCATCTGGAAGAAAAAAAGGTCCAGAACATCAAGGGAATCAATGAAAAGAAATTCTAGGGAAGGTAGGCTAGCCATACCAGATTTTAAACTGTATTATATAACAGCAGTCATCAAAACTACTTGGTACTGACTGAGAAATAGAGTAGTGGATCAGTGAAATAGATTAGGTATACAAGACACAGTAGTCAATGACTATAGTAATCTACTATTTGAGAAATCAAGACTCCAGCTTCTGGGATAAGAATTCACTATTTGACAAAAACTGCTGGGAAACTTGAAAATAGTATGGCAGAAACTGGGCATAGACAAATATCTTATACTGTATATCAAAATAAAGTCTAAATGGGTTCACAATCTAGATATTGTGATACTGTAAGCAATCTGGGAGAGCAAGGAATAGTTTACCTGTCAGATTTATAGAGAAGGGGAGAATTTATGACCAAACAAAACATAGAAAGTATTACAAAATGCAAAATGGATAATTTTGGTTACATTAAATTGAAAAGGTTTTGTACAAAGTTAACATAACTAAAATTAGGAGGGAAGTGAAAAATTAGGAAAGAATTTTTATAACCAGAGTCTCCGAGCCTCATTTCTAAAACATGCAGAGAACTGAGTCAAATATATAAGAATACAAGTCATTCCACAATTGATTAATGGTCAAAGGATATGAACAGGCAGTTTTTAGAGGAAGAAATTAAAGATAACTATAATCATATGAAAAAATGCTCTAAATCACTATTGATTAGAAAGATGCAAATCAAAACAACTCTGAGGTACCACTTCTCACCTGTAAGTTTGGCTAACAGGGCAAAATAGGAAAATGATAAAAGCTGAAGAAGATGTGGGAAAATTGGAACACTAATGCATTGTTGGTGGAGTTGTAAACTGATCCAACCATTCTGGAGAACTATTTGGAACTATGCCCAAAGGGCTATAAAATAGTCATATCCTTTGATCCAGCAATACCGTTTCTAGGGCTGTATCCCAAAGAGATCATACAAATGGGGAAAGGACCTGTATGTACAAAAATATTTATAGCAGCTCTTTTTGTAGTGGCAAAGAATTAGAAATCAAGAGGATACCCATCAATTGGAGGATGGCTAAACAAGTTGTGGTATATGAATGTAACAGAATACTATTGTGCTATAAGAAATGAGGAGCAGATGGATTTCATAATAAGATGGAGAGACTTATATAAACTGATGCTGTGTGAGGGGAGCAGAACCAGGAGGATATTGTACACAATTACAGACACATCATATCTATGATGCCTAACTTTGATAGGCTCCTCTCAGTAATGCAAGTCTATAAGACAACTCCAAAAGACTATGATAGAAAGGGTTATCCACATCCAGAGAAAGAATTAGAGTCTAAATGCAAATTGAAGCAAACTACTTGCTCTCTCCATTTTTTGTTTTATTTTGCTTCTTCTTTTTTGTTTATTCCACTAGTAACAATCCTTTATGACTTGACTAATATTTAATGTGAAGGTATTTGTAGAACCTATATCAGATTTCATGCTGCCATCATGTAGACTGAGGAGGAGAGTAAGGGGGAGAAAATTTGGAACTCAAAAGCTTGTGGAACTAAATGTTGCAAACTAAAAATAAATACATAAATTTATTAACTAAATAAAAAGCTAGACTTTTTTTTAAAGAGTAGATGAGACTTTTTTTGCTTTTTGGAGGGCAACTGGGGTTAAGTAACTTGCCCAAGGTTACAAGGCTAGGTTTTTGTTTGTGCGTGTTAAGTGTCAGAGGCCAAATCTGAACTCAGGTCCTTCTGACTCCAGGGCCGGTGCTCTACTCACTGCACCACCTAGCCACCCCAAAGCTAGACTTTCTATTGTGGGATGACAGTAACCTCTAACTTGAAGCCTGACAGTCCAAATTTCACTACATAAAATGCCAATTCTTTGTATTCTAAATAAACATATTTTTATAAAGTTAAGGAAAAGTCCTCCCAGTTCCTAGTTTTCATAATTTTATAATTATTAACATAAATGAATTTTACATATTATAAAAGTCCTATATCTGTTGAAATAATTATAATTTTTATATTTTCTTGTATATATAACTTATGATGATTGTCTTCCTAATATTGAAATGTCCATACATTCTTTATGTATATCTTTTCTGTATGTGTTCTTAGAGAAATTTTCTATCCTGGGCTGTGCTGTGAACTTACCTGAGCTCTTGAGAGCAATAAAACCTACCCAAGAATGCCAGATCCCTGCATGAATACTGCTCTGCCACAATTCTTGCTCTGTGTCTCTATTTCTATCTCTCTCTGTTCCTCTGCTATATTTATATGTCTCTTTCTCTTTCTCTGTCTCTCTACCTCCCTTCTTCCCACCCTCCATTCATCCTTCATCAGCACAGCAACCACAATCTAGTGAACCAGCCTATAAAAATAACTCTAGCCCAAGGTCCTGACTCAAACGGTCATTATATGCTGCCTAAAGGTAGCCTCATAGTGCATGAGACCTATGCTTCTGTTAGAACTACAGGCAGCTTCTGTTTGCTGCCTTCCTACTCTTACTAATCAACTACCCTCCATCCCTAATTGTAGAACCATTAATAAAGCTCTGAGGAACAAGGTAAAAATTTGCACCAATATTGACTCTATGATTTCTACAATGTTCCTACCTAATTATCCATTTTTATTCTTCTACATAAATTTTCTTGTAACTTAGGCCCAAATGTCACAACAAATAAAGCTTTGTATTATAGTTATCCACATTTATAGGCAAGCTATGTTCCTTTGACCCTCTACTTCACTTATTTTTGTAGGACCTACTTCTATAATCTTTCTTTCCTTATGCATATTGTGTGATTGAATTATTAGTAGATAAACAAAAGGGAAAGTCTTCTTTTACTTTTTAGTTGATTCATCCTTAACAATGATTCCTTAACATTCTTAATAACATCCTTAACAACTGTTCTGGTGGAATCAAGAATCTGGCACTATGAAAATGCCTTACTAAATTATAAGCTTCATGAGGGTAGGAACTGTCATATTTATTCTAAGTCTTTCCTAATAAGTCTAATATTTTGACTTGGCACATAGTAGAAATGAACATTTGTTGAAGGGAATTGGAGTTTAAATCAAGTAAAGCCTCCTCCGCTGAACTCTGGCCCCTTCACTGGTTAGCAGATTTCTTCTACCAGGCTCTTTTTCTATTTCAGGTTTAACACACCCAGATAACATAGATCATTCTTTATGCCTTCCTAGAACAATACTTTACCCCAAAGCATAACCAATGGTGGACATTTCAACTACCATAGCAGATGAATGAAGGGAATATTTTCACCTTCAGATTACGCCAAGTGGGCACGTATACAAAGGTGGAGAGTGCCCTGCTCCTCTGTGCTCACTTTCAGATCTGTCCCTAAAGCTTTGGGAAAGAAGAGCAGTCCCTCCAACTGGTAAGCCAATGTATTCTGCCAGTCACAGTGCCTTCCTACCGGCCTAAATTTAACAGATAGTTGGGTATCCTCCTTCTGCTCCCCTGAGAATGTAGATGGCTTTTATTCATCTATATGGGGTAAAAGTAGTGACCATGCCACTTCCCCTTCCCCAGATGAGTTCCAGTGACTCTCTTTGACTTACAGAATTGATTATAAACTTCTCTGCTTGGCATTTAACATTCTTTACAACCTGACCCCTTTCTACTTTTTCAGGTTATTTATACTTTACTCACCTCCACACAATCTTCTTTGATATACTGGTCTACTTACTGTTCTTCAAACATAACACCCCATATCCCGGTCCTTTCCTGGCCATCCCAGGTTCTTAAAATGTTTTCCCTCTTTTCCTTTGTCTTGGAAGTGTCCTGGCTTCCTTCAAGACTCAACTGAAATCTTATGTATTCTAAGAGACTCTTACTGAACTCCTCAACTGCTAGTGTCTCCCCCTGTAAGATTTCCTTTCATCTCAATATGTATGTATATGTCTCTTAAGTATCAGGTATTTATTTACAATGTTTCCCATTAAAGTATAAGGTCCTTGAGAGCAAAGATTACTTTTGTCTTTCTTTGTATCCCCAGTGCTTAGCACAGGGCCTGGCCTATAATAAGGTCTTAATAAGTACTTATTAACTGGCTAACATAGGAATAAGAAGAATTCAACACATGCATTCACACAGATATATATGTCTATATACATACACATATACACACAGAGGAGTCTACCTTCTAACTCATAAATCAGAAGATTTGCCTAAGTATACATATGCAACCAGTAATTTGTTCTCTCTTTTAATGAAAAGACTTAGTGTTTTAAATAAATTATTTTATTTAGAATTTTATTTCTAGTAAAAGTAATTTATTCACCTCATACCTATCAGATTGGCTAACATGGCAGAAAAGAAAAATGGTAAATGTTGGAGAGGACATGGGAAAATCAGGACATTAATGTGTTGTTGGTGGAATTATGAACTGAGCCAAGCATTCTGGAGAGCTGTTTGGAACTTTGCCCAAAGGACAATCATACTGTGCATATCCTTTGATCCAGCCATACTGCTACGAGGTCTGTATCCCAAAGAGATCATAAAAAAAACAGAAAAGGACCAACATATACAGATATATTTGTAACAGCTTTTTGTTATAGCAAAAATTCAAAATGGAGGGGATGCCCATCAACTAGGGAATGGCTGAACAAGTTATGACATATGAATGTAATGGAATACTATTATGCTATTAGAAATGATGAGCAAGATGATTTCAGAAAAACCTGGAAAGACTTACATGAACTGATGTAAAGTGAAGTGACCAGAACCAAAAGAACACTGTACACAGTAACAGCAACATTGGTTGATGATCAGCTATGATCAACTTAGCTCTTCTCAACAATACAATGATGCAAAACAATTCCAAACAACTCATGATGGAAAATGCTATCCATATCCAGAGAAAGAATAGATAGAGCCTGAATACAAATTGAAGCATACTGTTTTCACTTTATTTTGGGTTTTTTTGGGGGGGGAGGGGGTTGTTTTGTTTGATTGGGGTTTTGGGGGTCTTTTTTTTTTTTTGCTTTTTGGAGGGAGGAAGGTAGGGCAATAGGGGTTAAGTGACTTGCCCAAGGTCACATAGCCAGTTTTGTGTTAAGCTTCTGAGGCTGGATTTGAACTCAGGTCCTCCTGACTCCAGGGCCGGTGTTCTATTCACTGTGCCACCTAGCCACCCCCTTGCTTTTTTTTTCATTTTGCAAACTATAATTGCTTTGCAAATCGTTTCTTCTTTTACAACATGACTAATATGGAAATGGGTCTTACAAGATTACACATATATAATTTATATCAAATTGCTTTTATCATGGGAGGGTAAGTAGGGAGAAAATTCAGAACTCAAAATTTTGTAAAATAAAAAAGAATGTTAAAAATTGTCTTTACATGTAATTGGAAAAAATAAAATATTTAAAAAGTAATTTTTTCAATCTTTAAAATACACAGACTATATAAAAACATAAGTGAAAATAACACTAAAAGGCAGCTGAATTCTGATTAATGATAACGCCCAATCTTCATCAAGGAGAACAGATAATGAAACATATTTCCTTATTCTATGGAGCATTTCCTTATCTCTGAGTGCAGAAGGCTGATATTGCCATCAAATGACACTGATATATTAAAACTATATTGGAGGGTGGAGTCAAGATGGCAGAGTAGAAACAGGACTTCCCCGCAGCTCCAGCTTCCACCTTCCCCAATCCATGTAAAAAGGGACTCTGAACAAACTCTGGAGCTACAGAACCCACAAAATGACACAAAGAAGCTAACCTCCCAGTGAGGACAGCCCAGCAGCCCAGCAGGGAGGGGCCAGCACAGCACTCTGGGAGACAGCCCCAGCCCTGCCTAAGCCAGAGGTTTTAGCCCCATGGCAGGCCTGATTAGCAGCCAGCTGGAAAGACTTCAGAACACCAGCAGCTGTGGCATTTCCAGAATTATCAACACATAGATGCTAAGGACAAAGTGAGAGGTCAGGGTAGTATGGACTTTGGGACCCAATAGTTGAGAGTGTGTCAGCCTCCTCCCACCAGGACGAGAAGCCACTGAGGAGCCATGGCACAGGCGCCACCATGTTGCAGCTTCAGCTCCTGGCCTGCAGACTGAAGGGGGACCAACTGACTAGTCTGAGGCATAATCACTCTTGCTTTAATCTGCTTGGAACTGGATTGTGGTCTAGGGTGGAGGTCCTGGGGTGTGTGACCAGCTTGCCAGAGTGTGGAGGCTTCAGAGAGGGCACCCAACTAATACCTCCAGCAGCTGAGAAAACCCCAGTGTTTGGGACAGAAGCTCCGCTGTCTGGTAGCAGAGTCCTACTGTGGCAAAAAGCCCAAAAGTCAAGTAATTGAGTGGCAACATGAGCAGGCAAAGGAAGCAAAATAAACAGAGTATCCTAACTTTACACACCTGCTTTGGTGAAAAAAAAAAGTATTAAAGCATAGAATAGGAGGAAAACAGTGAAGTCACAATTCCTGCACCAAAAGCTTCCAAGAAAAATATGAGCTGGTTACAGGCCATAGGGGACCTTAAGAAGCAAATAAGAGAAGTGGAAGAAAAATTGGGGAGAGAAATGAGAACGATGCAAGAAAATTATGAAATGAGAGTCAACAGCCTGATTGAGGAAAATAACACCTTAAAAAATAGACTAACTCAAATGGCAAAAGAGGCTCAAAAAGGCAATGAGGAGAAGAATGCTGAATTTGCCAGATGGAAAAAGAATCTCAAAAGCTCACTGAGGAGAATCATTTCTTCAGAATTAGATTGGAGCACATGGAAGCTAGTGATTTTATGAGAAATCAAGATGTTGTTAACAAATCCAAACAAATGAAAGAATAGAAGGCAATGTGAAATATCTCATGGGAAAAACCACTAACCTGGAAAATAGATCCAGGAGGGATAATTTTAAAATTATTGGACTACCTGAAAGCCATAATCAAAGAAAGAACCTAGAAATCATCCTCCAAGAAATTCTCAAGGAAAACTGCCCTGATGTTTTAGAACCAGAGGGCAAAATAGAGGTGGAAAGAACCACTGATCACCTCCTGAAAAAGATCCCAGAAAGAAAACTCCTAGGAATATTATAGCCAGCTTCCAAAATTCCCAGATCAAGGAGAGAATATTATAAGCAGCCAAGAAGAAACAATTTGAATATTGTGGAAACCCAATCAGGATAACACAGGATCTGACACAGCTTCTACACTGAGGGACTGAAGGGCTTGGAATATGATATTCCAGAGGGCAAAGGAACTTAGATTAACCAAGAATCACCTACCCAGCAAAACTGAGTATCATGTTTCAGGGGAAAATATGGTCATTCAGTGGAATAGAGGACTTTCAAGTATTCTTGATGAAAATACCAGAGTTGAACAGAAAATTTGACATTCAAATACAAGAAGCAAGAGAAGCTTGAAAAGGTAAATGGAAAAGAAATCATAAGGAACTTATCAAAGTTGAACTATTTACATTCCTACAGGGAAAAACAATAATTGTAACTTATGAAACTTTTCTCAGTATGAAAATAGTTGAAGAAGGGTATATGGGCATATGAATACATATGTGAAAGTGTGTATATATGTTTACAGGTATACATAGATAGAAGGCACAGGACCATTTTAATAGGAAGTGATGATACTTAAAAGGTGAAATTAAGAGGTGAGAGAAGAATATAAGAGAGGAGATGGGGAGAGATAGAATGGGGTAAACTATCTCATATAGAAGAGGCAAGGGGAAATGGTTGCAATGGAGGGGAAGAACAGGAAGGCAAAAAGGCAAAACCTTATTCTCATTGAATTTGTCTCAGGGGGAGAATGACATACAAACTAAATAGGACATCTCACCCTACAGGAGAGTACGAGGGAAGGGGATGAGAAGGGGGATGATGGAAGGGACGGCAAGCTGGGGGAGAGGGAAGTTGGAAGTACCCACTTTTGAAAAGGGACAGGATCAAAGTAGAGAATAGAACAAGTGGGAGGTGGCATAGGCGGGAGAGAAATATAGTCAGTCTTTTACAATGTATCTACTATGGTAATGTTTTTCATAGCTACATATATACAATACATACTGAATTTCTTATCTTCCCAGTAAGGGTGGATGACAAAGGAGGAAGGAAATGAATCTGGAATTCAAAGTTTTAAATTCAAATGTTTAAAAATATATAAATACTATCACTAATACTATTTTACATATAATTGGGAAATAAGATATACAGGCATTGGGCCACAGAGATCCACCATGCCCTACTGGAAAAATTGAAAGGGGTATGGGAGAAGATATGGGAGAGAGCAGATTGGAGGAGGGGATATCCTGTGGGACCACTATTTTGGGGTGGTGGATAGGGGAGAAAACAGGGAAAAAAACTGTAACTCAAAATCTCACGGAAATGAATGATGTAAACCAGAAGTTAATAAAGCATTTGAAAAAAAACCTCCAAGTCACTCAGGTTCAAAATGATGGTGTTTCCCTAAACTCATTCTTATTCCTTTGACATTCTCAATTCCCAAATCCTGCAATTTTATCTCCGCAACAGATTGCAGAGGTCTCTTTCTCTCTACTCACAAGTCTACCCCAGTAATTCAGTCCCTCATCACCTCTTTCCTGGAATATTACAATGAGAAATAATTAGACACAGCATAGAATAGTGGATAGAGCACTAAACTGAACTAGGAGTCAAGAAGAGCTGAGTTAAAATTCTGCTTCAGACCCTTTTACTAGCTGTGTAACCTTGAACATATCATTTGAGCTCTCTGTGACTCAATTTCTTCATCTGTAGAATGACAGGGTTGGGTTTGATGATCTCAAAGAATTCTTCCAGCTCTAAATCTAAGATCCTATGACCTTCCTGCTCCACTTCAGTCCTCTCTTCTCTCCAAACTGCCCTTCACACAGCTATCAAAGTAATTTTCCTAAAATGAAAATAATACCTGCTCTCAAGGAGCTTACAGTCTAATCAGGGAGATATATAAGTAATTAGGTACATATAATGTGTACACACACACACACACACACACACACACACACACACACACACACACACTGTGCCCAGAGTAGATGGAAATTGATCTCAGAGGAGAAAGACAAGCAGTTAGGGTAGGAGGAGGAGAAGCTGGGAAAGGCCTCCTGAAGTGGGGAGAATTTAAGCTGATTCTTGAAGGAAGATACTATCACCCTGCTTATCACACTCTTGGTGCTCCCTGTTGCCTCAAGGATCAAATATACCTGCACTTGGTATTTAAAGCCTTTCAAAACATTGCTTCTTTCTACCTTTCCAGTCTTTTTAGACATTGCTCCTCTCCCCTCACTCTGTGGTCCAACCATACCAACCTACTCTTATCTCCCATCTCAGCACATTCTCCTTGTCTCTCAAGGTAGGAATGAACTCCTTCCCTACCTCTGTTTCTTGGGATCCCTGGTTTCCTTCAAGAGTCATCTCAAATACCAAGTTCTAGATGAAGGCTTTCTTGATCCTATCCTCTCTCCCTCACATCTACCAGCTAAAGCTTCATTCCACAGGACCTAGCATGGTGGTATTTTGGGATCTCCAGAGCAACCCTAACCCTCTTTATGGGTAACCTCTTCACTTGGAGGAGGTACAAGGAAAAGGCAAGGAAAAAGGGCAGCTACTGGCTTTCCCCTTAAGTCAGTTTGGATAGAGTCTGAGCAACCTGGGAGAGGAAGTCAAAGAACAATTCCCCATGACAGTTCCTCCCACCTGACTGGCTAGGATGGGGATTGGGCAACCTGAGGGCCATCCTGGCAAAATAAATGGGAAGCAAGTGGAAAAGGCACAAGGTGGAACATGAAACTTAAGCTACAATAGCTCAAGCAAATGGAACATAAGAAGGTGTTCCCCATCTTCCATCTCTTCTTAGGGCCCTAACTTCAGATTCATATCTAATGGTTTAAATGAATTCCCCTAAAAAGAATATTTTCAGTTGATTTGAACCCTCAACTACTTAAAGTCCTCAGTCTTTCTTCCCTTTTCAGTGGAGCTCACAAAGAATTCACTCATTCATCACATAGAATAAATGGAATTTAATACCAGGAAATTGTAAGTAAAATGGAATGGTTCGAAAATCAATATCTAATGTTCTGGATCTCTAATCGCCTACTTTCTTTTTTTTTCCATCTACCTTCTTGTCCCCACAGAAGAAACAGATGCCCCAAAAGGTAAAGTGCTGCTAAGGTCCCTCTGACTCAGAGATCACATGGGTTGGAGAGTGGAGGGGAAGAAGGCACATCTCACCACACTGTGACTCATTCCATCTTCTTTCTTTGATGATGGTGATCATCAATCCAATTCACAGTGTCTCTCCAGCAAAGCCTGAAACTCAGATTCTGATCACTTTGCAGGTCATTTTAGGTTCAGGCCAGCCTTGGGGAAAGCACACACACACACACACACACACACACACACACACACACACACACACACCCCAATACTCACTTGGCATTTTCTTCTTACCCCTCTTTTGATACAAAACCAATACTGTGGAAGTCAGAGTCAGAAGCTATAGAATTTGGCCCTTTAAGAAGTCCTGCCATAATCCAAGCATGGCCTCTAACATATCTCCTCCTCCCACCCTTTAAACCAATGTTTGGCAGGGGCTACCCTACAGCTATTCCATCTCTCTTTGGCACCTAGACATAAAGAAAAAAATAAGAAGACAAATTAGTGCCGAGCAGCTGGGGGCTGCTTCAGGAAGAGATTATATATAAAATTAAATTAAAATAAACAGAAGAAAAATTCCTTACTTGTAAAACCCTTTTGATACCTGCGTCATCTACTTCGGGAACCTGTGCTTTCTCTTTGAAAGGACAACATTAAGAGAACAAATTACAATTCTGTAATTCCCTTTCCTTTTTGCTCTTTAACTGCCCAGAACTAATTTCAATACTTTGTCTTAAAAGATTTTTCTAAATGGGTCTTTTCTTTCCATGAGTTTCATTCAAAAGTCCCCATAGACTCATGCACTACTTTCACATTTGTGAAAACTTGTTACCATAAAACTCACGTCAACACAGACAGGGTAGAAAGTACCTACTGTCCATTCTTTAACCATCTTTCCCATCTTTGGCCAATTCTGTGATTCCATGGAGAAGACAGGATTCCAAAAGGTCCTGTGTTTCACAAAAAGAAGAGTTTAGTGCTTTGGGCTAATTATTTCAAATCGAGACCAAATGCCCACAATTAATTTTACCTTATGGAAAGAATGAAGGTACTTGGTGCTTAGAAACCAAGAGAGAAAAAATTCACGGTTTTCAGTCTTGAGAGAAATTTTCAAAGTATGACGACTTGTTCTTTTTCATTTTTATTCCAGAAAATAATTAAAGCCATTTGATTTGAAAATTAAAGTAAAATGAAAGCCTTAAGGTAAATGTGACCCTTTGAATAAAACTGTAATTGTTTTATGGGTTGGGTACAGTTATAGTGTTGCCTTTATTCTGAAGAGTTGAAGAATCTAGAATCAGAAGTTGTTGTTCCAGTAATGTCCTACTCTTTATAATCCCATTTGGGGTTTTGTTGGCAAAAATACTGGAATGGTTTGCCATTTCCTTCTCCAGATCATTTTACAGGTGAGGAAATTGAGGCAAACAAGGTTAAGTGATTTGGCCTGGGTCACACAGCTAGTAAGTATCTGAGGTCACATTTGAACTTGGATCTTTCTGATTCCAGGTCAGGCACTCTATCCACTGTGCCATCTAGCTGTCCTAAATCATATGAGTAAATTCTAATCCTAGCCCTGCCACTTCCTACCTATGTAACCTTGGGTGAGTTCCCTCATCTTTTTGCACCTCATTTTCCCCATCTGTAAAATGATGGGATTTGGACTGGATGACTGGATAAGAATTCTCCTAGTTCTAAATTCTCTGAGCTTGTTTTTCAAAGTCAATCCTCTAGCCTTTTATATTTCTGGCAAGTATTTTTCTCTGAATTTGACAAATATCTTCAAGGATACTTTATAAGTATAATAAGGCTGGCGGAGGAGTGCAGCCTTTCTGAGCACGCACAGAATGCTTGAGTAATGTGTTTCCCACATGGATTCTGGAGAACAAGAAGACATTCTTCAACTGGTTCACATTTCCCAAACAACGCAGCAAAAAGGAACTTCTTTGATTGACTATGAACTGTGGAGCTTTCAAAAAGTACTAGCGAATGAGAGACCAGGAAGCATTTCCCACACAAATGGAAGTAGTCATCTTGCCTTGGAAAACCTGGGCATCCTTTTCCTCACAGAAATCTGCTCTATGTCTTCCTGAGAGGCTCCATGAGCTTAATGGATTCCAGGGTGGGAAGATGAGGGTATGTCTCTGTCCCTCATGGAAAGTGACACTGTCACTGCTACCCAGAGCTATCCTCTGGCCTCCTGGCTGTTCCACAAATAAGACAATCCATCTTTCAGCTCTGGGCATTCTCTCTGGCCATCCTCCATACCTAGAATATTATCCCTCATCTCTATCAACTCGTTTTTCTGGCTTCCTTTAAGTCCCAACTAAAACCCCATCTTCTACAGAAAGCCTTTCCTAATCCCTCATAATTTCAGTGCTGTCCCTCTGTTATTTCCTAGTTAGCCTATACATAGCTTGTTTGAACATATCTGTTTGCTTGTTACCTCCCATTAGATTGTGGGCTTCTTGAAGGCAGGGACTGGCTTCCCCACCCCTTTCTCTCTCCCTGTATCCACATTGCTTATAATAGAGCCTAGCACATAGTAGATGCCTAATAAATGACTCATATATAGTACTTTCATAGAAATATCTATTATAAAGGTGCAGTATGTTATAACAGAGATCTGGCCTTGGTTAGAACAATCTGGATTCAAGTCTTGACTCTGATATCTAATTTCTGAGTGATATGGGGCACATCACTTTTTCTGAATTTGAGGAAACACCAAGATTACAAATCTCAATTTAGTTATGGACCTGCATTGGTCACAGCACCTTAGATCTAGTCCAATTCCTTCATTTTAAAACTGATGAAGATGAGACCTGGGGAGGTTGAGTAACCAAGGTCACATAGTAAGTAATATCAGTGGTGGGACTTGAATCAAGTTCTTCCGATTCCAAAGCCAATGATCTCTCCACTGTACCATGCTTCCTCTTGTAGGTAAGAGTTTCCTTAATGGTGAGTTCTCTGTATCAATGAAATAATTTGTTTAATAATAATGATAAATAAGACAACTTAAGTTTTTGCAGAGGGTTCTACATAATCTCATCTGCCCTTCACAACAACTCTGTGAGGTAGCTAACATATTTGGTAGCATTGCTCCCATTTTATAGATGAGGAAACTGAGGCTTAGAGATGCAGAGTGTATATAAACTTACATGTAATGCTTACACTGCAAGGAAATGTCAAAGGCAAGAGCTGAACTCATCTGATTTTGAGATCAAAATGCCCCCCCACTACCAGGGGCACCACCTCATGCTGTCAGAAAAACTCATAGGCTCAGAGGCAGCATGCTGCTGGTATGACTTATACCTGAACTGATCTGTCCCTGCTCCTATGGTGACATCTGTAACAAAGATCTGGGCCCTTTGATACTCTAGTGCTGAAGGCATGTGGAGCTTTAAGATAAAATGCAAGCAGAGAACAACACATAAAGTCTGAACTCACCATAAATCCTCCCATCTTTTCCGCAAGATTATCACCTCCATAAAAGCTGCAAATAAGTCTTCCTGGATGGTGTGTTGTCATGGAATGAGGCTTATTTAGGGGCAGCTACGGATATTCAAAATCTTTATCCATTCCCACGGAAGCCATTCTTTCAAAATCTTCACAGATGAATATATCTTTTGCTAAAGAATGCCACCTTAGGGAGACTGGATATATTAAGCATAGATGGAAAACATTACAAGAACTTGAATATCCTGAAATACATACTTGCCTTGGATCAAATAAATTGTATCCCTGGTTTTGTTTGAAAAGGTGTTGCTACACTGTAAGTCTGAGTACAAAGAAGCAGAACATTGTAGAAAGGAGGGAGGAGATTTAATATAAATTGAAGTCCCAAAGTATGGAAGGAATCCATAGCAATGCTGTATTTCCAGCCATGGGAATAAGGTTACAACTGGTAGGAATGATGGAAGGAAGGATAGGGAGAATAGAGAAGGAGAAAGGGAGAGGGAGAGAAAGAGGGAAAGGGAGAGGGGGAGAGAGAGAAAGAGAGGAAGAAAGAGGGGAAAAAAAGAAGGAGGTACATATACATATAGAAAGGTGTATGTATATATTTATATATTAGCACTGTGTAGCAGCAAGCACCCCAACATCCCCAGTATGGCTGCCAACACAGGTTCTTAGATCTGCTTTTCAAAAGGAAAGCAACTCAAAATGGGTTAACAAGCTTACTTTAATCAAACAAACATATATCATTTACCTAGTTCAGGGAAAAAGGTCAGCACCCCGAACTTCAGAGTATACAGACTCTGTATTCAAAACAGAGAAACAGACAGATCAAGCACACAGGTTTCCAAACTGCCCAACCATTACACAATACCAAATCACCATCGAGGGAAGCATCAACATCTGGGTTTTCAAAGCCGGGGCGGGGGCGCTCTCAATGGCTGCCCAGAGTCTCATCTAGTCAAATCACACAACACTTCTCAAAGTGAGCCCCAAAGCAAAGCCTTTCATCAGGGTTTATATAGCCTTCTCCGGGCTCAGAGAATGTAACAACCTTCTTGACCCACTGCCCAATCACAAAGTATCAAGGTGTGGGCTTTCCTGAAAAACAAGTCTCCCACCACATCCTCCAGGTGCACTTAACCTAGGGGCAGGGAAGATCTTTAAATTTGCATTTCCATTACACACTGTCATTGTGTAGTCAAAGAGAGACAGAATAAACATCTCTAGCCTCTTTTCCCCCAACTTTTTTCAAGGGAGAATTTATTTCCTACTAGGAGGAGAAGCAGGAATTTTGAGTCAAAGGCCATTCCTTTCCTCAGACAGAGGTATACTAGGCTAGTATTATAACTATATGCTCTCTTAAATACTGTTAGTCTGTGGGAGAGGGTGGGATATTCAGGTTCAAGCTAACTTCTGGTCACTATTTCATTAATGAGAGAAACAGGACCCCAAGATTTATATCCAAGGCTTAACCCTTTTCCACCCAAATACCATTTCCACAATGAACATTCACAGTGAATAGAAAAGAAACCCATTTATCCAATTATAGCAAAACAGAAACCAGAGAAGGTATACAAAGGAGAACATATGCCAGAAAATATGGAGTGAAGGAATTCTCCTGTTGGGAGCAAGGTAAAGTTTCAATAAAACAAAAGCAAAAGGTTCAAGCAAAGCTTCAACCAAGAGAGTGATAGTTTTAAGTCTCATCCAAGAGAGTGTTTCCTGAAGTCCCTAGTGTAACAAGCTGGATATGAAGACATGATGGAGACTGCCAGCTGCTCTCATGTCTTCTAAAGTCTTTGCCTTTAGCAACTTGACGTGGGGTTGGTCTCATCTATCTTCTCTCTCAAAGCTGGAAGTCAGTCGAGGGACGGCTAGGTGGCGCAGTGAATAGAGAGCAGGCCCTGCAATCAGAAGGACCTGAGTTCAGAGCCGGCCTCCGACATTTAATCAAAAAAACCTAGCCGTGTAACCTTGGGCAAGTTACTTAACCCCAATTGCCCTAAAGGGGCGGCGCAGTGAGTAAGAGCGCCGGCCTCGGAGTTTGGATGACCCGAGATCAGATCCGGCCTCAGAAAATGAGCACCCACGCATAAATAATGACTAGCCGTGTAACCTTGAGCAAGTTACTTAACCCCAATTGCTTAAAAAAAAAAAAAAGCTGGAAGTCAGAAGTTCCTGAAGCAACTGTGGGGCCTGAAACAACTTAAAGCTTGAAGAGAACTTGAAAAAGACTGAAGAGTTCTTCTGTCTCTCATTCTTATAACCCTGTCCCACCCTTCACACAGGCATGAGATACTGATCTCCACCAATAAGAAGAGTCTTTTATCAATTGGTTTGGGGACTAGAGTTACATATATAAAAACTTTCCATGTGTATAAAAATATATTTATATATAAAGAATATGTCCTATACTTTATATATACAGATACATACATATTTGAGTGTGTTATATAGCTATACTTTTAGACTTGGTTTCAGGGGCTGCCCAGTGATATGGCAAAGACTGGCATCAAACTTGATGACAAATAACATTAGCAACAGAATGCAGCATGTAGTGTGATGCTAAATAAGGTTTATGAAAGCTTGGAGGCCCAATGAACCAAATAGGAAAGTTAGTTGACAATCAGTATCACTGATCTAAACAATTTTCTAAAGAAGCACCTGAAAGTTACAGAATCAGAATCTTGGAGTTGGGAAGGACTTCAGAGGCCATCTAATTTTAGCAGCACCTGAGCAAGGATCTCTCCACCATATAACCAGCAAGCTACATCCAGCCTTCATTTGAAGACCTTTTATGATGAATGAGGATGCATGTTGGTCTTAATCTCCAAATGACTGAATATTGACAGTGGCATCACTAATTCCTGTAGGGATTAGAACCAAGAAGCATATTGCCCTAGTTGGTTTAAAAGCCTAGGACAGAGTTTTGTTCTTACTCTTAAAGTTTTAGGAGTAGTAATAAATACATTTTAAAAGCACTTTCTTTATACACACACACACACACACACACACACACACACACACACACACACATACACACACACACACACACACACACACACACACACACACACATACAGCCACAAACTTAGATTAAAAACTTCATGGCAAGAAGGAAGGCTGTTGCCCTGAACTTCTGAACATAGAAAATGAAATATCAATAGAAAAAAATTCATAGATTGCCACTGGTGAAAGCACTAAGGCTACAATCTTCAAGACACAGTGGCTAAATTTAACAATTCAATTGAGAAACAAATTCTGCAAGTGATTTGGAGAAAAACTTTCAAATATAAAGAAAAGAAAACTAATAATACAAGATTATTCTGCACTTACCATAAAGTATAGAAAGGAATGGAACACTGTGTTCCAAAGAGCAATGGAGCTCAGGATACAGCCCAGGGTGACCTATTCTGTTAATCTGAGCTTGACCACAAAAGAAGAAAAAAATAGATGTTCAGTAATAAAAAGGAATTTGAAAGATTTTTAGAAAGAAAATCAGACCTGAAGAGATTATTTGCTTTTCAAATACCCCAAACAACAGAAATTGAAAAGAACTGAATAAAGGTAAGAGCCAAGGACAGCAACAATAGTGTTATAGAAGAGACACTAGTGTGAGACATCTTTTTAAATGAACACAAGAAGATGGGAGGAAGGTAGAAGTCTGGTGGAGGTAACACTGAATAGGTAGGATTATGGTATTATGGACAGAACCTAACAATATCCTGCCTACAGGTGAATCGATGTCTTTTGGGGGGGGGGACACTATATTACAACATGAGAGGGAAAGGAAACATGGGAACAGAGAAAAATATGAGCTGTGCTTAGGTCAAATAGAGGACTAGAAATAAAGGGAAGGTAGCCCCTGTGGTCTTGTAAAAGAAGGGCCTTCAGGTGAGTGGGTGAGGAGGAGGAGGAGGAGGAGAGGATAGTAAATATGGGGAAAAGAAGGAGGCCTTGATTTGGTGGGGAGAGGGTTCCACTGATGAATGCTCCTATAGATGCAAAGAGATGATCTGTGAAGGAAGATAAGGACCTTGTATTTGCTGTGGTCTGGGGGATTTGGTGCTTGAAAAATCCACTTGTCCTTCCTGAGAAGTGGGGGAATTGGAATAAGTAGGTACAACTGGCACCTGGAGGGGTAGGATAAGTATCCAGGAGGTAAATTTTGAGGTATATGGGGGAGAAGGAAATGGAGGAAGGTATAGAGTAGTGGCAGGCATATTCAAGGATATGGTGAGAGAGGGGTTCTACCATATGGCAGTGTCCTTGTTGACACTTCAATAACTGGCACCGTGCTGTGAGGCACAAAGGAAAAGAGGAATCCATGAGGCAAGCACTACAAGTCAGTGGCAGAAATTGCCTAGTGGGAAAAGCCTAGAATGGATACCTTGGAAGTTTTGATTTGTAAAGAGTACAGAGAATAGAGACAAAATAATTATAGGTGTCATAAATCAGATAACAAGCATCTAAAGTAGAAAGAGAAGGTGAATAATGAAGAAAGAGAAATTCTTTTTCAGAAATGGGTGCAAAAAAAAAAGAAATTTTAAAAACTAATAATCAAGATTAGTTGAAGGTAAAGAGAAAGGGAGAATCTATTTGCCTGAGAGGAAAAAGAAAGGAGGGATTATATAACCAGATAAAAGCAGGGGAGAAAAAGGATCTAATAGACAAAAACCCAGAAGGAAAAGGTTAACCAATAATAAGAGAGAATCAAGGATGAGGAGAAGAGAGCCAGTGAGAATAAGGCCAACTTAAATAGAATCAGGATAAAATAACTGAAAGGACATGGTGCTGAATTTACAGCAGAAGAGGGGGAGAATCATAACTTGAAAAAAAAATCAATATTAGAGACAAATGGAGGAAAATATAAACTAAACTTTCATAGCTTTAAATGTGAATGGATTAAATAATCCAATAACATGGGGGGAAAGCAATAAATTAGATTTTTAAAAACTCTATAATTTGTTGCTTATAAAAAATGCATTTAAAAACCAGACAGATCAGTTCCAGCTGTAGTGTAAAGAGAAGAGACCTGGGCTAAGGAAGGGCTTTAGGAATGTGTTACAAAAGCACAGTACACACAGAAGTCCATCTGGCACCTGGAGGACACCGCTGAATACTCCTGTTGAAGAAAATTCTTTGAGTTACTTGGTTTCTTGCTTTAGACAGCGTTAGAAATGGGAACTGTCAGTGGAACTGACAGTAACTGTCAATACTCTATGTTTATCTTCAACTTCATATTCTGGGTACGTGACTGCATCATCCTGGGAGTATCAATATGTACACGTGTCAACAAACCTGGTCAAGATATCATCAGTGGAGAAATAGATACAATCAACATGCATGCAGTTACAAATCTCTTAGTAGCTGTGGGTGCCATTATCGTGGTCCTTGGTTTCCTGGGATGCTGTGGTGCTATGAAAGAAAGTCATTGCATGCTGCTCCTCTTCTTCATTGGACTACTTCTGATTGTGATTCTTGAGATTGCCACAGGTGTGCTAGGCCTTGTCTACAAATGAAAGATTGAAGAAACACTTAAAAAGGGTTTCTAGGAACAAGTGAAAACTTTGGCGCAAGATGATGCTGAACATGAAACACTTAAAAAAGAACCTGGATCAATTTCAAAAGAAGTTTAAATGCTATGGCTTGATTGATGGCGCTGCTGACTAGGGAAAGAAGTTCAACAAGTATTCTTCATCATGTGAATGTAAAAATGATACTAAAGCAAATACTAACACAAATTATATTTGTGTAACGTATATGGGAAAACAAGTTTATAAAGAGACATGTGGTGACTATATTATACACTTTTTAAAGAAAAATTTGCTTGTTGCTGGAATTGCATTTGGAATAGCAGTGGTTGAGATACTTGTCTTGCTGTTTCCTTTGGTCTTATACCACCAGATTGGGGAGGGGGAATGAAACTATGGGAGTTAAACTGTCACCCACCAAACCTTCCTTATAATGATTTGTTTTGCTCTCTAAAAAATACTTTTAAAAGAAATATTAAATTTGCTAAAATATTACATTTTGCTGAAAGCATGGGTAATTTAATTATGCATCAGATGACTTTAAGTGACAATAATGGTATGAATGTATATTTTTATGCAGAATAAAATCACATTTTGTTTCAATTGAACAAAACCAAAGACATGCACAGGATAAACTGAGAGGATAAGAAAATATTACTATGCATCAAGAGAATTCAAAAAATCAGGAGTTGCAATCATGTTATCTAACAAAGCAAAAACAAATGTTCAAAAAATTATTAAGGATAAAGAAAATACATTTTGTTGAAAGGACCCATAGATAGCAGAATAATATCAGCAGTAAATCAATATGCTCCAAATGCCTTAGCATCCAAATTAACAAAAGAAATATCTGAGCCACAAGAAAACATCAACAGAAATGTAATAGTGACACTTCAATGTTCCTCTTTCAGTTTTGAACAAGTCTAACAGAAAAATAGGCAAAAAGGAAAATATGGAACTTAGCAAATTCCTTGAAAAACAAGTTAAAAGACTTAAGGTATCTTTGAAATGAGACTGCAAAAGTAGATGACAGATCAATAGATCAAGAGATAAATAGATACAGATTTCTCAGCATCACATGGAACTTTTACAAAAATTGACCTTGTACTAGGGCACAGAGATACTGCAAACAAATGTAAAAAGCCACATATAGCAAATAGATCCTTTACAGGATACAATATAATAAAAATAGTAATTGGTTCAGGGACAACAAATAAAAGATACAGATCTAAATGAAGACTTAACAATGAAATCCTAAATAATGAATGGGTCAAAGAACAAACCATAAAAACAATTAAAAACTATGTAAAAGAAAAAGATAACAAGGAAACAACATACTCAAATTTTTGAAATTCACCTAAAGCAGTCCTCAGGGAGAAAATCATATCCCTACAAATATACATTAACAAAATAGAAAAAAAAGAGTAATAATGAGCTGAATATATAGTTTTAAAATTAAACAACAAATAAAAGCAAAATAAGCACTACAGAGGAGATGTTAAAAATTAGAGTGAAAACAGATAAACTGGAAACAAAAAAATCCATAGAAATAATAAATAAAAGTAAAAACTAATTCTTTTAAAAGACTAATAAAATTTATAAACTCCTAACTAATATGATTTAAAAAAAAGAAAGCAGAAAATCAAGTCAATAAAATAGCAAATGAGCAAAGAAAATGATGAAAAGAGGAAGGGACAAAAGGGAAATAGCATTTCTAGGCCTCAAACTATATTAGAAATCATCAGTCATCAATCAATAGAACAGTCTAAACATGGGAGAATTAGAAACAATAGAACTTATTAACTCAGGATTTGATAAAGTGGAAAACAAAATTGCCTTGGAAAAAAACTTATTTGATTTTTTTTTAAACCCTTATTTGACTTTAAAAAAAAACTTCTGGGAAAACTGGAAAGTGGAAATTAGGCTTAGACCAACAATTTATACCATGTTCTACAATACATTTTTTTATAGTTAAATATATAATAGCAATATTTATTTCAAAACTTGCATGTAAAAGATGTTTCCCTAGGCCAGATGATTGGATATAAAAATCAAACTCATCATATTGCCACCCCCCCCATCCTTTACCCCCACCTGTTCTTCCTACATTAAGTATAATCAGAAATTTGTACAATATGAATATCTGCTTCTGAAACAAAGTTACAAATTAAGTAATAACAAAATATAAGACAACAACAAAATATTTAAAGATCACATAAATACATTATTTTAATTTTATTTTTAGTTTATGGAATAAAATAAGCATTTCCATGACATATTATAATAATAATTTTAAAAAGATGATTATACAAGAAACTACAAATCTATTATGTACAACTTGCTATTCCTTTTAAATATATAATAAAGTTATGTAAGTTTCTTTTTTTTTTGTCCCCCCTCCAAATGGATATATAACCTTAATATCGAAGATTTTCCTTTTCAAAAAATTAGGGTTGAAACCAATCATATACCTATAATAGTGGTGGTTAAGGGATGTATTATTAACCAAATGAGAGATAATATGAGAGATTATATGGAACTGAAAAGCTTCTGCTCAGACAATATTAATGTGTCTAGGATAAGAAAGGAAGTAGTCATGTGGCGGGAAAAGTCTTTGTATCAGATTTCTCTGATAAGAGTTTGGTATCCAAAATATATAAACAATTAATAAATATATATAACATGAATGTGCATTCCCCCGTACATGAATGGTCAAAGGATAGGGGAAAAAGTAGATGAAAAGAACTACAAAGTATTCACAACCATATGAAAGAATGCTTTAAATTACTAATAATTAGAGAAATTCAGATCAAAATGACTCAGAGGTTTCACCTCACACCCTAAAAACTGGCAAAATAACCCCCCCAAAAATTAATTATGCCTGTTGATTCATTCAAAAGAGGTGCAAAAGAGTCTCCTGTGATTAAGTTCATTGCAATGGGGATGGAACTCTTCCCTACCCAGTGGTGTGCTGGTAAATGTTTAGCATTCAGATCTCCAAAAGGAAAAAAAAAAGTGTATGCTAGACATACTTTTCAGTTTAATTTGCATTATTAACACTTTTTCATCACTTTCCTAAGTCTAGATAATCAACAAAACAATAAATTGGACCCTAATTTGTAGCATGTGCTGACTTCTTGAGGTGTAAATTATCACACTGAAAATTTAACAACTGACTCTCGCAATTTGTTCCACATTTGTTCCACCACATCCCTGCCCCTGTTCTCTACCCCGCATCTATACCTACCTTTTTTGGTCTTTTCTTTGTATCTCCCAGAGTTTAGCACAGTGACTTAATAATTGCTTGTTGATTGATTGTATTAAAATATGCATCTATATATATTTACATATGTATGTGTGTATTTGTGTGTGTGTGTGTGTGTGTGTGTGTGTGATGCTGACCTTCTGGCCTTCTCTGATGTGAGGTTGATAGGGAGACAACTTGGAACTCAAAATGTAACAGCAACAACATCAAAAAGAATTAGAATATACATAAAGGAGAGTAATAGGAAATAAGATGAGGAATACATTTTGGATCCAGATTGCGGAGGGTCTTAAATTCCAGTCTGAAGAGTTTGACACAATAACTGTGCCTTAGGAATATCAACAATACTCATGGCAGCTAATCTGTATGTAGTGCTTTAAGGTTTCCAATCAACAAGCCGTTTCTTTCTTAAGAACCCATCCTGAAACAGGGGATATGAAGATAAAAAAAACCAAACTAATCCCTGTCTTCAAGGGGCTTACATTCAAATACGAAAAATATGTAAACCAAATACAAAGTGCCTTGAAAGAGAAGAGGTGCAAGGGGGAGTAATTGAGAAGCACTTTAGGAGGGGATATTTGAGCTTTACTTTGGTGCGAGCCAGGGATGTGAAAGGCAGAAGGAAGAAGGAAGATAGCAAAATGCTTTGTGTGCATTACTTCATCTGAACCTTACAATGACCCTAAGAGGCAGGCACTATAGAACATTAACATTTTTTTAAAAAAATCAACTTTTCAAGTGTAACCTGGGGCTGGTGTGTCTAAGCAGCAGTTTTGAAAAAGATCTGAGGATGTGATGGGTGGCAAGCTTAATATTAGTCAACTGTGTAATATTATTGTCTTTATTTCACTGAAAAGGAAAGTGAGACTCAGAGCTATTGTGGTTTCCCATGATCATGTGGATATCAAGTGTCAGGGAAGGATGTGAACGCATGTCTATCTATTCTCAATTCAGTATTCTATTCTTTACACCCGTATGCTGAGGAAGATCATTTTGAATTGAGTGGAGGCCTGACTGGAGAAAGGGAGAGACTAGAAACAGGGAAACCTATTTGGAGGCTAATAAACAATGTATTATATTGCTCCAGAATGAATACTACATATCTGTTCATGTGTTTCATCACCCCTGTTAACCTGCAAGGTCCCTGAAGGATAGGGCCATATCTAAATTATCTTTGCATCTCTCCTAAACCATAGCACACTGTTTTGTACTTAATAGGCATTTATCAAATAACTGTCAAAGGAAGAAATGACTGAGCTGAATGTTATCCTTAGGATCAAGAGAAACTGACCCCATGGGAAAACTCTCTCTTTGGAGGTAGAGGGATTTAGTGAAGTAACCTACATTCCTTACAGATTCTTTTCTCTTAAGTTACTTGGGTCCAAAGTGAGAGCGTTTGAACAAGATGACTCTGCAGCTGTTTGGACATCATTCCAGTCAATAGAGCTGCTGCTACAGAAGAAGAATAAAGCTGTCTGTCAAACAGATGAAAGGAAGCAGCCGAGAGCCATCATGGGTGCACATGAGACCCCACTTGAGTGGCTCTTAGCAATTCTTTCCTGAGTATGACTCAGAAACACACCTGCACAAATGGAGGTGGGGGTGGTGGACATAGATTTTACTCAAGTGTTGGGTTGGGAGTTGAAAGGAACAAAGAATGGTGATTTGGTAAGTACATAGCAGCTGTTATGATAATGTCCTGAGTGTCTACTCTGAGCTCTGCAGAAGAATATCTAAAAATTCAGTCTTTTTCTCCTTTCCCTGGATTTGGAGTGTGGCCAGAGTATCATCATGAGGTCCCCTGGGATAAACCTAGTCCTCTAGAGGAGGATAATGGAATGTAGAAATGGAAAACACTCACAAGTTGTAGAATCTCCAGCTTTTGCTACAAATATTCTCTAGTGATTTAAACAAAGTCTCGGTAATTCCAGATACAGGGATTCTACCACTTCCCATGGATCAAAAGATCATTCCATATCCAGACCCTTTTGTTAGGAGCTGTTTATTGCCTAAATCTCTCCATGAAGACCTTCTTTGCTTAGCTGTATTTTTTATTATTTCCTCTATTTACTTCTGTCAAGTTTGACTCTTCCTCTTCCATAGACCCTGGAACTATTTTGAGTTGGGAGTCTTATTTACCCTTTGGTTGTCTTTTTCAGTCAATCTATATTCGTACTTAGCTTTAACAGTGACTGATGCTGTATAAATGTTAGCAGTGGGAATCATACTGAATATATGTGCAGTTCTTTTTTCAGCATTCCTTATCAGTTATTTTGAGAAAACACAAAAGCAATGTTCCAATGTGATGGGCCAGCTGGAACCACGCCTTTTGCATATCTTTCTAGGCATGTCCTTGGGTCCACTATCTCCCTTCTCCCCACTTTTTATTTTAATTGCATTTTATATTGTCATAGGATCAAAAGATTGAGAACTAGAAGAGGATTTAGAGGTCTTCTAGGACACTCCTTAATTTTACAGATGAGAAAACTGAGACCCTAAAGGGTTAACTGATGTGCCCAGGATCAGATAGATAGATAGATAGATAGATAGATAGATAGATAGATAGATAGATGACAGATATGTAGATAGATAGATGATAGGTAGAGAGAGATAGAGAGATGATAGATAGATAGATAGATAGATAGATAGATAGATAGATAGATAGATAGATAGATAGATAGTATTAGAGTCAGGATTCAAACTCAGGCCCTCTGATTCCAAATCCAGTATTCTCTCCACCATATCTTGCTGTTATACATTGGAGTCATAGCACTTGGGTTAAAACCCTGGACCTGCTACTTATTACTTAAACAAGCAAATCTAAACAAGCCAGCAGAACCCAACTGAGATTCAATTTCCTATCTCAAAAATGAGGAGCTTAGACTAGATGGCTCTAAGATCCCTTCCCTCTAAATACTATGATCCTTTCACTTTCCCCTTGAATAGTATGAATATAAAATCATGTAAAATCCCAGATACTGAATAATAAACAAGAGATTCAAAGATTGCTGTGATCATCAAAGATATACTTAGAAGATATACCATCTGTCTTGTGAAGAAGAAAATGAAAGTCTCTGCTGATCATATTTGGCTGTATCTCCTAACCCCAAACCAGCCTTTATGATCACAAAACAATAAATCATCATGATTACTGTAAAAAAAAAAACAAACATATGAAACCATATGTATGTTGAATGTACAGAAACTCCTACAATATCATATCACAATGAATGTACTAAGCATGCATTAATGCATGCATACATTCAACAATCATTTATTAAGTACCTACCATGTTCCAAACAATGCTAGATAATGGAAGAGAAACACAACCTTGATAAAACATATTTCCTTGTCCTCATGAATGGGAAATCATATACATGCAGAGACAGATAATTCTGATATATAATATTACATTGTAAACATCATCTTCAACTCTGCACTTGCAGAGAGATTTTTGGTCCCACATATGGGGGAAGGGAAGAAGAATGAGTAAGTGTAGCCATTTCATCAGAGAGCCTAGACTTGCTCCAGATAACACAAAAGCAAAGCAGGATTTTATATTTGACCCTAAAAGTGATAGAGGATCATTGGAGCTGATTGAATGGGGGATGGGAGGGTGATATAGTCAGACTAGCACTTCGAGAAGATGAATTTGACAGCTAAGTGGAAGACACACTAAAGTGGGGAGAGGCTTGAAATAGAAAGACCAACCAACAGGATCTTGAAGTAGTCCGGGTGTGAGGCAATGAAGGCAAGTGCCAGAGTGGATACAGCATTAGAAGAGAAAAAGATAGGTAAGCAAGAGATATTATGAAGTTAAAATTGACAGGGTTTGGCAACAGGTTGGATGGGGGAGGGGGCAGCGAGAGAGAGTCAAGGATGACACCTAGGTTGAGAGCCTAGATGACTGAGGAGTTAAATAGCATCAACACAATGATTAGAACCCAGGTCTTCTGACATTGTGTCCACGATTCCTTTAACCCCATCATGCTGTCCCTCACCCTTGGAGTTTAGATTTGATATTAGGAAATAGCCAAAATCAACAGAAGTCAAGTCTGGTGAATAAAGTGGGTAGTCAAGTTGGGTATATACAGCTTTTGTTTGAGTATCAAAAACAAGAAAGTGCTATAATTTATTTTCTTGGCAAACTCATCAACTGTATCTGCAAGTAATTAGAGAAATCCCTTAATGTTTAACGTTATGGCAGGATTGCTGGAATAAGGTAGAGCTTCCCAAGTGACTGCTCTGGAGGACACAACCCTCTTTTGGATGTTTCATATCAGATATGCTGGTTTGAAGTAAAAACAACCAAACACTAGAAGTCTCATTATTTAACAGTCACATCTCAGCTAAGATCTTCAAAGTCTTCAGGATTTATTTTCATCCATGGGCCCTGAATGTTAATGGTGTGTTGAAGGATACAAGTGTTCTCAATCATTCCTATTCCTCCACATAGATTTCTCTGCATTATCATTCAGCTCTGCCCACACAAGTGAAGGACAAGATTTCCAAGGACATTCCTTTCTTTCAATACCGTCCAATTATTTTCGCATTTGGCCAATGCAGAGCCTAAATCATGGCATGAAATATAATTCCTCATTAACCAAGAGACCATCTCGCTGTCTCTTGGCAAATGCAGGCTATATCAGAGCATGGAGTGGATCAACTGAATTCAGTTTGTTATTTTTGTTCTAAGTGGAAATCAACAAGCAATCCTATTTTTGTCATTTGTGCTTACAATGCCCAATGACAAGCCGAACTTATTTTTTCAATTTTCAATTACTTGTTTTGATAACAATAATAACTCTGAGACATACCATGGTCCAGTGAATAGAGAGGACTGGCTTTAGAGTCAAAGAGAAATAACTATGTTCAAATTCTGCCTTTAATAAATGCTGGATTTGTGACCCTAGGCAGACCACTTAACCTCTCAGGGTCCCCAAGCAACTCTCTGGGATTATAAATTGCATTAAGGTGCCAGTCTGTATCAATGGGGGAAACTCCTCACCAGAAGTTCTTGGATGAAATCATAAATTCAGTCAAAAAAAATATTGACATTTCCCTAAGATTTTTAAGTTCATGAAGCACTTGAGGTGCATGATCTTCATTCCCTTCTGTGTAGTGTAATGCCTGGCACATAATAAATGCTCATGTGTGTTGACCAACAAAAAATACTACAAACTTATTACTCCCATTTTACCAATGAGAAGCTATTGCTAATAGTTACAAAGCAAATCAGTGGGAATATTCCTGATTCCAGTTTCAGCCCTTCATATTACTATGCAATAGGGTCTCAATCCTTCAGTTTTGTACCTAATTTTGATTTCTCAGTTACTATTGATGCTGCACTTCCTTTTAAAGAAGGGGAAAAGATATATGTATATTCATGTGTGCGTATAATATTGGTGCCTTTTTGCTTTAAAATCACAGACATTTTTAAGTATCCCTCTTTTCTTGTATCTCTTCATTTCCTCTCTAGGATTTCTCCTGTAATGAAGAAAATGATTTAAGCAAAGCCAATCAACTCAGCTGGCTACATATGCAATATGGACATAGTTCCTCACCTCTCTGCCTCTCTGAGAGGAATACTGAAATGCAAGACTTTTGGTGAAGGCAGTGAGTAAGTGAATATATTCTGTGTATACTCAATACAGCATTTATCATGAAAAAGAAATGTCTTGATCACTGATGCACTTGGGGTCTCTTTTAATGTCCTTTAATAACTGGCTGTTTGCACTCATGCAATTCCATTTCTTATGGACACAGACACTAAATGCTCCATGTACTGAAATGGGACTTGAGAAAATCCTTTTGGCAAAACACAAATAGAGAACTGGGGCACACACTGGGGGCAGGAGCCTAAAGAGTCTTTGAGGGCATGGTCTTAGGCAAAGTATAACCAATCATTTCACATAGTCACATGTGTTTAGATGTGTAAACTACTTAGGTCATTAGAAAAAATATTTATCCAAGTAAAACCACAGAGGGCTGGAAGTTTGTGTATAGTTCTGTTCTTAAGGAGAAAACACAAGGCACATATAAGCAGTGGCTATTTTTCCTATCAATGCAAATTCATTTTTAATTGCTCCCCAAAGTATAATAGTATAATTTCCCCTCAACGTCTCTTCTGGCCTCCTCTTTAACTTTATGGTTTTGTCTACTCCTCCCCCTCTGCGTGTAAACCAAGTTGGAAAAGTGCTTCTGATTCACTTAAGGGGCTGAGTCATGTGTCCAAGAGCAGACCAGGTCAGAGAGCTCAATTGAGAGGAGACTCTGGTGCCTTCACATCATTCCCATATCTTCTATCTTTCTGTGGAATGCACCACTGCCACACAACAGTATGGTCAGAACTTAACTCTCACCTTCAGCCAGAGTTCTACCACCTCCATCCATCATTCACCACATCACCAACTCACAAAAGACTTACAGCAAAAAGACCAATTAGAAGGTGATTGCAATAATGGGAGAAGTTAGGTGGCACAGGGGACAGAGAACTGGCCCTGGAGTAAGGAAGACTCATCTTCCTTAGTTCAAATCCAGCCTCAGATATTTCCTCACTATGTGACCCAGGGCAAGTCACTTAACCCTATTTACCTCAGTTTTTCATCTGTAAAATGAACTGGAGAAGGAAATGGCAAACCACTCCAATATCTCTGCCAAGAAAACCCCATATGGGGTCACAAAGAATCAGACATGATGGAAGCTAATGAACAACAAATTGCAATAACTCGAAGGAGATTTGAAGAGGGCCTGTACTAAGATGGCAATTGTGTGAGTAGAGAGAAAATGACATAACTTAGAGATGTTGTAAAGGATGTGTCTATTATGAAATGTCCAATCAGCAGTTAATAATGTGGATCTGGATGGAACTTTGGAGAGTTTAGAAGCTCAGGGCTGGATATATGAATCTGGGAATCATCAGCATAAACATAATTGAACCCATGGGAGGTGATGTGACCAACAAGTGAAATACTATAAAGGGAAAGAAGTATGTCCAGGACAGAGTCTTGGGGGACCCTAACAGTTACTGGGGGTGACAAGGATAAGTATCCAGTAAAAAAAATACTGAAAAGAAGCAGTCAGAAAGGCAGGAGGAGAAACAGGAGAAGCCAGTGTCAGGAAACCTAGAGAGAAGAAAATAAACCAGAGGAGTGACTTAATAACATCAGACATTACTGAGGTCAAGGTGGATAAGGGCAGAGAAAAGACCATTTAATTCATTAGTTAAGAGATCACTGATGACTTTGGAGAAAGCCTTCCTCAGCTGAATGTTAAGGTCAGAAGCCAAATTGCTTCAGGTTATGATGTTCAAATGAGATAATGTATGTAAAGGGCTTTGCAGAGTTTAAAAAGCTATCTAAATGTCAGGCATTATTACTATTTGCCTCTCTCTTCCTGCAAGTCTCTGACCTGTGCCTGCTGAGAGGCAGTGAGTGCTGTAGCCTCTATACTTTAGTCACAAGATCAAAATTAAAGCTAGAAGGGAACTCAAAAGGCCGATGATCCAATCTCTTCTTTATAGATAAGAAACAGCCCCCAAGAGGACAATGACTTGCCTATAGCCACATAGACAGAATTGTAAGTAGTAGAACCAAGACTTAGAGATCCTGTTTATGCCAGGTGCAGTAAGTATTCTTGACACCATGCATATCCTGGATCCACTTTCTCCTAACTTCCCTGTCTTATTCCCATCTGCTCATTTCCCTTGAAAATATCCATTTCTCTTGCCAAAATTCCCATCTTTGCCCCTCTTCCAGACCTCCTCACCAGGAGTCATCCCACTCATGCCAACTGGATACAATTCATCTTATCTCTTTATAAGAATCCTATTAAAGAATTCGTAGTGTATCAAAGTTCATTCATTTCTCACCTGGACACACCCCTAGATTGGACTTCCATTATATTTGCTATAAGCCTTATTATCAGGAAACTCATCATCCTGAAATATTAAATCAGCCTTAGTACTCACCTTATCAGGACCCTCTGTACCCTCTGCCTCCCTCTAATTGGAAGGCTGGAAAATAGAGCAAAGGACTCCTCCCAAAGTCAACATTTAAAGAGAGCTCCCAGGTCAGTCATCTCTTTTATTTCCCACCTGGCTGTGTTTCTTTGGGCTGGATTCCATCATGCTCCCAAGTCAGGTACTTTCCCTACCTCCCTTTTTCAGCTTCCTTTGGTGTATTGTCTTCCCCCATTAGATTGTGAGCTCCTTGACGGCAAGGACTATGTTTCTTTTTAGTATTTGTATCCCTAGTGTTTAGCACAGTGCCTGGCACACACTAAGGACCTAAATGTTTAATGTCTGATTGGAGGCCCCATTACATTCTATTCCCTTAAATTTAAAAATATCAAAGACCTCATATTTATATGTTAATATAGATATTCTGGATCCCCAAGCACAGGTAGCTATGTAATTTCATAATCATATTTTGGGAAAAGAGTATTTTGACATAAGAAATCATACTAACAGCTATCTTAGAGATTATATCAGGAGTTTGAATACATACTCAGCTCTCCCTCCCTCTCCATCTTGGTATGGAATTTTCTTAAATTACTTAGTTTCATTTAGTAATTATTTTATTCACTATAGCAATGAGTGATTTTGATTAAGTTCTTAGGGGCTGATCAAAACACAATTAATTTTATGTGATTTTATTTCACCTTACTGGTAACCTTTTCTTCTTGTTCATCAATCAATCCAGCAGTTGCTTGTTTGTGTGATAAAATCAGAAAGCATTTTTCCCTCAGATTTCCACAACACACTTGTAGTTATAGCCCTGGGTTGCTAAGATCCCAAATCACCAAAAATCCTTGGGCTAGATTCTTCATAGGCATTCAGTGGAGTTCCATTTGCTTAGAGGTCCTAGTGGCCTTAAGAAAGGAATTTCTAACCCAAGTTTGGAGGCACCACACAAGAAGGAAAGAATAAGATCCAAGTAGAGATGAAAAGGAGAGGATAGGCATATGGAAGTAGAATGATCTGAGATTAAGCCAAACCAGCCTCATCACAGCCTTATGTATGCTGTTTAAATGTTTATTTACATTTTTGTTACTTAATACAGCAAATAATTTACATTGCATAGTGGTTTTGCCTAAACAGTCTGAGATTAAGAGAAGGGAATCTAGCTTAGAGGAAATTCCATGAGAGAATTGCAGTTTATGGCAGGGTGGGGGCCTAGCCAATTAAAGAGAGTTGCTTTAATTTTGTCAATTTTTAAGACCGTTTTAGAGTTTGAGAGTCAGTGTGGCATAGTGTATAGAGTAGTGTATAGAGCTAGCCTCAGAGTTGTTGTTGTTGTTGTTTAAATGGGTTCAGGTCCTGCCTCTGGAATATACTAGCTAATTGACCCCCTAAGTTACCAGGCCCCTCAGAGACTCAATTCCATTTCCAAGACTATAAGTTGCAGAAAAGGTGACCATCTGCCTTGGTAGAAAGAAGCTCCGTATATCCCATTAAACCATGGATCCAATCAAAAACACCTAATTCCAGAGTTTAACCACTAGACTGCCTTGGAACCCAGAGAAAGTGAGAATTAATAAGGAGATGAGTCAATAGTGAAAATGTGTGCTTATTCCTGAGTACACCTGCATCACACACTCATACCCCAAAGAACTGCATGCTCATATACTACATACTTGTATTTCAGGTTTAAATTGTGTAAAATCTCATCACGGGGTTCACTATCTAAAATCTGGCTCCTTTTTTTTTTGCAGGGATGGAGAAAGAGGCCAAGTATGTCTGAATTAACATAGGGGATATATTGAGATCTGGATCAGAAGATAAGAGGCCTTCATGTCTTCCCTTGTTTCCCCCCCATCCCACCATCAGGTAATGTATAATACTCCAATGCTCAAATCTGTGATTTCATCAATGTGGATATTCCCTTGTACAATGTTGATCATTATACAACCTTACCCATCCACCTTGTCCAACTCTTATCCATGAGCTCCCTTAAGTTTGCTACAAGGAGTCAGTCCAGACTGTCCTTCCTCTCTTTTTCTTGACCTTTCAAGGGTATCAGTGGAGCTCACAAGCTACCCCTCAGTCTCTCTATGTGACCAGCCCTTTTTCAGTCGTTCATTTCTTTGATAACATCCTTTACCCTCTGTTTTTCCACACTAATTCTTTTTTTTTTCTGCACCAAATACCTTTATTTAAAGCTGTCAGCTGTCACAAGCCCAACTGATTAGTGAGTGACTCATATAGGACCATACAGTCAGCAAACATCAAAGTAAGACAGTCTCAGGAACTCCCCAAACCTGTGCCCCCACTACCTTTCTATGGGAGTAATGGCTAGTAACTGAAAGTAGTTTAGAGGAGGAAAGGTTGAAGTTGAGGGAAAGAGTGTAGAGGGCAAGATGGGTCTGAGGACATCTCCCTCCTCTCAAGAGGACAGCAACAAACAAGCACTCTGACATACAGTTCTACATTCATACTCCAAATCAATATGTATATAATGGATACTTGGAATATCAGGAGCCTATATTGGTTAAATAAGTTTTAAAAAATCTTTGAAATATTCTGTTTTATGCAAGAAATATTCATAGGCCTTTTGCAAAAATGTTTCCATGGAAAAAGTTTCCAGGAAACCAAGGCAATGCATTGTAATTATATGCAAAGAAAGTGCTTACTTTTAGCCACAATCTAAAGCCAATAGGAGAGGGAAGAACTTAAAAATATGGAAAAATACCTCTTTCTAATAGGGACACAAGGAGTGGGGGCAGAGAGCCAGACTCAGGAGTCAAGACAACCTGGATTCAAATCCAGCCTCAGATGCTTAACTAGCTGTGTGAACCTGGATGAGTCATCTCACTCAGCCTGTTAAATGAGGGGGGGCTGAATTCAACTCTGAGGCTCCTCCCAACTTGGATACTAAGACATGAAGAGCGAGCTAGGTGTCAAGTTGAATGATATTTCTGAGTGAAGGGGAACAATCTGTATCTTATAAGATTTGCTTACCCCCACTCACTTCCTTTGTATGGGTAAGGAGGAATGTGAAGGCTTCGTGATGCAGAACAGGCTGCAGTTGGTAGAAGAAATGAACCCTGGAATGGTCCAGTCTCCAATTGGATGTTTTCTGGGAAGGAATTAGTGAGGGTAGTGAGCAAGTACAGAAAGGGCTGATCTCAAGACAGCCCCAAGGCTTATTGATGGTTCCAGACTAAAATTCCTAATGAGAGCTAGTATTTCTATTAGGTCTCAATACAGTTTGAAGCTTGAGATTTTCAGGTTTAACAGAAGGGCACCATGACTTTTTATGTTAGTGCTTTACATGTTAGTTCCTTTGATCCTCAGGATATATTGAGCAAATCAAAAATTGGTGAAGCAGTAGCATTGCCCAGTCCCATTTAGAATTACAGCCTTTTTATCTTCAGGATGCCATTGAGAAACTGCTTTCATATGCACTTATGCACTTTCATATGCACCAATATCATCAGCTTCAAAGAGAACATAACATTTAATTTGAATTAAAATTCACTTTAATTTTCCCAACTAGATTGCAAACCCCAAGGAGGCTTTTCAGAACAGGGTCAATTGGCTTGTAAATTTAAAAGAATCTTTAAAAAAATACCGTCCCATATGGACACAAGAACAAATGTCAGCAAAAATCTCAATCCTCCACCCCAGTCTTAATGGGAATAACAGATGTTCAACAAAAAAATTAGGAATATAAACGTGGTACTTGAATTGTCATCCTAAACATGCTAGAACCTATCCTTTACTCAAAGCATCACCTTAAATTAGAAAAAAATGAATTAGAAAAGTAAGCATCGATAAGCCTTCAGTGGATTTTGAAGTACAACAAATATACCACATTCTCAAGTCTGATTAAGCTGCTTATATAAACTTAAAGTCAGGAGCATGACTTCCGGATCGGTACTTTTTATATCAAGGGCTTTAAGTAAACAGTTGAGGGCTTCCTGTATTTTCCCGCTCTCTTTCATTTCCTTTCCACACCTGACAAGATTCTCATATTCATCTGAATTCGGGTTGTGTGCAGTAGTCTCTTGTTGATCTTGACCAGATGCATTCTGCACTAAGTCTGAGTGAGACACAGACAAGGAGCAGGGCTCACTTTGGAACAATGAGATTTCTTCTGCAGGTTCCTCTTCTGAATTTTCTGACTCTTGACTATACTCTGCTATTTCTTCTTCTAAATACTTGTCTGTACTCTTTTGCCCACTGGCATCTTCTTCCATATCTTCAATGTGGTCTAAAATCACATCAATAAATGATCTCCTTGAAGCCAGGGATCTTCTAGAAATTACAGAATTATTTTCACCACTACATATTTTAGATGAAAACAATTCAGATTGTGACCTATTGCTTTTAGGAGTTGAGCTAAATTGTGTTAGTAATGGATTTGGGAAAGGGGGTAACATTCCTTCTGTTACAGAATCATCATCATCTGAAACAATCCTCCTGGTTGTATATCTTGTTTTCACAGGAGCTATTTCATCTTCTAGTTTACTTTCTTGATCAGAGAGATTCTCAAGCTGTGGATACTCAAAGCTACTCTGCCCTCTAAGATTAGTTGCTAAATCCCACATGCTATTCTCCTTTTCAGTAGGTTCCAAAGATTGCTTAGAAATATTCTGTCCACTCTCTAGAGAGTCTTCCAAGAAAAGATTGAAATCATCAGCATCCTGCAGTGAAGAAGCTAAGGATTCTTTTCCTAACTTGGCCTCACTTGGTCTAGAATTCTCCATTGCATTTGGGCCTGCTGACAAGTCACCTACTAAGCTAATAAGAGAAGTACCCAATTCCATAGACTTTTCTGGACTAATAGCCAAGATGGAAGATTCCAGTAAAATCTCAGAATTTGTCAGTTGATCTAGATTTGGCTCAAGATCAGCTTTATCTGTTTCCTGAACTAACTGCTTTACATTCTCCTGAGTGTTATCTGGTAAAACTTGACTACTACAGTCAGGATTATTGGTCTTTGATATTTCCATTTCTTGGCACTCTTCATTGGAAAAAGTAGTTATAAACTTATCATCAATCTTGTATTCTGATCCATGAACATCAGATTGTTTTACAGACACATCTACATTCATGACAGAGAGATCATATGCCTCACTGTCTTCAATAATACTTAAACTTGCCATTCCAGAATTGAGAGGGTCTTCTTCTGTAAGATCAATTACAGGTGGTGAAGGATGAGGTTCAACATTAAAGTCAGAGCATTTTTTCTTTGGTTTGGAAGATGCAAGTTCTTTCAGCCAGGTTTCCTCAACTTGGGTTCTTGCATTTTTCAGTAAGAGCTCATTATTCTGAGACTCTAATTCAACTAGGAGTTGAGCTTTTTGAACCCTTTCTTGAACATAATGAGATTCTCCTACCTCAGACTCTTCATGAACAGACACATCATGTGTGTACATCAGATCATGGTCAGAGATTCCCGCTATTCCCAAAGTGTGCAGGTAAGCAATATGTTCTTCCAATTTCTTATCAGTCTTTCTGTGACCAGCATGCAAAGAATGCAATTGCAGCTGTGTTGCAGAACTCCGAAAATCCCCTATTGTAAAGAGCTCTCTTAATTCTTGCTTGCTAAAATATCTAACGGGGTTTTTTTGATCCCCAGTTGTCTGTCTTATTAATGAGTCCTTGAAAACCTGTCTTCTATATATTTTCTCCTCCACTGTACCACAGGTGATCAACCTATAAACCACAACATTTTCTTTTTGCCCAATTCTGTAAACTCTATCTACAGCTTGTGCATCAGTTGCAGGATTCCAGCTAGGATCAAAAATGACCACTCTAGTTGCCACAGTTAAAGTGAGACCTACTCCACCTACTTGGGAAGTAAGGAGAAAAACAGAGACACCCTGACTCTGTTGAAATAAGTCAATTCGCCTCTGTCTTTCTGAAAGATGAGTAACAGTTCCATCAATACGCAAAGTCTTAAAATTCTCTTTCTTTAAAAGGTGCTCTAAGATATCTAGAAGTTTTCTGGATTGGGAAAACACCAGAGTTTGATGTCCTTCATCTTGTAATCGCTTAAGCAAAGCCATAAGGAATATCACTTTTCCCGATTCTTGCATCAGGGATTCATGAGGTACCTGATCAATCTGGATATCCGAATGAGCGACTTCACTTTCATCTCTACCAGAGAAGTTGCCTTCTTTGAGATCTAACAAGCTGCAAGCCCTCACTGACAGTAACCTTGGGTGATCACACAACTTCTTTAAGACAGTCAGCTCAGCCAAAGGTGAATGTGTTTCCGTTAACAACTGTTTTATGTGCTTTAGAGATACAAATTTCCTATATATTTCTTCTTGCAAAGGTACTAAATACACCCAAATAATTAACTCATTTTTCCTGGAAAGGGGAGGGATCTCACAGACAGTGTCACCACCTCGATTATTTTCAGGAAGACTGCTTTGGGGTTTACTGGCCCTTTTCTTCTGTATATCTTCTTTAGTCCTTCTGAGAAAATAGGGTTTTATAAGTGTCATTACGTTTTCAGATATTTTCAGCCCCAGGGCCTTCTCTCCTAAAGTAGCATCTTTCTCCCTGGCCCTAGTAATAGGAATTTCATACTCCATTTTAAAGGTTTTAGATGTTCCTAGCAAGGATCCCTGACAAGCAAAATCAAAGAGGGACCACAGCTCATACAAGTTATTCTGAATTGGGGTTCCTGTCAGGAGGATACGATTTTTCGAAGGGATAGCCCGGGCAGCGATTGATGACTTAGTAGAAGAGCTTTTAATTTTATGGGCTTCATCAAGGATAAGATAGTCCCAGACAAACTCTTTTCCATCCAACTGGGAAAGTTGCTGCCAATTGTTGATCAGCATTTGGTACGTTGTAACAGCTACCCCATTCTTCCTCTGAATCCTGTTTAGATTTCGGGTACGTTCATTTTTGCTAGAACCGTGAAAGGTGGCGACTCTCATTCCTGGGGTCCACTTAGCAAATTCTTTGGTCCATGTGCTGATAAGGCTGGTAGGCATGATCAGCAGGACACACCTTACAAGTTCAGCATCAAACATAGCAGAAAGGAAAGCAATAATCTGAATAGTCTTCCCCAATCCCATATCATCTGCCAATATGCCACCTTTCCTTCTGTCTTTATACAGACTATAGAGAAAGGCCACACCTTCTTTCTGGTGCTCAAAAAGGCGATCATGCAGTTCTCGATATAGCATCAGGCCACTGGTGCACACTTCAACAAATTCATCATCTCCTTCCACTGAGAGCTCTTCCAGGGCTTCCTGTAGTCTCTGGATTCGGCTTAGAACCTCGTCGTTGGGAAAAACATCTTTTGCTAAATAGAAAAGTTTAAGGGCTTCTTCGAGATTTCCCTTCTTGGTAGCTTCTTTTGCTTCCTTTACATATCTCCGGTAACTGGCTGCTCGGCCCGGGCTTAGCAGCTGCTCCGCCATACTCTCTGCGGCCCTGGCTGTGGCCGCGGCCTCGGCCGCCCACTCCGCCATTGCTACTGCGCTCTCAGCCTCGGGCCCGATCTCGGCCTCGGCCTCGGTTCAGGGCCCAGGGCGGATCTCGGCCAGGGTCTCTGTAACGGCTGGCGCCGCGGGGCTGACTGGGAAGAAAGGGGCGGGGAAGGCTCTCCGCACTAATTCTGTACATGTGTCTTACTGTAGGCTTCTCCTAGCTGCCATTTTCCACTGTCCTTTCAATGATATCCACTTTCTTATTCTTTAGACACAACCATTTAACCACATATTAAAAGACATCCTCTGTAACAAAATGGATTGGAAGTGGGGAATGGCCATTAGAGTTACCCACTTCCTTTGTTTAGTTTCATTAAATCCTGAAAGGCACGATCCTAGAATGAGTTTGCGTGAGTTTAGATTACACTGTACATTAAAGAGACAGAATAGTACATTGGAAGGGGCACTGGCCCTAAAGTCTGAGAACCTAGGCAAGTCACTTAATCTCTTTGTGACTCAGTTTCCTTATCTATAAAATAAGGGGGCTAGACTAGATGAATGGGAGGTTCTTTCAGCTCTTTTATCTAAACAACTTTTCCTTTCCCTTAAGCCCCAGAAAACTCCTTATCAGGAAGTCTCTAGGTAGTGGCCAGAGCTTTGTGGGCAGTAGCCACACCTATACTCAGAAGCCTTAGCTAAAATCAACCACATTGGCCCAAAAAGCCGGACTATAAGCCAATGAAGCACACCAACCATGAAAAGAAATAGACACATTCTCACCCACATGTTTAATTGGCCTCCTTCCTGGGACAAATGCCTCCATTTAAGATAATTCATGTATTTAAGTTGCTCAAGCATTAGGAAGAACATTTAGTAAGAATATTTAATGCTGACTAGACTGGAATAGAAACAAAAGTGTGTGAACTGAACCATGTTTCCTAGCATGTCATAAATAATGGATAAGGGGCCTCACTCAGCCATATACCCCCACAAAGGTATTTATCTCTTTGTAGTTATCTTGAGTGCCAAAGTGTTTCCAGTGGCCTCCTCTTCCCATCATGCAGTATTTTTTTCTTTTACTAACTTGCTTACATTCAAAAGAACTAAAACAAACAAGACATGTTCATTACTTGGAACAATTTATTTGGTTTCCTTTTTCTTTCTTTAAAAAAAAATTCCAAAGCCTCAAAACTCTCAAGAATTATAAAGAAGGGGCAGCTAGGTGGCGCACTGAGTACAGTGTTGTCCCTGGAGTCAGAGGGACCTGAGTTCAGATCCGACCTCAGACACTTAATACACACAAACAAAAACCTAGCCTTGGGCAAGTTACTTAACCCCAATTGCCCTAAAGGGGTGGCTAGGTGGCACGGTGAGTAAGAGTGCTGGCCTCGGAGTTGGGATGACCCGAGATTGAATCTGGCCTCAGAAAATGAGCACCCACACATAAATAATGACTAGCCGTGTAACCTTGAACAAGTTACTTAACCCCAATTGCTTAAAAAAAAAAAGAATTATAAAGAATCCCTCTCTGAATTCACTCACTGACCCTTCATATGGAAAGAGTGGGGGCAAATGTTGAAAGGAGGATTTCATTTTCAACTGTAATAATGCTGTTATAAGATCTAGCCTTTGGGTTGGAAAGGTACAATTAGATAACTTCAAAGTTGAGGCACATGAAGCACTTTGGGAGACAGATATTACTCTGGGAAATCCATAGTGCGTAGAATGTTAGAGTCAGGAAGACCCAAGTTCAAAACCAGTATCAGATCCTTACTATCTGTATAATCCTGGGCAAGTCACTTAACCTATCCCAGTCTCAGTTTCCTCATCTATAAAATGAGGGGTTGGACTCAATGGCCAGGCCTGGGGGACAGCCTGTGAAAGTACTCAGATTCTGGAGACGGAGTGTCTTGTGTGAGGAATACCAAGAAGGCCATTGTAGTACTTGGGGTGAGGGAGAAATGGTTATCTGTAAAAAGATAGGGCTTTGGACACCAGGTGGAGGACTTTACATTTGATCCCGGAGGTGATAAGGAGCCACTGGAGTTGACTGAATAGGTGAGTGACATGGTCAGATCTGTGCAGAATCAGGATCCATAAGATTTTGACTGGCTAATGGACTGATTCTAAGAAGATGAAATTCATAGATCAATACAGTTAGAGTTAGAAGGGACCACTGAGGTTATTCTGTCCAGTCTCTTTATTTTACAGATGGGGAACTGAAGTTCAAATGAGTTAAATGGCTTGTCCAAGGTAATAAGTGACAGAGTTATGATTTGAACCAAGGTTTTGACTCCAAAGGGCAGGTAGGTGGTACAGTGGATAGAGGCTGGCCTTGAGGCAGAAAGATCTGAGTTCAAATTTGGTCTCAGACGCTTATTAGCTGTGTGACCTTGGGCAAGTCACTTAACCCCTTTTTGCCTCATTTACTCACCTACAAAATGTGGACACACTGGAGAAGAAAATGGCAAACCACTCCTGTTTCTCTGCCAAGAAAACTTTGTCCATTGGATCATAGAGAGTCAGACATGACTGATAACTGAACAAGATAAATCTGACTCCAAATCCCACACTCTTTCCACTGTACTCCACTGGCTCGATAAGGATATGCCTTCAATTGTGATCGATTAAAAAAATTAACTTGATGAGTACCAGATAGTAGAGGCATAGCACACTAAGAATTTGTCAGAAAGAGAGCTAGGGATTATAGTGGACTACAAGCCCAAAACTATTGGAGGCCAAAAAAAGCTAATATGATCTTGGGCTACATTAAAAGAAAAGCAAAGTTTCCAGGAATAAGGAGGTGATAGTTCCTTGCTCCACTCAGACCACCTATGGTGTATTATGTTGAGCTTGGGATATCACATTTTAGGAAGGACATTGATAAGCTAGGGAATATTAAGAGGAAGGCAATCAGGACAGAGAAGAACCTTGGGATCATGTCAAATTGGTTGGGGCGGCTAGGTGGCATAGTAAGAGTGCTGGCCCCAGAGTTAGGATGACCCAGGATAGGATCCGGCCTCAGAAAATGAGCACCCACACATAAATAATGACTGGCCATGTAACCTTGAGCAAGTTACTTAACCCCAATTGCTTTAAAAAAATGACAGTTGGTTAAAGAAACTGGGGTTATTTAGCCTGAAGAAGAGACAGCTCAAGGGTAACAGGATAGCTGGCTCCAAGTATTTGAAAAGTTGTCATATGGAGGAGATAATGGACTTTTTCTTTTTATCCCCAAAGGGAAGAACTTGGAACAGTGAGTGGAAATTGAAAAGAAACAAATTTAAGCCTGAAAGGAGGAAAAAATGTCCTAATTATCTCTAAAAGTGAGATGTGTTGCCTTGAGAGTTGGTAGATTCCCCCCATTGGAGGTCTTCAAGAAAAGACTGGAAGATGGCTTCTGGTGAATATTAGAGTGGGCATTCCTTCTGTGTATGGGTAGACTTAGATGGCTAATGAGGTCTGTTGTGACTTTCAAATTTTGCAATTCTATGATTCTGATGTCCTTACACCAGTGAAATCACTATCTAGACACTTCCCCTACTCCCATTCAAATAAAGAATATCTACATTTGATTCACAAAATCAGATGATTTTAACCAAGGAAGAATTTGTGATAAATATTCATCAAAAGCTTCTATTTTGCTACATTGCATGATTTTTAAGTCTCTCTCTTCTTGAAATCTGGTTTTTCTCCTGGAGTAATCCCAGATGTAGAAAAGCCTAAAACTAAATTTGAAGAAGCTTTTTGCCACTTTCACCTAGGAATAGGCTGTATGGAGTTGGCATAGGGGCAAGACTTTTATAAAATAAATATATAAATATTTAGTTTTTAAAAATAAATAAGTAAAATATATAACATAAATAAAATGAAATATTTTAAAATTGTATAAAATTCCACTGATGAAAACAAAAGATCTTAAAGCCCCCAAACAGTTCAGCCAGGAAGTTATGTCCTTGAGTTTATGTGTAGGGATAAAAGGAGTTTAGGCTTGAAATTGTCACATATCATGCTGCATTTTTTTTTTTGTGAATGCCTTCTTTTAATGAATAATAAAACTTCCAGTGAACATTTATGCACACATACATATGTCTATGATACAGTGTATCCCAAAAGTTTTAGTGCAGTTTAAAGCTATTAAAGCTTACACAGCATTAAAACAGTACCAAGACTTTTGGGACACCATGATTATCTAGACAGATGGCCATTATGGTTAATTTCCTAGAGTAGGTAGAAATTTGTGAACTTAAGTCAGAGGGAAGAAAAACAATACCTTATTTGTTCCAATTAGGGAACAAAAATAATTCATTTTTACAACTAAGAATTTTATCTTAGAGAAGTCTGAAAGTATTAGAAATCATAAAATGAGTTTTAAGTTTGATTGGATTGCAATCCAAGCAAAAATTTTTTTTTAATTGATGTGCATTTTGCAGCAACAAAAGGGTCTTTCTCACGAAGATACAAGCTGGCAATACCGGTGGAAAGAGGCAAGCCCTGTGTACAATATACGTTTAACCATACTCAGATATTGGCACACTTTGAAAGTGACTATTCAAATGGTCATTAATTAGCAGTATAGGAAAGCAGCATCTATAATAAATTCCATCTTCCATGGTTTCCAATTAAGAATATAACTTTCCTGTGGTTATAGACATATCTATCTGTGGTTTGGGTTTTTCCACTCACATTTTTATTTTTACTTATAGAACTACAAGTAAAATGAGGAGAATAGGGCTTTGTTTCAGGGCACTGAATTTAGAGGGTGTTGACAATACTTGAAGGTCCTTCAGCCCCACAGAAAAACATAGCTTGTCTACTAGTTGGCAAGAAAAATCAAGTAAAATAGAAAACTCCCATGGCTTCACCCAAGATAACCTCCTTCCCCTCCCACTTGGCACCCCCAGTAGTGGCCACTATTCCAGGGTCTCTGTCTCTGCCCACCCCACAAGTGGGTGTGCCTCATCTGAGAAATTCCTAGTTCCTTGGCCAACCTAATCATGTAAATAATGGTAAGTGGTCACCAAAATCTACAGGCAATGTTCACCAAAAGAACAAATCTGCATTAAGGAATATGTGTTTGCCTTGAAATACTTCCCTTGTGGCACAGTGTGTGATCCATTTACTGGGGCAAAGTCATATAAAGATCTATAAGTATTTTATTTTGCATTAGACATCTGTTTCCAGAAATGCCAGAGTAAACTGAAAGCTAATAAGTTGATCTTGTACATTTGATTATAATAGTCTACTGCATGGAAAGTATGTGTCTTATGTGCCATGGAAACGTTTGACTGCACAAAATAGGAAAATAAGTAATCAGAATTTCTCCCTGACATATCCTCAGTTTACAATAAAACAGTATACACTGAACATTTATGCTTCTTTTTCCACATGAGCTATTTATTCAACTGAAAATTATTCACAGCTGTTTCCTTTCAGATGAGCTTGCAACCGATGCTATTAGAATCATTTTTACAGGTGATGAAGACCTCAGACAATAAAGTTTAATAAGACTTTTTAAAAATGCATCATCCTACCTCCAAAAGAACTTAGTATTTCTAGCACCCTCAAGAAAAAGTATTAAATTTTCTGACTTTAAACTTGGGGATATTTTTCAAAAGGAATCGAAATAAAGTGAATGTCCTCTTCCCCCACCAAAATCAAATTGATGTGTGAAACAGGGGTTAAAATAAGTGGCCTCATTTTTAGAAGGCCTCTTCCTTCATGCATTCTTGAACTGAAAATAACCCAGGGCCAATAAGTGACAAAGAATATGCCTTGTTATAAGACATTGGCATTTCACCCTCACATTGCATTGTTCTGGACTTCATAGTTCCTCTTCTTTCTCCACTTCTGCTTTGAAGAGAAATTTAATGTTTATGACCCATAAGTGGACACAATTTGGGAAAATGTACAATGCTTTCATTGATTTTAAATTACTCCCTGACATAAAAACCTACTTTTTTAATGTCACTGTTCACCCAAGATGCTGTATGTCTATGCAGGGGCTGATCAGGAGATTCCCTGATCAATCTGATGAGGTTAAGGGGTAATAAACCTTTGTCTTTGACTTTAGTCATGTGTCATCAGTTAAGGATGAATTCGTTGGCTTTACATTGGCTTGTGAAAAAGAGGGTTACTTGAAGTTCCTGGAGAATTGTGTAATTCAACCTTTTAGAGAGAAAAGGAAGAGTTTCTGGGAAGCCCAAGCCTCAGGGTTGCCTCTCCAGCATCTCCAGGTTCAAAGATTTGAGTATTCATCTTTCAAAAAAGATAAGGGAGGAAAGGATCATTTAAATGGGCCTTTCAGCTAGAAGATAGGCAAAGGACTGCAGTCACAGTATAGGAAAGCAAAAGACATAGAATCTGTCCTCTGTTCTTGCCAGAAATCTAAGAAGTGAGTTTGGCTCTTTGGTAACTCCAAGTTTGTACTGATTCCAGGAGAGTCTAAGTCCTCATGACAGTACATGAAGCCAGATGCTTATCTGAGACATTGCAAAGTCAGGGGCCTCTAGCAGTTATAATTATTCTTCTCACTTAAGGGATTTTAAGCCTTAGAGGTAATATTGTAAGACTAGAGGCTTACCTGAAATTCTGGGGTGAAAGCTGAATTCACCAGAATATTAGGAAAGCTGGCTCTCTAACAACCTCAAATTTGTTTCCCTTTCAAGGGGAATCCAAACTACAGGGTGGTACTGTGAATCTGGGGGAATGTATAAGGCCCTGGGCAAAAGCAAACAAACAAAAAACTCACTGGAGAGAGAGGAGAATTGTATTGGCCACATAATAAAAAGATGGGACTCACTGGAAAAGACCTTGATATTGGGAAAGATTGAAGAAAAAAGGAAAAAGGAGACAGCACAGGATGAGATGGCTGAATGGTATCATGGAAAAAACAAACATGAGCTTGGAAAGACTTCAAGAGATAGTAGAGGACAAAAGGACCTGGTGTGATACGATCCACAGGGTTACCAAGAGTCAGACATGACTGAACAACTAAACAAGGGAGTCTTTTGTGTGGATTCCACATTTTGTTTTATACATTTGTTTTTAAAACTTTGAGTTCAAGATTTTTTCCCTTCTTCCCTCCTCACCTCCCCCCGCTGGGAAGATAAGCTATTCACTATAGGTTGTACATGTGTAGTTATGCAAAACATTTCCATAGTAGTTATATTGTGACTATAATTCCCTCCATCCTATCCCGCCCCCCACTTATTCTATTTTCTCCTTTGACCCTGTCCCTTTTCAAAAGTCCCTTCTATCATTCCCCCTCTTATCCCCTTCCCCCCTATTTTCCTGTAAGGTAAGATACCTAATTGAGTGTGTATGTTATTCCCTCCTTAAGCCAAATTCAATGCGAGTAAGGTTGACCCTTTCACCTTCCTGCTCTTCCCCTACATTGTAACAGTTTTCTCTTGCCTTTTTTATATGAGATAATCTACCCTAATCTATCTCTCCCTTTCTCCTTCTCCCCATATATTCCTCTCTTACCTCTTAATTTTATTTTTTAGATATCATCCCTTCATATTCAACTCATCCTGTGCCCTCTGTCTGTGTATACTACACTCACATATATATTTATATATACACACACCCTCCTATACATACATATATATGTATATGTACATATATATATATATATATATATATATATACACACATATATATTCCCTTCAACTATCCTCATACTGAGAAAAGTCTTAAGAGTTACAATGATCTTTTTTCCATGTGGGAATATAAATAGTTCAACTTTAAGTTCCTTATGATTTCTTTTTCCTGTTTACCTTCTCATGCTTCTCTTGCTTCTTGTATTTGAAAATCAAATTTTCTCTTCAGCTCTGTTTTTTTCATCAAGAATGCTTGAAAATTGGGCAGCTAGGTGGCACAGTGAATAGAGCACCAGCCCTGGAGTCATGTTTTCCCCTGTAGCATTATGCTCAGTTTTGCTGGGTAGGTGATTTTTGGTTTTAATACTAGCTTCTTTGACCTCAAGAATATCATATCCCAAGCCCTGTGATCCCTTAATATAGAAGCTGCTAGGTCCTATGTTATCCTGACTGTGTTTCCACAATACTCAAATTGTTTCTTCCTGACTACTTTCAGTATTTTCTCCTTGACCTGGGAACTCTAGAATTTGGCTATAATATTCCTAGGAGTTTTCTTTTGGGGATCTTTTTCAAGAGGCAATTGGTGAATTTTTTCCATTTCTATTTTGCCCTCTGGTTCTAGAATATCAGGGCAATTTTGCTTGATAATTTCTTGAAAGATGGTGTCTAGGCTCTGTTTTTTGATCATGGCTTTCAGGTAGTCCAATAATTTTTAAATGATCTCTTCTAGATCTATTTTTATAGCTCGGTGTTTTTTCCAATGAGATATTTCACATTGCCTTCTATTTTTTCATTTGTCTCTGTTTTATAATATCTTGATTTCTCATAAAATCTTTAGCTTCCATTTTCTCCAGTCTAATTTTGAAGAAATTATTCTCTTCAGTGAGTTTTTGAAATTCCTTTTCCATCTGGCAAATTCAACTTTTTAAGGCATTCTTCTCTTCATTGGCTTTTTGGGCCTCTTTTGCCATTTGGGTTAGTCTATTTTTTAAGGCATTATTTTCTTCAGTATTTTTTGGGTCTCCTTTAGCAGGCTGTTGATGTGCTTTTCATGATTTTCTTCCATCATTCTCATTTCTCTTCCCAATTTTTCCTCCACTTCTCTTACTTGATTTTCAAAATCCTTCTTGGGCTCCTCCATGGCCTGTAACCAATTCATATTTTTCTTGGAAGCTTTTGATGCAGGAGTTCTGACTTCATTGTCTTTCTCCCATTCCATACTTTGATCCTTTTTGTCCCCCCAAAAATGATTCTATCATCTGTGCTTCCATTGCTTGCTCACATTGGCAGGTAATTACTTGACTTTTGAGCTCTTTGTCATGGTAGAACTCTGCTTCCAGAATGCAGAGTGCTATGTCCCAAATAGCTGAGGTTTTTGCAGCTGTTAGGAGCTATTAGGAGGGTATCCTCTCTGCAGCTCCCACAAGCTCTGGCATACTGGCCACATACCCCAGGACCATTGCCCAAGATCGGGATCCAGATCCAAGCAAGTTAAAGCAAGAGTGATTATCCTCTGAATGGTCACTTGGTCCTTCTATCATCTATAGGACAGGAGCTCTGGAGGCAACCATGCAGCAGGAGCTGCAGCCACTACCACTTCTCACCCCACAGGGAGGGGCCAAACCACATTCTTCTCCACCCAGATCCAACAAAGTTCCCCACTGACCTTTTACTTTATTTTTGGCGTTTATGGTTAAAAATTTTGGAAACCACCACAGCTGTTGGTGATTCACTCTCCTGAAGTCTGCTCTGGCTGCCACTGATGGGGGCTGCCCTGTGGCTGGAACCTCACAGCTCACATGGGACTGTGCTCGGCTCCCAGCACACTACAATAGACCCTTCCTGTTGGCCTGCCAGGCTGCCTTTAGCAGGAGATTTGTTTCTCTCTATCACTTTGTGGGTTCTGTAGCTCTAAAATTTAAGAGTCATTTTTTTTACATGTATTGGAGGTGGTGGGAGCCAGAGCCATGCAGAGGTCCTGTTTTTACTCTGCCATCTTAGCTTTGCCCATGAGGTCATTCTTTTTTTTTTTAAGCAATTGGGGTTAAGTAACTTGCTCAAGGTTACACTGCCAGTCATTATTTATGTGTGGGTGCTCATTTTCTGAGGCCGGGACCAATCCCAGGTCATCCTGACCCCAGGGCCGGCACTCTTACTCACTGCACCACCTAGCCACCCCCCATGAGATCATTCTTAACAGTTCTAATTATTAGGACAAAATTTCTTCTTTATTTTGACCCATAATTTGTTTCTCTGCTATTTCTACCAATTCATTCCAATTCTGTCTTGGAGAATCAGGCAGAGCATATCTAATTCCTCCTCCTCACAGGAACCTTTCAAATATTTGAAGACAATTATCACATCCCTACCTAAGATTTTTTTTTTCTTCTCTAGGCTAACAACAATTATAATATAAATAACAGGAACATTTATATAGTGCTTTCAAGCTTATATAGAACTTTACTCATATCTCATTTTATCCTTAATACCAAATTAGTGAGGTAGTATTCTCCCCATTTTAGATGAGAAAAACTGAGGAAGGCAGAGGTTAAGTAATGCCACCTGGGTCACAGAGCCAGTAAGCATCTAAGATAGGGTTGAACTCAGGTCTTACTGACTCCAAATCAGAGCCACTGGTGTCTTCAACTAATCATTGAAAATACTGATTTCACATTCCCTCACTATCCTTACTTCTTTTCCTTTGGGCATATTCCAAGTTATCTTTGTCCCTCCTAAAATATGAGATTTTAGGATATAATATGGTGTAAGATATAACATATATATATAATATATAATATAGAACATAGAAAAAAACAAAAAATAAAAAATATAAATAAAATAAAAAAGTATCAATATGCATTCTTACATGTGTACCTCACTACTGTTATAGTCTAACTTTAAACTTCCTTTCACGGATGTTGTGTATATTTGTGGGAAGCAGTAAACCAGTATTTTTGGAGAATATTTTGTATTAACTGTCTTTCCCATGTTATCTGTGATTAGCAGTAACTGCCCCCTGGGGACCCAACCTGACAATTCAAGCAGAAAATGAGGAAATGCTATTGTCATTGTTCATCATCATCATGATCATCTCCTTCTCCTCATCTCCCTCCTCTTCTCTTCTCCTCCTCTTCTTTCTTCTTCCCTTACCATATGTGATCCCTCTCTCCACTTTGGGCATCATACCTTTACATGGAGTCATTCTGTACATAGGAATATAGTTTTTGATCATTTATATTTTCCAAGATATTTGGGGATAAATCTAAGACTAGATTTTGGTTTTAACTCACTTATTTATTTCTTTTTCAAAAAGTTGTAACAATTTACTTTTTGTCCTGCAATTTTCATATATAATTTCTTGAAATATAATTCTGAAAAGATAGGCTTAAAAATGTGTTATGTTTCAAATGGAGCTACTTGACTAATTTAAACCTAAATCTCTCTGGCTTTCACTGAATGGTTAATATTAGCCCCCAGTCCGAACTTCTGTGGCTCGTTGTTTAGGTTTTGATGGCTTAGAATGCGTATAAATAGAGACTCTGAGAGTCTTTTCCTCCCAGACTGATACTAAAGAACTTAATTTATGGGGCGGTTAGATGATGCAGTGAATAGAGCACCAGCCCTGGAGTCAGGAGGACCTGAGTTCAAATGTGGCCTCAGACACTGAACACAAAAACTAGACATGTGACCTTAGGCAAGTCACTTAATCCCAATTGCCCTCCAAAAAAAAGGGCAAAAAAAACCCCTTAATTTAGAAACATCAAGGGCACCCACTGCATCCTGAGCCATCACCACTTGTCTTGACTCTATTTTGCCACTGGACTCTGATATCTTTGAAGAGTGAGGCTGATGACTTTGTATAGCTCGGCCTCACTTCAATCCAATTGACTTGCAAGTCAAGACATCCAACTCATGATGTCATTGATCCTCTTCAAGAATGAAGGGTCAACAACATGTTCATAAGACGGCAGAGTACAGTGGAACTAAAGAGCATCCTTTGTTCTAGATATTATATTTCTACTTCTTGCCTCACAGAGTAGCTGTGAATAAAGCTTAAAGCACTATATATATTCATATTTGCTGCCCCTATCAGACTTCTGACTCATATTAAGTTTGAAGTCCACTAAAACCAAGTGGTGTCCCCACTTCCTTCAAGGTGAATTGTTATTGTTTGTCCTTCATTTTTGAAGAGGACCAACAACTTCATGTGCGACATCTTGACTCATGGGTGAAATGGATTGAAGTGAGGCACAATTGCACAAACTCCTCAAACTAACTCTCTCTTCCACAGTCGTTAAAGAATAGTGGCATGAAAAAGACAAGTATGATGACCCTGAATGCAGTGGATTAGCAGGTAAGTAAAAGATAGAGCTAATATTTAATGGCTCATAACTTTAGGAGATTTTCAGACATCATCTGGTTCTAAAATTAGAGGACCTGGATTCAAATGCCACCTTTCAAACTATCTGTCTGATCCTGGTCAAGCCATCTGTCTCTTGTCTTCAGTTTCCTCATCTGAAAAATAAGAAAGTTGGACAAAATGGTCTTTTAGGTACCTTCTCAGTATGTATCTAAGATCTTAAGATGTCCTCACTAGGAAGAATTCACCAATCATCAATGATGTTAAACTCAACTTTTTACTTTCTAGTCTTATTATGTAGAAGGCAACAGAAAAGTATTAAGAACATAGATTTAAAGTTGAAAGGAATCTTGGAGATCAACTAGTCCAACTCCTTGATTTTTTTTTTTTTTTGCTTTTTGGAGGGAGAAAGGCACGGCAATTGGTATTAAGTGACTTGCCCAAAGCCACATGGCTAGTTTTGTGTTAAGTGTCTGGGGCCAGATTTAAACTCAGGGCCTCCTGACTCCAGGGTCAGTGTTCTGTTCACTGTGCCACCTAGCCGCCCCAACTCCTTGATTTTTTAAATGAGGAAACTCAGGCCCAAAGAAGTTCAATGACTTGCCCTAGGTGACTAAGGTAGTAAGTAGCCAAAATGGGATTCAAACCCAGGTCCTGTGACTCCAGATCCAGAAGCCTTTCCATTCAATTGTCAAATTGCCTTAGAACAGCTACATGGGGTGTATCAAGTCCATATAGAGTTCCTGCTGGGATTCTCCTATTCATATCCTTCTTGGGACAAGTCCAAGGTCTCCTATTCCATTGCACTCTGAAATCCACAAGTGGCTTAAATTCCCCTAAATTTCAGGGTAAGGGTAAGGCTAATGAGCAAAGAAAGGGGTATGTTGAAATTAACTCTTCCTTAATCTGGAAATAGCAAAATTTAATCCCTTCCCAATTTTTAGGACAGATGTTTTGGTTTTTACTTCTAGTGCTATAAGTCAACCTCAATTTCACCCTCACCTCAATTAACTTGACTGCTATAATAAATAAAAATGATGAATCATGTGGGGAGAGGAAAAGGGCATCTCTTAGAGCTATTCAAATTTTTAGACACATATTAATGAGACCTAATGCTGATATGTGTACAGTGCTTTAAGGTTTACAAAAGATTTAACATAGCCTAACTAATTTGAACCTCCACAAAATCCTATTCCAGGGCCACATTAAGGTGTGGTAGCAACTCTGGGTTCTCCAGAGCTAGGCCTTTAGAGCATCAGCTCTAGAACTTTTGACCGTCTCCAAGCACTATCTGAGCCACAGACTGAATCTGCAATTCAAAGACTACACGTGGGAAGTTTACCCCATAAGCTAGTCAGAGAGAACTAAGTTCAAATTTTGATTCAGACACTTATTATCCAGACAAGCCATTTAGACTCTTTAAGTATTAGTTTCCCTGTCTGTAAAATCAGAATAATAATAACACCTATCTCCCAGGGTTATTGTGAGGAACAAATGAGATATTATATATGAAGCCCTTCACAAACTTTAAAGCTGTTATTATTATCATTCATCAATAAAGACAAATAAAAATTGGCCCTGAGCCTTAGCAATCCTTTTCTGTTTCCTCAGTGAAGGCGATGGAGTAGTCAGAAATAAGGCAGAGAGTATGAAGGATTTCACAATTTTCTAGACGCTCTATAAACAGTAACTTAGTTGTTGGTACTCAAAATGTGAGATCTTTGTCCAAAGACCCAAATCAACATACTATTGGAAGAAATGAACCACATCATCATTGACATTCTTAGGATAAATAAAACCAGAAGACACAAGGAAATTGTGGTTAAATAAAATGGTTCACAGAGTTTTCTTTGAAGATACAAACAAAAGAGTTGGCAAGGTTGCATTTGGGTAATTACAGGAGGGCTTATAACAACCCCAAGCTGCTCTTAACACAAAAGCCCATCTTTCCAATGGTTCTGTTCTCTTGTTGATGGTATGTGGGTGTGACCCTTTGAATACCACAATCTCCAAAAAATCAAAGTCAGGGAAGTATATGTCACCAAGTTCTAATTTGTAAAATAAATAAATTTATACATAAACAAGTTACTTTATGCATGGCAGATAGTGGGGGGGGGGGGGGTGTGCAAAAGGAGTAAGCATAGGCCTACAAGTCAAGAAACCTGGGTTCTAGTCCTAACCATGACCTTGGGCAAGACATTTTCCTTGCTTAACACTCAGATTTCCCATCTGTAGAATGAAAGATTTGGACTAGATTACCCTTATCACCTCGAAACTGGACTACTGCAGTAGTCTTCAAATTGTTCTTTCTGTCTCAAACCCCTCCCCCATTCCAGTCCTTCCTCCACACAACTGCCAAAGTGATCTTCAGAAAGTGCAAATATGACCATGTCATTTCCTACTCAATAAATTCCAGTGGCTCCCTAATATCTCCAAGATCAAAATTAAACTCTTCTGCTTAACCTTTAAAGCCCTTCATGAATAGGCTCTAACCTACCTTTCTAGCTTTATTACCCATTATGACCTCCTACATGCCCTATAGTCTATCCAAATAGACCTTCTTGCAGTCCTCATGTAAAGGACTACATGTCTTTGAGTTATCTGTCTCCTATGCCTAGAATGTACTGCCTCCTCACTTCCATTTTCTGGGAATCTGTAATTTCTGTCAAGGCTTACCTCATGAGCCACTTTCTATGAAGCCTTTCCTGATGTCCTCATAATGCCACTAATATTTTCCTTTCCAAATCTCCCCTATATCTAACTTGTGTGTGTATGTATGTGTATGTATGTATGTATGTAATATACATATATGTGTGTTATTCCCCCTGTCCATGCCATCTGCTCCTTGAGGGCAGGAACCATTTTTTGCTTTTATCTTTATGCCTAAAACAGAGCCTGGCCCATAGTAGGCACTTAATAAATCCTTATAGATTGATTAATGACCTTGAAAGTCTCAACTCTAAAACACTATGATCCTCTACATTTGTAAAGGCCTTGATTGCCTAAAACAAGGTATGTTACACACCATCCCTCCCCCAGGGCTCTTGGGTATCCTTAAGGGGGTTTGTGGTAACTAAGCTCTCTGTTCAGCCTCTATCTATGCTGTTCCCTCAGTTATAGAGGGTGGGTCCCCAGCACTCTGATTCCATTTAACTACTTAACAGATAGATTAGCTTTTTACAGAGAAATACTTCAAAGCTATATTAACAAATATATAAACATTTTAGATCAGTTTCTATATAACACTGTCCCAAATTCCAAGTCCAAAGCCTACATTGGGCTTGAGGTTCAGGCATCTTGACTGCCAGCCAAGACTGGCTATAGCATCCCACCTGGAATCTTGGCTCCAAGGTCACCTTGGCTCAAACTCCTGGTCTCATGCAGATCACTACCTGTATCTAGAAACCAAGGACAAATGAACAGAACAAGACAAACACTCCAGGATTCTTTCTTGGATCCTCAAGTTAAGAAGAAGGGGGAAGAAAGGTATATCCCTTGTCCCCTCCACCCCCCATCAGATTAGTTCATGGTGTATGGGCTGTGTTGAGCTGTGATTTTTACACTTTGAACACAACAGGAAAGAGCAGGCAGGAAAAAGATTGATAATGACCCTGTCTGGCAATTTTAAAGATGCAGTCTGTTCCAGGAATGTAAGCAATATGAAGGATGTTACTCCATCCACATAGTAAGGCAACATGAAGAAGCAGGTTGCCTCTATGTTAGTTGATCTGGGCATACTCCAAGCAAGCCCTCATTACACAATCAACAAATATTTATTGAATATCTGCTAGATGCCTATCATCTTATGGGTATCCTGAGGATAAATATGGTACATAGTTAAAAGCAAGAGAGACCTTCATTCATTTCCTACCTCTGATATTCACTGGCTATTTGACTGTGGGCAAGTCCCTCAGCCTGAAATTTGGTTTCCTTACTGTAAATATAAGACTTTACATTCATCCCTATTGGATTTCTCTCATAAGGTTCAGTCCAAATGGGGATAATAATGTACCTGATATCAATGTTATGAAGGTCAAGTCACATAATCACAGAATTTGAGAGTTGGAAAGGACGTCCACAGATAATGAATTTAATTCATACTCAAAAAAAGAAATCTCTTCTATAACATCCAAAAATAAATGTCCAACTTTTGTTTGGAGACCTCCAAGGAAGAGAAACTCATCACTTCCAACCATTCCACTTTGGGATTTACTCTTTAGAAAATATGTTGCTGATAATTAAGCCAAAATTGGCCTCTTTGTAACTTCCACCCATTTTCCTGGTTCTACCCTCTGGTACTAAACAGAATGAGCTGAAAATTCCCTTATCCACATTGTTGTTGCTGTTCAGTCATTTTTTAGTCATTTCTGACTCTTTGTGACCCCATTTGGGGTTTTCTTGGCAAAGATACTGGAGAGGTTTGCTATTTCCTTACCTAGCTCCTTGTACAAATGAGGAAACTGAGGCAAACAGGGTTAAGTGACTTGCCCAGGGTCACAAAACTAGTAAGTATCTGAGGTTGGATTTGAACTCAGGAAAATAAGTCTGGAAGACTCTAAGCCCATTGCTCTACCCACTGAGCCACCTAGCTGCCTCATTACAGCCACATTACAGCCCTTCAGATACTTGAATATCACTAGCAAGTCCCCTATGTTTTCTCTTCTCCAGCCTAAATGTGCCTATTTCTCTCCATCAATCTTCATATGACATGGACTCAGGACATGGACTTTCATAATCCTGGTTGCTCTCCTCCGATTACTCTATGGTTTATCAATGTCCATCTTAAACTGTGGTGCCCAGATGAAACACAGGACTTTAGATGAGGGCTGACAAAGGCAGTATACAGTGGAATCATCATCTTCCTTTTCCTGGAAGCTGTGCCCTTTTTAATACAGAACAACATTAATAATAATAGCTAGCATTTATAGGGTGCTTTAAGGTTTGCAAAGTATTATATAAATTCTATCTCATTTTACTTTCAAAACAACCCTGGTAGATGGGTGCTAGTATTATCTCCATTTTAGAGATAAGGAAACTAAAGCAGACAGAGTTTAAGTGACTTACCCAGGGTCACACAGTTGGTGTGTCCAAGGCTAGATTTGGACTCAGGCCTTCTTGACTCCAGGTCCAACACTCTCTAATTCACCATTGTCACCTAGATGTCTATGTTATGTTTGCTTTTTAAGCTTCCTCATCAATGTTTCCATTCCACAAAACTCTTAGATCTTTTTCACAACTGCTATTTCTTCATACTTCTATCCTATGATGGTAAAACTAATTTTTGTACCCAACTGTAAGATTTTACATCCATTCCTATTAATTTTTCTCATAAAATTCAGCCCAAAGAGCTAATCTATAAAGACCCATTTGAATCCTGTCTTTGTCATTCAATGTTTTAACTTTCCCTCTGAGCTTTGTGTCATCTGGAAATTTGAGGAGCATATCAGCTATGTCTTTATTCACAGCATTGATAAAAATGTTTAGCATCCCTGAGCTAGACACAGATCCTTAAGAGGTTATGTGCCGTGTGTTTTGTATTAGCTATTATTATCCTCTGATCTGGCCTTTTTACTTTCAACTTGATTAAAACAGTTGTGCCTATGAAAATGGCCTGAAACAGTATCTCCACATCTATCTTTCAATGTGCCTTGTCTTAAATTTCTCTAGTATGCCCTATGCTGCCTAGGATCACCCTGCCTGTGCACTCAGTAGGCATTCAATCCTTGACCGATTGGTGTCCTCAATCTCAATGGCATTCCTCACTTTATTTATCAATACCAGTTCATTCTTGGCATTGTTTGGAAGCTATTTCTTGAAAAGTTATTAAAAGGCTGCTTCCAAGATGGATTTCAAGGGCAGAATCTCCCAGAGCCTCTAGTGGAGTTCTGTGAGCCAGCTGGTTAACAGCAGTCTGGGGATGCTTCTGGTTGCCATAAGGCTGCTGCTTTACTTCCTTACCAAATTAGCTCCATCTCATGATATTCACAGATCCCTCACCCCCACCCCAAGGTCCTAAAAAAAGAACTAAGAGTCTGTCTGTTCACAGAGACAGTAGCTACCAAATCATTTGGGAAAGTGCAGAGTTTAGTGAACAGGAAGCACTGATGGCATTACTCAGTTAACTTTCAATGTAATTAGTGTTTGATCTTTTCCTTCAGTCAGATGTGTTGTCTTGTCTGGGCCAAACATGGGCATTGCCATCACAGCCTCTTATCTTCTCCCTAAGTAGCAAAAGAAAAGAATGTTCATGACTCTGTTTTCCCTGTGTAATTCTGGACTTTCTAAACTTTGCTGCCTCCCCCCATCCAACACACACCTCTTTATTGACCTCTAGGTGGTATTCATTTTCAGTTTAGCAGAGGATGGGATCTTCCATGATTTGGTGTCATTTGATATATGAAATGAAAGGTGTCATTAAATAAATGTATGAGTGAGGACTGGGAGGAGAATGAGTCAGTCACATGGTAAGAGATAGGGATAATGAATAGGCAACCCACGTACTCTACCAACATACTTGTGATGCCAAGAAAATGGAAGAGGAAAGGCTCTCGTATGTTGGGTGCATTCCTTGCAGTGATCTTATGGGAGGATATGGCCTGGGGTGGTTCAGAACGGGCAGACATGGGTGGGTTGAAATCTCCATCTTTGGAATTCATATATGTAGATGAGATCACAGATCTATCTGAATATTCAAAAAGAAGCAGAACTTTAAAGGATATGCCCTTCAAGAATACCCAAATCCATCTTTTCTATGGATCAATTCATGGAATAGCTACTTTTTGAGTTAAGGAGGGAGAGAACAATATTGTTGTTATTGTTAATTTTAATGTAGTTACTATTCACCCCGAGTACTGAGGTCCTCATAATAACCCCTGGTCAAAGAAAGAAGATCTAGGCCTTGGGTTGTTTTGGGAGTTTGGGAAAAGGTACTTAAGTAAACATTTTATCTGAAATAAGCTAGGCTGTCAGATATAGGTGTGGGATATCTGAAAGCAGAATTAGCCAGAGCTTGTCTTGGTAAAAATCAAATGCTTATTGAGGGCATCAAAAACTACATCATTATGATGACAAAGAATTGGAAACTAAAGGAATGCCTCTCAGTTAGAGAGTAACAACAAATTATGACATATGGATATGCATACTATTGTGCTATAAGAAATGATGAAGGGCATAGTTGCAGAGAGACCTGGGAAGACTTGTATGAGCTGATACAGAGTGACATTTGTAGAAACAGGAGAAGAATTTAAACAATAACAACAATATTGCAAATACTGAACTCTGATCAATGTAATGACCAATCACAATTTCAGAGGATTCTCAGCGAAACATATTACCCACATCCTGAGAGAGAGGGCAGACTGCAGAATTTGACATATTTTGGGGACACAACTTATGAAGGAATTTTTTGCACAACTGTGTATTTGTTATAAGAGTTTTGTTTTTTTCTTTTTATAATGGGGAAGGAAGAAGGAGAGAAACTAGGTTTTTTTGTGAGCTAAAAAATTTAAATTAAAATTTGAAAAGAAAGCGATTGGCAAAACACAAAACCCACTAATTATGACATGTTTAAAGAAAACCAATCATATTTTGGGCAAGCAGTGGAGAGATCAGTAAATCAAGTTACTGACCCATTAGGCAGCACATTTAAGGCATTTGGTCTATGTAGAAGGCTGATTCCTAGAATACCATGTTGTTGATCTCATCAGCCACTCTAAAAGGATGGGTTTAAAATCATGTTACAAAAGCAAAGAACTCTTGGGTTTTATCAGATCAAAACAGGAAGAAAATCACACAGATATGAAATCCTAGAAAAGAAAGCTTGCTTATATCAGCTTCTCACCCTGACCCTCCTAGAACTGAATTCTGAAAGGTTTTAAGAGTGATGAGTTCATTCATCTGGCCATTTGACTCCTCATTTCCCTTCCAACAAAGGAAGGAAAAGGATCCCTTTCACCATCAGAGAGGCTTCCTGGTACAATGGCATGAGTCACAAAACCTGGTTTCAGGTCCCAGTTCTACCTTTGTCAATAAAACAAACATTTGTTAAGTGTGAAGCACTATGATAGGCCCTATGAGAAACAATGTTCTCAAGCAGTTTACAGAAGAAATGTGACAATGTGTGTATGTGGAGGTGGGGGAAGGGGAAAAGGAAGGGGAGAGGAAGGAATGTGCTGTTAATGATGGAAAAGGGTAGTTAATTCAACAAACACTTATTAATTGTCAACTGTGTTCAAGGAACTGGGGTTTCCAAGCTAAAAATGAAAAACAGTCCATGCCTTCAAATCTTGCATTCTATAGCTTTAAGAAACTTGAGAAGATCAATTATTTTCATCTGAAGTGCTTTGGGCTGAT